>JAJEJO010001646.1:161826-201752 GCA_020662805.1 Glaucomys volans | reverse complement strand
CCTTCCCTCTATGCTCTCTATCCTTCCTCCATTCTTGCCACCCTTCCACCCCACATTGTGCATCATCATTCACTTATCAGAGAGATCATTCGGCCCTTGGATTTTTGGGATTGGCTAATCTCACTTAGCATAACAGTCTCCAACATCATCCATTTACCTACAAATGCCATAATTTTATTCTTCTTTATGGCTGAGTAATATTCCATTGTGTATATATACCACAGTTTCTTTATCCATTCATCTATTGAAGGGCATCTAGGTTGGTTCCACAATCTAGCTATTGTGAATTGGGCAGCTATGAACATCGATGTGACTGCATCACTGTAGTAATCTGATTTTAAATCCTTTGGGTATAGGCCAAGGAGTGGGATAGCTGGGTCAAATGGTGGATCCATTCCAAGTTTTCTAAGGAATCTCCACACTGCTTTCCAGAGTGGCTGCACCAACTTGCACTCCCACCAGCAATGAATGAGTGTACCCTTTTCCCCACATCCTTGCCAACACCTGTTGTTGCCTGTATTCTTAATAAAAGTACTATTAATAGGAAGTTTCCCTATTAATGAAATGGTATAAACTCCTGTTACCTTGGACCAGACTTGTGTCATAGTAATAGGAAGTAAGTCTGCTGATTTATAAAGGACAAGGGAAGGAAGAAACATGGGAGGGATCTGTGGACTGTGATGGAAAAGATAAGAAGTGCTGGCTGCTTATATAAAGGATCTCTTAGGGTTTCTTCTTTGTATGGATAGTGTCATATAGTGTCTCCCACCACAATTCCAGATGAAGGAATAGAATAAGTGAACAGTTAAGCATTTGCTGGGGAAGAGTTACTTTGAGGAGACAAAATGATTTTTTGGATCTCATTTGCCCCATTTGTAATTTTTTTTCCTAAAAATTCAAATGTAAAAATTCAAATGTAGCTGAAAAATAACAATATTTGATTATTCCATGTAAGGTAATTAACTGGAATTAATACCATTTAAGATTTCCAGCTTTTTAAAAATGCTGCATATTTTTTCCTAAAGAAGATATTCCCCTCAGATTTTAATTTTGTGGATTACAGAGTTCTCTGATCAATGGGTACCTCTCTCTTGTACCACATTCTAGCATAAGTCTTGGAATGAGAGAATTTTCCTGACTGCATTTTCAGTTTTCATCTATTGTGGTTCATTCCTGTTGGGATAACTTGTAGAGGACGTGTATGTGGAATAGATAATAGTGATAAAGGTGGGGTAAATTTTCTGCAATAAAAAGTCTGAAGAAGATCAGAATGAGCTAGAATAAACCTAAGCTTAACAATTGAATTCTGGTGGCCTATAGAGAAAACAAACCAACAGAACACATTTGGTGTGTAAATAGAGGCAGGTGGAGGTAGAATTTTATGAGAATTGGCACTTTGGCTTTTCTTGTTCTCTGAAACTGACATCTTGCAGGTAGGTGGTCAATAAGGAGTTGTTCAGTGAAGTGGTGTGTAAACAAACCAAGGAGCAAGTAAAGGATGAGTTGCAGGGGGAGCTAGCTCTCCTGGAAAACCACCACCACAACAACAATAAAATATTGAACCTGTCATTGCATTTTTTTGTTAGCAATAAAATAAAGTTATAAACATTTTAATTGAAATTTCAGAAAGTATCTCATTTTTCTATTGTGCATTTGATGGTAACTGAAAATCAGTAATTAAGTCCTCAGTGAATACCCATGTGTGTAAAATGTCATTTGATTGTTTTGAAGAATGTTTCTATTTTAATGTAAAGACATTAGAAAATAAAATAATTTTTAAAAATTTTAAAGATTAATTTCAGAGCTTTAACTTTTCTTTTTCTAGTTTGAATTTTACAAAGAAAAATTGTCTCTGTTTTTGTTTGAGAATCTGTCATCAGTTGTTAATAGTTGATGATAAAACAATTACTTTGTTTAGTTAGAATTGTCTTAAATTGGCCTTTAGTATAATATGTATATTTATGAATTATTATTATATTTATGAAGTATTAAACTGCTTGAGGGCCAGGATAATTTTATTCAAAGTCTTAAATGTCTTTTATTGCCACAGATGCTGGGTGGGTAAATTAATGGATAGATGAATTATTCTTCATATTTGCACATGTAAGTATAGACTGTGTCTAGTTATAGCAAATGAACAAATGTGTTAGGAGTAGCAGCTGTCTTGAATTATGAACACATGGTTGATGGTACTGAGAGGAGGAGACCTAACCAAGTATTTGAAATCAATAACACCTCACAGAACCAGTTCCAGTACCCCTTTTCGTAAAGCTTGCCTGACTTGTTGAGATATTCAGTTCTAAGTGAAGATCACTGTTCCTCTGTTTTAACTGTTCTGTTTCTACAAGCTAATTTCAACCCCTCTGGGTTCTGTATTATGATGATGGATGATTGTATTCCTCTCTGTGTAAGTTACTCTTTGGTAAAACTTCCCAGAACACTGTGTAAGATTTCAGCAATAGCTTCCAGTTAGCTCTTCATCTGTTCTCAAGTGACCTGGCAGTCTTGCCCTTTTCTGTGAAGTGGTCTTTGTATGGTCTCCCATTGCCTCAGCCAATTAAGACCTTAAAATTAGGCTTTGAGGAACCCTGCCCATGCTTCCAGGAACATAATAGCGCCACTTTTCATTGAAGGAGATGAGAAGTATTTAAGTTTGGCCAATGAACAAAGCAGGGATAAAAACAAGTGCTAAAATCATAATTAGCCCTGAATATTTTAATGCAAAAAGGGTATCAGTTTTTGGACACTATTTCACCATTATGCTAGATTTCCCTCCATAATTTATGGTTCAAGGTTTTTTTTTTTTCCTTCTTATAGAGGCAATTAAGTTATGTAGTAAGACATTTTGAAAAGGGTACTACACCCGTGTTTTTGAGGCAAATAGCTTTGCCATGCTAGATTTAAGCATGGATTAAAACATTTCTGTTGCCTTAAGCCTGAATAAAATTCTAGAATTTCTTCAAAGGATCTTTGATTTGGGAAGGAGAGATGTGCAGGTTTGAGAGTAAGACATTTTTGTGGATTTCATACATGCATAAGAGTTGTTCTGTGGTGAATGCCCTACTTTCTATTTATAGTAGTTTGACTTCTTTAGGCTTTCTAATCTAAGGATTCTGTTATTTTGTATTGAGTCGTGGCTATATTTTGCTCACCCTACAATTCTAGATTGGCAACATCTTTTGTAAAGGCTAAAGGAAAAAAGAATGACCTCTCAGCTGCCCATGATAGAAGGTTTTCTTCTTCTTCCCTCTCTTTGCCTTTTTGTCAGTTTCTGAATCAGATAAGAGTGGCAAGATTAGCAATCCTATTTCAGTAATGAAAGTATTTATTAAGGAACTGTGTGTATGTGTGTGTGTGTGTGTGTGTGTAGGTGTGTGTGTTTGGGATTGAACCCAGGGTATTGCAAATGGTAGAAAAGTGCTCTACCACTGAGCTATATACACCCCAACCCATGGTAAAAATAATTGTTAGTTATTCATTTGTGAACATTCTGTTCACAAACTAGTGAGTACTTTAACTTAGACTGAGAATAGCAAAATATTTTAGTGACATTAAATATTTATGTATATATAAATAAATATATGTGATATATCCTTGAGAATGAGCTTTTAGTATTTAGAATAGATGATTGTATGTGATTTTATGTTGATTGTATTCTTAGAATGGGTCTCAGAGAATTTGTCAAGTCTCAGTTATTATCCCAGTGTTTGGGAGTCAACATCAGAAAATAATTACCGTATCTATTTTGGTTTACGGTGGCAAACCAAACCTACCTTCAGTACATTCTGACTCTGGGCATTTCTCTGTAGTGACATGAGTAAAATGAGTTCGATCCTCTGTGTCTCAGAACACTCCCACACATTGAGGATCATTTGATTATCCTTTGTTAATATCAGTGCCACTGTCTAGGCCCTGAAATAGGAAAAATGCCCTCTTGCACTTCTTTTAGAGGACTACCAGGTGCCTTTCTCATACATTAAAAACATTTTATTATACTTGTCTTCTTGTTTTTGCATTTCATAAAACAATAGATGACAGGAGAGCACTGACCATATTGGAATTCCATGACCTACAACAGTGTATGACCTGGAAGCATTTAGTTTAATTCATATTTATTCATCGCATGAAAGTTTAAACATTTATCTAATTACTTAAATTGAACATTTCCCTCAATTATTAATACTGAATATTCTGCATTTAATTGGAGTTATTGTATTTTGAACATCATTTCTTTATTTATTCACTTATTTCTCAATTCATCTGCTTATTCACCGTTGATTTAATTAAAAACGTGCACCATTATAGAATAGTGCTGTCCAAAAGAAATACAACATGAGATACAAACATGAGCTAACCTATGCACTTTTAAGTTCCTTGTAGTCTCATTAGTGTCAAAAGAAAGTATGAAATTAATTTTAATAACAAATTTATGTAGTCCTCTATGTCCTAAGTATGATCACTTCAACATGTAATCAATATGAAAATTATTGATATTTTACATTCTTTTAACTTTCTGAGCTTTCAAAATCCAGTATGTATGTATACCCTGAGAGCATATCTCAGTTTCAATAAGCCATATTTCATATACTCAATATCCATATGTGACACCTGGCTAACTTATTGGACAGCATAATCCTAGAGGACCTTCTATATTGGCCACTGTTTCATCTATCATTCTTTTCATTAGAGAATTGTCTGTAATAAGATTGCCAGGATTGTGGAGAACTCTTTGTGTGAAAACAGATGAATAAACTGAAGCTCATATACTTTAATATTCTATTTATGAAAAAAATATATCTGTGAAATTGTGGAGGACATTTTATAAATTATACCCTCCATGTTAAATACGAAATTGATATGTAAAAATGATTTGTAAACATTCTTTGAATTTTCCAGTTTCCTATACTTTTTTTTAAATGGTAGATAGTAGTACAATTATTTATGCACCTGAATGCTAGAAAGATAACTTTAGCAAATTGGAAGGAGTAACATTTCAAGGACATTTATTTTCTCTGTATTATATACTTATAAAAGAGAATTGGGTGGTTATTACATTCAGAATTTATTCTTTAGAGTACACTGGTCTTTGGTTTCAAATTATAGAGGTTGTTCAATATTTTGATCAAATGAAGGTTATTTTCCATTCAGCCTGTTGTCAACATTGCTTAACTACTGAGTTGTCACTGTCTTAGAGTAAATTGTTTGGCTGTAGTTTTTTATTTTTCAAAATTCCTGAATTTGGAAGGGATTTTATTAGCTACACAGGAAACAAAGGAGAAGGAACTTACGAGTTTTTTCATATCCGTACACTATGCCAAACACTATGTTAAATAAAATACAAGATTTCACAGATAATCTTCCACTTGGAACTGATGTTTTTATTCTTGACTTACTAATAAGGAAATTGAGGCTCATAGTGGTTAAGTAACAAACCTTTTGATCCATCAATCATGAAGAAGAGAATCCTTTGTAGAATGTGGCTTGGCCAGTAGTGCAGGCAATAGCTATGAATCCTTATTCTGATTCAGCTATGGCTCCCTCCCATCACTTGCCATTCAGCAGCTGTAGTAAACATTTTGGAAAATAAAGTATCACATCTATCTACTCTGCCTCAACCATTCACTGAAAAGTAAGTCCAAGGGGTCTTTACCATGGTTTGCAATATTCTTCCCTAGGAATTCTGCTCATTCTCTGGCTTCATGCATTTTCTGTCTCAACTCCAGCATGTAAGTTCTAGACACATTTTACTCTAGCCTTATTTTTGTTCCTCTAACACGACAAGCCCATTTCTGCCTCATGACATTCACCTCTGTTGTTTGACCTCCACCTTATGCCTCTTGTTTCTCCTTCTCCCCTACAGATATGGCTTTGGCCTCCTGCTCCTTTGGGTCTGAATTTAAATATTACCTCCTCAGAGAGACCAAACCTTGCCCAGTTTGAATATGTCTTTTTTGTGTATCTATCATTGCAACCTGTTAATTATTCCAGAAGACTAATTTTATTTGCTTCTATGATCATCAGTTTATGTACATATTGTTTTTGTTTTTCATCAGTCTGTAAATTCCCTAAGGCCAGTGACCATATCTGTTGCCCTTGCTGTGGTGGGTGCATGGTAACATAGTTTGTGTTAAAAAACAAATATTTGCCTTCTACATGAATTGCCATAATTGCATCCTAAACTGTTCATTCTTAATTACATTTTCTCACTTCTTTGTTTCATCTGCTAGTATTGCAAAGGTGTAATAAATACTAACTGGGTGGCTTTCCAGTTTCATGTCCCTTGTTCCCTTGACCCACAAGGATAGCTATGTAACCATGCACAACCTGGCCTGGTACCTCACTCCCCTTCACCGCAGGGATTATTTCAAGTGAGGTGATCTAGTCTAGGCCATTCTAACTGCCTCCTTGTTTGAAAAGTTCAAACTCAAAATGGAAGAGAGTACCTCTTCTTTTATGCTTTGGTCACACCATGGGAAAGTTATAAACCTTCTCTGACAGAGACCATATTCTATGTCAAGATAAGAAAACTCTGAAAAGAAATAAACCAACTTTCAGGAGAAAACAAAGTTGTACAAGTGATGGGTTTATAGGTGTCAAACCCTTGTTCCTGCTTATCCTTGTTTGTGCCTCTGTCCTTTTTGGTCAGATATGGCAATTTTATTTTCTCCTTTTTTAGGCTTCAATTGGTTAAACTTGGTTCTGCCTCTTTTAAAAGCAGAGTCCTGATAGATTGATGCTCTCAGTCACATCCCTAAACAAACAGCAGTGCTGTCAGGATACAGTTTTGTTTTCCTGTGCTCAGTTAAAAAAAAAATATGTCTTAGTGTCCATGCAAGATCACATTAAGCTAAGTTAAGTATAGAAATGGTGGTTCCACTTTTTCTGCTACTATGTAATCTGTGTTCAGAATTATTCCTTCAATTTTTGAAAACCTACAGAGGTGAAATAGCCATATGTGTTATGTATATATTACATAATGATTGTACTTTTATTGCTACAATTATTGCATTTTTTTTTGCCAAGATACTTTTGGGTTCATCATTGAGGTTAGGTTTTTAAATGTTTTTTGAATCAGCACTTTTTTTAGTAGTATGTAGAACATATTGTATAGCTTTACTTTTATTGAAAAGACAAAATTTTCTTTGGTCAGCATTTTTTTTTAGTAGTATTTAAAAGCAAATATTATATAACCCTACTTTTGATATAAAAAAGTATTATAAGCTTCAACTAATGTGAACTCATCATTATGCTAGAGTTAATGAATTGACCTGAAGAATTTGCATAGACTTCCATTCATTACCAATTAGTAGTACTGTCCTAATAAAAAAAAATGGCTGAGTGTAAGAGCTGTGGGAATTGGTGGTATGTATAACCTTTCTTTTGGAGTAATGAAAATATTCTAAAATTGGTTGTGGTAGTGGTTGTACAACTCCGTGAAAATGCTAAAATCATAACTACTGAATTGTATAAAACCTAGTGATAACAGTCAGGCACAGTGGCACAGGCCTGTAATCCCAGCAGCTCTGGTGGCCGAGGTAGGAGGATTGCTAGTTCAAAGCCAGCCTCAGCAAAGGTGAGGTGCTAAGCAACTTGGTGAGACCCTGTCTCTAAATAAAATACAAAAGAGGGCTGGGGTGTGGCTCAGTGGTTGAATGCCCCTGAGTGCAATTCCCAGTGCACCCACCCCCCCCAAAAAAAGAAAATCAGTGATAACGTTTCAGTCTGATTCACACCTTCAACCACATGGAAAAGTAACAGGTTTATCATTTTGACTTTGTTGTTACATGAAGATAAAGATTGAGTTGGTGATGGAAGTCTGAGAAGATGTGTACACAGTGAAATACTAACTAAGTCAATGATCCATTTGACCTAATATTCTGATTCTAATGTCATCACCAACTAGATGTTTACATGGAAGCACACTTCTTGAATTTTTTGGTCATTTTTTTTTTTTATATTTAGCATGTAGTCTAAAGACCTCTAATTTCTTTTTAATTAAGCATTGTCTTAAAAAAATTCTAATTGCTTTCATAGTTTCAAAATATATAAACCTTTTTGACATAGTGCCCTCCCATTCATGCCACCACACCTCCTCCTTCTGATGCTTATGGCAGACATTACTAAACTTAGTTTCTTCTCCACAAGTCACAACTTAAGTATCCCTCCCCAAACACTGTTGTCCTAGGTACCTAGTGCCCCTGAATTGAACTGATCCGTGAAGCTTAGTTGTTAATCACAGTAGGGAATGAGTTCTAAATGCCCTAACCACCTATCTGACACTGAAGATAATGGCACTTCCTTTTTTGTTTCAAGGGTTCTTTTCATGTGTTTTCATATGTTCCTTAAAATATTGACTTCCAGTTCTGCTGGTCACTGTGCAAGCACATGTATCATTCAAACTGAGTAATGCAGTCTCTGCCCTTAAGAGCTTACAAATTTTGTGAACCACTATGACCTACTAGATTTAACTATCATGTCTTTCTTAGTTAACCTTGACTTTGCTTCAGGTGTTTTGCTTTGCTCCTGTAACTCAGTAATGAAATGAAAAACAATTCAATTAAAATGGGTAAAGGTCTGAGTAGACAATTCTGCAAACTAAATATAAAATGGCTAATGAGCACATGAAAGTGAGCACACTAATCATCAGTGGAATGCAAATCAAAACCACAAATACCACTTCATGTTCACTTGGACAGTTACAAAAAAGACAGATAATAAGAACTGTCAGAGAATTTATAGATAAATTGGAAACCTTATACAGTGTTGGCAAGAATATAAAATGGTACAGCTACTTTGCAAAAATAGCAGCAGTGAACCAGAGTTACCATTATAATCCAGCAACTCCATTCCTAGGTATGTGCCCAAGAGAAGTGAAGACATATGTCCTACAAAAACTTGTATGTAGCTGGGTGCAGTGGGGCATTCCTGGATTCCCAGCTACTCAGGAGGCTAAGACAGGAGGATTGCAAGTTCAAGACCAACTTTGATAATTTGACTAGAACCAATCTCAAAAGCATAAAAAAGGACTGGGGATGTAATTTAGTGGTGGAACATCCTTGAGTTTAATCACTAATTCTGTTAAAGTGAAACAAAATAAAAACAAAACACCTTGTATGTATATGTTCATATTAGGCAAATATTCATAATAGCCCAAAGGAGCAACAACGCAAATGTCCATCAACTTTAGCAATGAGAAATGTAGTTCTAGTAAATTTTACGACGTGATGAATCTTGAAAAGATTATGCTAAGTGAAAGAAGTCAATCACAGAGGACCACATATTAGTGATTATCATTTTATGAAATGTCACAAATAGTCAAATCTTTACATAGTGATGGTTATACTATCTCTATCATCATCATTTTAAAAACAAATTACTTTGGCTAATAGATGAAATAAGTAAGCACCTGAATGCAAGTGTACAGCCTGTTGGGACTGGGGCTTGGTGGTCAGGGCTTCTTTTGAAATAAGGAAAATGTTCTAATTTTGATTGTGGTCATGGTTGCACAGCTCTGAATATACTTAGCACCACTGGGTTGTATACTTTAAATGGATGAATTGTATGATGTGTGAATTATATCTTGATTAACGTGTTAAGGAATGGTGGTCTGGGGCTGGAGATATAGCTCAGTTGGTAGAGTGCCTGCCTTGCAAGCACAAAGCCCTGGGTTCAAACCCCAGCACCGCAAAAAAAAAAAAAAAGTGATCTGTTTTAATTCCTGTTTCCTGTTTTCTGCATATTCACTTCATTAAATAATTTTGCCTGCTCAACTTTAAAGTATAGTCAAACTATGTCCCATTCTATAATCTTGGTTCAAAATCATCTTTTGCCGTGACATTATTGCACTAGCCTCCTAGCTTCTCTCTCTGTCTCCATCCGCCCTTCTTCTCATGTGGTTATTTATTTCACATCCAGACTGAGTAACTATTTTTTCAACTGATAATGATTTATGATGTACAGTCATAGCTCCTTTTCTGAGGTTTTGTTTCAGAAATAAGCCATTCCTATGCTTTAAATAACTTATTACAGTATATTGTTGCAAATGTTCTATTTTATTATTGTGTTAATCTTTTTCTGTGCCTAATTTATAAGTTAAGCTTTATCACAGGTATGTATGTATAGCAAAAAAACCAAAAACAAAACCCAAAAAACAAAGCAAAACAAAATACACACATAAACAGTAGTCCCAGTATAGACGTGCTACTATCTGCTGTTTCAGGCATGCAGGGAAAGTCCTGGAGTGTATCTCCTATGGAAAAGGGGAGGGTGCTGTAATTAATATTTATTCTAAAGAAAGTGGTTAACACTTATGCCACAGTGTAAGTGCTATTCTAAGTACTAAAGTTTTAATTTACTTAATCCTCAGCACTCTAGGAGGAAGGGTGCTATTACCAGTATTTAAGAACAGAGATGTTAATTTGCCCAAGGTCACATGTTTTCTTTTGTAAATGGTTGTTATTCTATAGGGTAGATCCAGGTACCATTGGTGAAAGCAGTCTCTAATAACTTATTCTGACTCCACTGTCCCTACTTTTTGCTAATTCTCACTCACCCAGGCTCATTTTTTCCTTGATCTATTTATCATTGTTCCTTCTGTTTAGCGAACTTTCCCCCTCCAGATTTCCTTTTTTCAATCATTCTTGGCCCTAAGTGTCACCTGCTCACAGAAATTTCTTTAGTAACTCCCATCTTGCTAGCATATCCTCATCTATTTTCTTCATCACATGTATCAGTGTTTGAAATTATCTCATTAAAATTTTTTAATTATATATGCTTCCACCCATGGCCTAATAGAACAATGCCTGGCAATTAGTAGGAGCTCAAGTAACTCCTTGTTACTGTTTGAATGACTTGTGGGAGGTTAAGATTTTAAATATTTTCAAGTCATGGTTTTGGTTAATTTTCAGTGCATATAGAAGACTTTTTATGACCTGACTGAAGATTCATTGTAAGCACATTCTCACATTTTTCAGATTATATTGTTATTACATGTTTTAAAATGAGAACATCCTATGTAATTGATACCTTTCTGTCATGTTGACCTTCAGTTGACTTAAAGTGAGAATTGATCTTTTGATATGATGAAATTTGAGTGATTGGAAAGCATTGTTATTTTAAGCAGGGTTGAATTACTGATTGCTGTTTCTTGGATGTGATTTTACTAGTCTCATGTTTTGGGTGTGGGTGGAGAGTGTGAAGGGTGGTGAGGGTAGTTCTTGACTATTGGATTCATGGAGACTTTGAAATGATGTAGCCACAGCATGGAAAAGATAGGGGATGCTGAAGGTTCACCTATTGGAGAGCTTGACTGTTTTCTAGATCATTTATTGTCTGAAACAAATGAATTCTAAGCATTGAGAAACCCTGCTGTATCTGTCATTGCTTCTTTCCTTTAGTTGAACAAAAACATGTTTGTGCTCATGTGTACATTCATCTGTGTTGCATTGTGTTGTGCTCCATTTACGTAGAGGCATCTTCTATTACTTTTTTATTACTTTTCCCATCTTAGAACAATAGTGCTTATATTCCAAATGACAGAAATAGCTGTGTGTGTGTGTGTGTGTGTGTGTGTATTTTGAATTAGTGATTCTACCTATACAGACTCATAAGGAAAATTTTAGATTCCAATTGTGTATACACATCTAAAAGAATACAAAGGGAGAAGTGTATTATATAATTAGATGTCTGAGATTTACATTTTGATAATTCTCTCACCTCTGCTATACTGAAAAAGAATAAATATTCAATATATTCTTACAACTAGCTTTATTTTTTCAGAATATTAAAATTGGATTCCATGTGCATAAATAATATTCAGAGAATTGGATTCTCAAACTTTTTACTACTCAGCAGAGCGAAAGAGATAAACACTAGATGCTGGAAAATAAAATAGGAAATTGCAGCATTGAATCGCTAGGCTCCAGTTGCTTTTACACAATTTCTAATAACCAAGATTTTTCCATGCAGCTGACTCTTGATTTTTTATTTGCAAATATGCTGGTTGTAGGATGATAAATACAATTTACATAAAATTAAAAATAAAATCACTATTGTTATTTTTAGCCTCTTTTATCCAATACTTGCAAGTGATGCTAAATGGAAGTTATTCTATTTAAAAACATTTTATCTTTTAAATGCATATAACAAACCTACTCTGTGCATGACTAGGGAGATCAAAAACTAATGATTGTGTCACTGCCCTAGCATATTGTCCAGCAGTGTAGATACTCACTTTAATGTTCATTTGTATGTATTATTATAGATATTATAAAACGCTATGTACACAGATACCAGAGGCACTAAATATGACTGTATGGTTCAGGGACCTGAGAGAGAATCTTTCAGTTGAATTCTGAAGGATAAATAGGAATTTGCTAGGTAAAGAAATAGATCTAAGAATCAGCCTATGTAATGTCATAGGGTTCTGAAAAGGCCATGTTAGCTTAGGAAATAGGAAGAAATCCAGGCAGGCAAAAGTAGACAGTGGTTTCCTGAGGAATGCAAGTTAATTTCACCTGATGAAGAAATGGGAGAAGAAGAACGAGAAAAAGATGAATCTGGAAATATAATTTGTTTTCAGATTATGAAGAGTCTTTTATATAAACTACCTGATGTTTTCTAGCAAGTGACCATGATGATTCATTTTATTTGTAGGATAATAGGAGGAGCAGTGGAGAGTCTGCTTTGTACCTTTAATGCTTCACACGTAACATGCTTTCTTGATAGCTCTTATATTACTGTTGGTAACAAGAAGTTATGGTATTATTCAACTTGTTGGTGTGTCTGTGTCTGCCCTCTGTTATGAGTAGATATGAATGTTCTTTCTCGATAGATGAAGGCATTATCTGTCAAAAGATAGTTAGTTCAACTTTGTGTTTTACTCACAATATGACATTTGGATATGACCTAGGCTTATGACATTTGGAAATCGACTGCTGATTCAGCCTGGGATGCATCTAATGGGGAATGCAAAGTTCAGGAAAGTGTACCCATGGTCACTGAGTTGGTTATTTTCATTTTAGGATACTAACAGGGAAATAGCTGATGTGTTTCTGACTAAGACAGTTTGACAGGCAGAACTTCAAGAAGTCTTTCAGTAGAGCAACTGTGAAGTCCTGATGATTACTGTGGTATAGAGCTGGTTCTCACTGAGGCATCTGAAATGCCTGCCTTGGGCCTTGTTCTTAAGAGCATCCTCTCATAAGATAAGGAGGACATGAAGCCATGGATACTTGCCTGTCAACTCAGACACATTCTCTCCCTTTTCTGGGTACTCAGGACCTCAGAATTTCCAACCAGTCCATCAGAGCCTGCATGAAGGAAGAGTTCAGGCTACTTCCCTAGGTTTTCCTCCCAGTGATAATGTGAGCACCTCTAGGTCTAAGAGCTGTCTAAGAGAACAAAAGGAGTTGACTGTGAGCAATGGTTCCCACAGTGAGTGCCAGAGATGGATGAAGCTTGGAGTGAAAGAGAAGGTGGAGCTTCCATTTCTACCCCTGAAAATGTTAGAGTCAGCTTGCTGGAATATAATGGAGTATTTTGGCAATGCAGAAGTTGAAATGATAAAGAAGCTCCAGTATAGAAGTGTTTAGAAAACATGTACATTTCTTTTTCTTGGAATTATCCACCCTCAACTATTTGTGATGGAGGAAGATCTTAATATTGATGTTCACATTTTTAGGCTTTCTAACATCTTATATTAATTAAAAAATTCAAATTAAAAATTTATTTCTAGAGAGGATTGTGGAATTATGCTATTAGGCTTTAATTCTCTAGGATGATTTTGTATAACCATTGAAATTTGATTAGAAGGAACAAATAATTTTTATGTACTTGCAGTAGAATCATATAATCAAAGCGAATTGACATGTAAATAGTTAAATAAGCCAGTGTCATGAGGCACGTGTGTGCATCACACACACACACACACACACACACACACACGGCATAGTCTCATTTGTCAGTGTAAGGGGGGGCATTCCTTTTTCTTCATTAGGAAGGAAAAGGGCAAGTAATAAATAACTAATTTAGAGTAGTTACAGGAAAGGTCTCCTAAGTAGATTATTCATTTTATATTGCCTCTGTTTGCCATTTAACCCAATCTATAGAAACATGTGAAACATTTCTTTAGAGCAGAAAGCAAACAAACAAAATTAGTTTGCTTCTCATGCCAAAAGAGCTGTTTTATTTTTAGCTGCCATGTTTTGTTTCTCTGAAGTGGATGGATGTTCATTATATTTGTTGAGTTATCAAGATTTACTGTAATGCTCCAGAGTATACAAGTTAATGATTTCAGCCTCTTTTTTTGGTATTACTTTAAAAGAAACTATTGGACAGTTTAGATATCAGATGGTTTATTTCCAAAATTGTATTATGGTATTGAAATTGTTCTGGGTAAATGTTTTGTTGGAGTTTGCACATTGTCAGTTCTTGTTATTCTAAATCACTTTTGATTTTCTTTTGTTCTGTTCAAGAAAATATCCAATTAAAGTCAATAGAATGTATGTGATATAAAATTACTGACTAGTTGTAGACCATTTGGACAGGTTGATGTATGAATTCAACCACAATGGGTTAATTTTTTTTTTCCCTTAAGGATGACTCTAAATTATAAATGACTAACTTTAGTTTATATTTTGTGATATAGTATTTACTTAAATAAATATATTCCTTTAATATTTATAATACTCCAAAACAACTCATAGAGAAGTTAATAAATTATATTTTAGGATATTAACAATTTACTGTTTTTTCCCACTGTATATTTTTATTTTGATAGGTGTTTTATTGATTGGAACAAATCCGATTGATGTGAAAATAGATGGGAATAAATATATTTTTAAGCGTTTAATCAGAACTTTTTAGCTTCTCTCTTCTCTTCAATATGATAAACTGATCTCAAATTGCAATTTTGGGATCTCCCTTGAGAAAACAAAGTCAATGAAATCTATTGTCTAGTAAAATAGTTTATCAAGTAAGGCACATATGAACACTACAAAAACTGTTTATTCTTTCTATAAAACACTTTGGTAAGGGGAATGATGTTTTCACCAACTGAAGGCATGATTTCATCTTTCTTAGATTGTCCATAACTAGCCTTAACAAATAGTTGCATTTTCAAATAGCTATGGAATGTATGTTTCTGACCAGACATGCTCAGTGCTCAAAAATAACTAATAGGCCACAACTAATTGCTGTGCTGGCTATTTTTAAAAATATGTTTTAGCAGTAGCAGTCCTTTATTTTTTGGCTATTATCTTATTCTTCATTTTTCCCTTAGTGTTTGTATTGCTATATTGCCCTGCAGTACAAAATAGTAACACGATAGTCTACTCATTTCCAATTTCTTTCGCAAAATATCAGTATTGTTGATAATAACATACTGAACCATTCAGAAAAACAATCCAGTTGATAAAATGGAAATCCCCATTCATTTATTGATTCAAAGATAAAATAACTAGGTATACTAGTCTTAATCAGAAATGTCAAAAGCCACAAGAAGAGAAGTATAAAACACGTTTTCATACATTGCACATGGGAATACAAAATGATACAGCTTCTTTGAAAGTGACTTTGCACCTAGTTAATTTTCATAAACACTTCCTTTTTGAGTCCTCAATCCTCCTTTTAGGAATCTATGTCAAAGACTCATGGGAAACAATACAAATAGCCCAATAAATGTGACTACTTATTGCAACACTATTTTTTTTAATTGTGAAATACTAAAAATAGCACAGATGTATATCATTAGGAGACTTAATAAAAGAATGATACACCCAGAATATGTACTGATGTGCTGCAATGTAAAGGAATGCAAGTATCTTCATAAACAAAGGTAGTTAATTTCTAGGGTATACTATAAGGAAAAGGTATTTATATATGTGTTATTATTTAAGAAATGAGAGGGCTTGTAATATATAGCTATTGAATTTGTCTTAATATTTATTTTTAACTAATAAACACTTAAAATTGTACATATTTATGAGGTTCTACGTGATGTTTTAGAACATTATAAAATTATTTTACCCACAATGGAGAGATAACAAAATACCTACTTTTGTAGGTTTGACTTAATCCATGTGATATATTATGTAATTTTGTAGTACAATTAATGTTAAACAGAATAAATTTTAAACCTGTGTACCCAACTAATGGCAAACCACCTGAAAGGATCGTGTCTAATATCTTTAAAAAAACACGGTACCCAAGTACCGTGTACATATAGTCATCCAATGACTATATGTTTTTGGTGGGTTTTGCCTTAATTTCAAAAAGGATTGTAAAACCCTTTTATATCTTAAAAAGTCCTATTTTGGCTTTGATATTGATGGTATTTTGAGACTACTATGTGTATCCTGAGAAATAAACCCAATGATTAATTATATAGGCATTAGTGAAAACTGAGATTTATAGTATGAGCTACAGATAGATTGATAAGTTTAAGTAAAAATCTAGTAACAGTAAATTTGAGTTGGATCTGTATGACCTTAGTTTGTCTTTTGTGTTTTAAAACAAAGATTTGGTGGTATTAAGTGTGACAGTTTTACAACAGAGATCAGTCCATTAACAGTGAGCATCCATAGTAACCAGATTGTGGTATTTACATAGCATGTGCCACTAGAAGAAACCAGAACTACTGAGAAAATTGACTGATTTCAATCATAGGGAAGAATTTATATATGACAATCCTGCAAAATGTTGATATTTTCAAAAATCAAGGATGTAGCTAGGCATGGTAGTGCATGCCTGTAATCCCAGAGACTCTGGAGGCTGAGGCAGGAGACTCATAAGTTCAAAGCCAGCCTCAGCAACTTAGTGAAGCCCCAAGCAACTCAGCGAAACCCTGTCTTTAAATAAAATATAAAAATGGCTGCAGATGTGGCTCAGGGTTAAGTGCCTCTGGTAGGAAAAAAAAAAAAGCAAGGATGCTATAGAACAATTTTTTTTATTTTTCTCTGGGAGCTCCAGCAGGGGCCAGTGGGAGGCCCAGCAGATAAACCAACTTGGCCAAAACAACACTAGAAAGTCTCTGAAAAGTAGACCGCCATTGGAGTCACAGTCTAATAAAGTAGGCCAGGAGCCATGTGTGAAAGCTCAACAGGGTGCCTACCTGCTTAAATAAAATATTTAAATAGAAACCAGAGTCTTTTAACACAATAAACTAAATATCTAGAATACAATAATAATTAGAGTGGGTCATTAAGTGACTTTGGGTGTGGATGCAAATGATTGTGCATTGATGATAGTCAAGGCTAGGTAAGGAATACATCAATTCATTGTACTGATCTTTCTCTCCTTGTGAGTAGGTTTAAAAATTTCCATTCCACAACCTTTTTTCTTAAATGGGAGAAGTAAGGAAAAGATGATATAGAAGCAGGGAAGGGCAGGGAAGAATTGAAAGGAGAGACAGAATCAGTTCAGGTACATTTTTGCTACATTTCATTATTAGTAAATTATTGTCAGCGTACCTCTCCATTTTAAAATGTAAAATATGGACCTAACATAGTTTGTAAAGAATAGTCCTGAAAATCTCCATCATGAATAATTCTTTTCATTTATTTTTATTCATTTATTTCAGTGAAGATGTGATGGGGAAAATGTATAAATTTGTACTGGAACCTTGGAATTCTGATGCTTTTGTAATCCTCACACAATATTTTTATTTTATTCTGTATGTGTGTTCATGTGTATAATATGAAAATATATACATTTGTCTCTGATATTTTATTTATTTTATACTCATAAATAATTGTTTTCAAATAATTAAATTCAGTTTCATTTAGGATATGTTATTTCTTTTTTTCCCCTCTGAGAAGATTTAGTGATTCTTATTTTGACCAAAATCCTAACTTCTCAGTTAGAATGTTTATGGTTTTTCTTCACCCTTCAAATGAATACTAGGTACTTAAATCCCAGTTTAATTTTAGTAGGCTCTCCTCATGATCTAAGGCTACATTTCAAAATTATTTCCTAGAGATACTGTCATTCTAAATTTAATTATGTGATAAAGGAACAAATAAAGGTATTATTTTTAGTATGCTTTTCCCATTACATAAGCCTCTGTCTTGGTAATCTAAAGAGTTTTCTTAATTCTAGTAGTTTAAAGTTTGATCAATAACCATTTTGTGGGTTGAATCTAAATTAAGTTGCTGTTACCTTCATAATTTTCTTTGATTTTCTTCTATTTTAGAAAAAAATAGGGAGAGTGTTGTCTGTGGCTACAAAAGGGTAGGATGAGGGGTCCTGTTGATGAAACTGTTCTGTCCTGTGTTGGTGTTCACAAAAACCTACCTGTGGAACGAATGATAAAAATGCACGGAACTAGACACACACACACACACACACACACACACACACGCAGGTAAAAGCTGGTGGAATTCAAATAAGGTCCATGACTTGATATTCGGTAACAGTTATGCAAAATGGTACCACCATGGGGAACTAGGAAAGGGTGTAAACTATGCTCTGTTATTCTGTAATGTTGCATGTGAGCTGGTGTTTATCTTGTAGTAGTCAGCTAAAAACATATGACATTGATTTTAATATTTTTAATTTGAAATTTTGGATACAGATCAAACCTGGTTAAAATAGTGAACAGATTTTCTTTTCTAATTTCTTGTTTTTCTACTCTTAGATTTTTAAAACTTTAAATAAAATATGACTTGACTGAGGTCTTAAAAACTGATATTGTTCAGCAAAGTGTCATTTAAATGCGCTGTGAAAGCATAAATTCTACTTAAAGTCTTATATAATAGAAGGCTTTTTAACTAGATGGAATATTGAAAAGAATTCAGTCTCATGGAAGATGCTATAGAACTTCTGTACAAACAATTTGTAATTACAGACGATCAGAATTTTCAGAACTGGGATGGGTCCCTTTAGACCTCATTTGATCTTAACTATTTCTATTACAAATGAAGGAAAGAATAGGCCCAGAAAGGTTAAATGACTCAAGATTCTGCAGTTTTAAAATGGGAGTGATAGATTTTGCCTACTTTTAATTTATGGCCTCAATATTTATGCTTTTATTCTCTATATTAAGAACTTTTTCTTTTCCATTGGTTCCATTCTCTCAAAAACTACCTTCAGAATAATTAAATAATCTTGAATAGCATATATATGTGTGTGTGTGTGTGTGTGTGTGTGTGTGTGTTACCATACCTTTTTTTCTTTTTTTTTTTGGACCTGGGGATTGACCTCAGTGACACTCGGCCACTGAGCCACATCCCCAGTCCTATTTTATATTTTATTTTAGAGACAGGATCTCACTGAGTTGCTTAGGGCCTTGCTAAGTTGCTGAGGCTGGCTTTGAACTTGCATTCCTCCTGCCTCAGCCTCCCGAGTTGCTGGGATTACAGGCGTGCGCCACTGTGCCTGGCACCATACCTTTCTTAGTAGGTATTTTGCTTCATTTTTAAGAAAAACTCTTAATATAGTGGAATGCACAAAATAAGCTGTAGTTGCTGCAAGCTTGAAGAAACTAATTAGAAATGCAGAAGACTCAGGACCAAGTTCAGAGTAGGGTCTTTGAGGACACACTGCCTGTGTTTGAGTCCTTATTCTTCTACTTTATGACCTTTGAAAACTCTCTCGATCACACTGTGCCTCAGTTACATTATTTGTTCAGAGAGGCTGATAATATAGTTTACATGATAAGATTGTAGTGTTAAAAAACAAACTAATATATACAAAGTGATTGAACAGTAGTTAGGAAGTTGTCAATTAACACTAACTCCTACTTCTATACAAACTTCATGGTTTTGGCTTGAATCTTATTAAATATCATATATTCCAGAGTCTGAACTGGACAATGTGGAAGGGTAACAGTAAGGATATAGTCAGAGGTACATGCATACATAAAAATTGACATGTCATGTTTGAATATATGTGATGTCAAGGGCAAATGGATTTATAGGGAAAATGTGATTTCCTTAGTTTGGTCTGTAACTTTTCCTCTTGAATGTTGAACCATTGGTTAGTTATACCTTGTTAAATGCCTCCTATAATTCTGGGCTATAGTTTTGGAACTAGAAATATTATAGTGAATAAAATGTACAAAAATCCCTGCAGCTGTGTTGCTTACATTCTATTGGCAGGATGCAGACAATTAAAAAGCAAACAAGTAAATTATGGAGTATATTGGAAGGTAATCATTGCCATGTAGAATAAAGCAGAGCCAAAAGCATTAGGGGCCCAAGGAGTGCCAGTGAAAGCAAAGTATGATTTTTCATAAGATCAGACTGGACTTTGTTGAGGAAGTGCCACTGGAACAAAGAATGAAAGAGAGCAACTGATGGTTATCCTGGGAGAACAACATCCTGGCCAGAGAGAGGCACCAGTGCAAAGGAACTGAGGTAGCAGTGTATCCTGCATGTTTTAGAAACAAGGGAGCCAGTGTGACTGGAGCAGAGGGAGCAAAGAGCAGTTGATTGTGGGGTTTGTGAGGAAGGAATGACTCAAGCCTAATGGCAAAGCTTTTGGTCTGAAGAGTTGAAACAATGGAATTTCCAATCTGAGATGAAAAGATGACTGGTGGAGGAGGGAAGAAAGTTAGGAGGAAAAAATGAGGTAAATATTAGACCTAGTTTAAAATTTCAAATATTTCCTTTCAGTTTGTCTTGGTCTCAGAGAGCTTACTGTCTCAGATAACCTCCTTGACATTTAGGTAGAGAATGGTAGAAGCATCTTGGAGACAGAAGAGAAAACCTGGTCCCCTGGGTTCTCTGCCACTTAATGAACACCCCCCACCCCACCCCCCCCCCCATTTGCTTGTTTCCTGCCTTGCTGATGGATTTTCATGGCTGGAAGTCTGCAGCTGGTGTAATGTAGCATGTGGCATGTGCTGCCTTTTGTCTGGGTAGTGCTTCCCTCTTTCCCTGGCCAACTTGATCTCCTGCTCCTGTTCCAACACCATCCTTAACTCCTTTGAGACCTGGTAGGCATCCAGTTTGATTCCACAGAGCAATCTATTCTGGAAACTCAATAAAGATTTATGGCCAGCTCTCAGGTAGGTGTCCCAACCAGACTTTCAGCTGCCTCTGCTTCCCCATTAAACTACCCTGGACCCAAAGTTCAATCAGCAGATTGGGTTCTCCTCCTTCTTGCCTAGGCTCTCCTGCCAAGGTGATATGGCCTTGTCAACCCAGGCTGCCTGAGAGGCAGAGTTTGGAATAAGGACTAAGAAGCTAGAGACTTGCCCTTCCCTCAGTTTATCCTTGCTACTCGAATGTCCTGCTTCTCTAGGCAGACCACAGAGAAGGGAAAAATCAATCCCCCTGCAAGATAGTCTTGTTCTGTTTTCTCCTCATCCTTTTTTTGAGAAATGAAAGGTGCAGGCTGTCCTGTATGTCATATCTCATACCTGTTCGGGTGTTTCTTATATTATAATTGTTTAGATATTTTTTACAGCATAGCTATAATTGTTCCTTATAACTACATTATACTCAGCTAAGGAGGCATGTCCCTTGATTTGTTAAAGTGAGGTATCAAACAACCAGTACTTTTCTCAAGTTGATAACCTGTTTTGCTGCACAGATACTATTTTGCATGCCAGAAACTGCTTATTACATTGTCTGTCTTTAAATTCTTGTATCATAAAATCTTTATATTACTAATCCAAACCAATACCCTTTGTTACTAATTGTAACCTCCACTCGGATATATGCTTGAAATGACTGGAACAACATACTCTGAAAGATAAAATGTAAAAAACACATTTAAAACCATTTAAGCATAATATAGTGTATGAAATATCATGATTTTTAAGTCAGTCAATGAAGGATCGATAAAGCTAACATATGATATTCCAGCAACTGTGCTTTGTGGTTTATTATTTTGGTTGATGCATATAATTTTTCTGTTTACCCATTTTCCACCATTCCCCTGTTTCTATTTATGGTTTAGTCTTCTTTTCTGGATAATTACCCATTGTGATGCCCATCTTCCTTGTCACATATCCCAAAAGCCCTGTATCATGAGTAAGCAAATAAGGCGGTATGGGCTTCTTCACAGAGTTGGGGTGACACGTGAAATACACTTTTCCTGCAGCATTACTTTGGCAGTGCTTCAAAAAATTAAGTCTTGGTAAGTTGATCCTGTGCTACTGAAATATACCCTTATTCAAACTCTAACAACTTTAATTACCCATTTTTGCTGACAGGAGGGCACTGATTAATAAAGCTGGGGGCACCTAAGAATTGGAAGATTCTGTGTGAAGATTAGTATACCGAGTTCCACTTGCATCCTTCCTCACTTAGACTCCTCCTTTCCTTGTTTTTAGAAGCAGGCAACCCTCCCCCTTATAGACATTGCTAGCTCTTTCCTTGAGGATGGGGTCATTTCCTTGGTTAGGAAGATACCCTGCAGGTATACGTTAGCACCCTTGTTGGACCTTCTCCCATTCTTCTGGGCCTTTAATTACATGAGATTTTAGCATTTCCTGGGAGAAAATTAGAGAAGCTAATCTTGATGAAGAAGATTATCCTCCAAGTAAATTGCTTACTAAAGATAGTAATCTGGAAATTTGTAGATTTTTAGACATTTTAAACCAAGAAGGTAGGGATAAGTGTTTGATCAGGTTGAATCTAATAGTATGTGTATACTGTCAGTGATTTAGCATGCTCACCTAAGGTGATGGATGACTCTAAGAAGTTTTGATTAACAGAAACTTAGATTAAATGGTGGCATATACTAAAAGAAGTTGCAGTATCAATAATTGTAGACAATTTTTTTTTACACTGTTTCTCTGTAAAATCCCTATTTCTGTTTATTGTTCTCTAATAAACGACCCAATGTTTAGGAAAAAAATTGTGGATATAATTTGAAGAGTAGAAATACTTCAAGAAATAGAACTCATATATTCACTTACTTTTGCAGTAATTTTGTCTTATATGAGACTAAAAAGAAACCAAGCTTTATTAGCAATCTTAGACAGTAGCGTAAAGACATTGAACAATGGTGTAGATATGAAATTTAAACTCTATCTTGGAAAAGGGACTTAATGACTTTGATCAGTAGTCCACAGATGGTGATGGGAGATGCTACTTTTTATTTGCATAGGGATGGGAGACTTTGGAGGTGGGGCTTGGGAACCCTTAGGGCATCTTGTCAGCATGACATAGAGGTGGATTCCATGTCGTTCAGAGGCTGACATTTATCTATTAGGCAATATAGTGAACTTGTACTGTGTGTCTGACAGGTAAAAGTGATCTATTATTTTGCTTTTGTTTTTTATGTTTTAATGATTTCAAGTTCTCAAATGAAACTCTAGCATTATTTCTCTTCTCTCATTCTCTTCCGAAAGACTTCACACCTCAAGATTAGAACTTTTTAAATGGCAACTATTGCTTTTGTTTAAGTGTAATATAGGCACTGATTTTAGGCTATTTGGTTTTAGTACCACTTCAATAATTTAGAATGAGAGTGAAATGACATTTTGATTTCAGTTTATTGTTTTAATAAAATTTCATTTCTACAAAAAAGAAAATGGAGAATTATAACATTCTTAAATGTCATTGATGCTTTAATATGTTTACTTTTGTTCATGATGAGGTTTGGGTAATATAAGGGTCTATCACTACTAATCTTAGAAATCGCTTTATTATAAATTCCTCATATCTACAAAAAACAGATATACATTAAAGATTAGACTTCATTCAAATGATTATCTTGATATTTGAGATGTGCTCGATAAGCAGTGATTATTAGTTTGTATATTCTATCATTTTTCATAGACTTTTGAGTTCTTGTAATAGGGACTGATATTTTTCTCTGCTATATGCTACAGGGTAAGCTAACCGCTGAGCTTCTGTATTCTAAACATCTCTAAAATGAACATGGTACTGACTTCATAAGGTGATCACATTCAGTATTGATTTAAATAATTTCATTTGCTTTTCATACCACTTGGCAGATGGTAGGCATCTTCCCTATTTGAGAATAAACAATATATTTCTTGATATTATTTAAGTGTTATAATTGATAGCATTTGAACATTTAGATCAGTGTTTCTTAAGTATGGATCTCCCTAGTCATACTAAGAGTGTACAAAATGTTCAAAATTAAAAGTTCATTGAAAGCACCGTGTTCCACAAAACAACATATAACCTGAAATAAAGTATTTTTAAAATAGAAAAAAAATGTTTTATGAAACATTTTCAGAAATGTTTAATAGTCACAATTTCAAAGTTGGAGAATCATTGTCCTTGACTGTGGGCTACTGAATATTTTACACATTCATAACCAGGCTTAAAAGTGTCAAAGAAAAATTTCTAAAGAATTATTTAGACCTTGATTTCTTGTGAGCTAGTTTACATATGTATCTACATATGTGTTTGCCTCCCAACACATATACACATTTATGTTCAAAGGGTAATAATGGCTCCTACAATGTTGAACTCTTTGATTTTCAGCTTTTTTCATATCAACCCTTTGTTCAGTGAGTCTTCTTATAATCTTCACTAAACTTCTAGTTAAATAAAATAAAAGCAAAGATAAAGTATGATTTAACATCTCTTTACATTTTGAGGTAAGCAGATGGAACAGATGCTATGTTTTAACTTCCTCTCTATTTCTATTTTACATTGTTAACCTGTTTTTCTAATCAGTATTTTCCAAATTAGCCCGAGTTATTGAAAACAAAATACACATACAGACAATAAAGAAATTGGCTATGCTTTTTTTAAGAATCAAGTTAGGTAAATAAGTTTTCTCAAATGTGTTTTTAATATGTAATAAGTTTAGAGAGTGAAAAGTAGGCAATGTAGTATTTCATTAAAGATGTCTCATCTCAAATATTCCAAAAGATGTATTTGCAGTATTCAATTGACTGTTGGAAACATTTTGGGATATATAATTATGGCATGAAAATATAAAATCCATTTCCTACTCTTTATTATCTCTATATTCTTTTTATTGTGCAAGGAGAGCAACCATTGCACTTTAGTTCATCAATAGGATATGTTTAGGATATGTTTTATAGTAAAGCTAAAATAAGAGAAGGAAACAGTTTATCTCAGTGAGGTCAGATGGATATATAAAGTTCCTTATGTCTAATGTTTAGAAACTTTTCTGTCATATTTCATGTACTAGCATTTTGTACCTTGATATAATTTAAACTATTAATAACAAACAGTGAGATTTAGGTTCAGTCCAGATGTACACAGCTCAAGGAGGGGGGTTACACATGGAGACCATTCTTCTCTCTTTGCTTCAAGCATTAACTCCTATTTGCTGGGAACTTGTTTCTTCAATTATCCTCTTGTGTGTGTCTTCATAGCCATGTTCGGCAACACGTCTGTTTCCTTCAGTATTATCAATATGTTCAAGTCTGCCCTGTCCAAATAAATAACCATTGCAAACAAACACCCCTTTCTATGTTTTATATTCCATCTAGGTACTGCTTTTTTCTTTTTTAAAGTAAAGTTCTCTAAAAAATCATCTGCTCAGTTTTTTTTCTCTAAACTCTACTATTCTGTTCTTTTTTAACCTGCTGAAATCTTATTTCTTATTTTTATTTTTATGAACCACTCTAAGATCAGTAATGATTGATTACCTAATTATCAAATACAATGGCGATTTTTATCCCCTTATTATCTCTCTGTAACGCTTGATACTGATGGCTTCTCTCTTTTCGTGGAACTCCCTTGTTACCACTTTTCTTTGCTTTCTAATTTTACTGTTAAACATCTTTTATGCTCCTTCATTAGTTTGTTTTACTCTCTGGTTCCTTAAGTTTTGTGTTTCCAAATATTGACTCTAGGTCCTCTTTTCTTACCTTATCTCTTTACTGGAGACTTAATCCACTCTCATGGTTTATATATCATCCAAATGCTCATAACCTCTAGTTGAGAACTTATCCTCAGGACTCAGATTTGGCTATTTTACTCTATTTTAATTATATTTTTGTTTGGATGTTGTTTTAGTCTGCTTTTTTGCTGCTGTGACTTAACGACCCAACCAGAATAACTGTAGAGGATGAAAATTTTATTTGAGGGCTCATGGTCTCAGTCCATAGACACCTGGCTCCATTCCTTTGGGCTCAAGGTGAGGCAGAACACCATGGTGAAAGAGTGTGGTGGAGGGAGGCAGCTCACATGATCAGGAAACAGAGAGATTCCCCTTTCTCAGAGAGGGATTCCACTTTCCAGATATATACCCCCAAGGCAGACCCCAATGCCCCACCTCCTCCAGCCACACCCTGCCTGCTTTCCTTTATGACTCATTTAACCTCATCAGGTGGACTAATTCACTGTTTGGCTGAAGACCCTCATAACCTGATCATTTCTCTTTTAAATCTTCTTGCATTATCTCACCCATGAGCTTTTGGGGAAAACCTCATCCAAACCACAGCAGATATCCTACAGAGAGCTCAAATGTATTGTTTCTGAGTCATAAGCCATTATTTCTTTCAAGTATTACTTGTGACTTATTTCTAAGTCATAAGCCATTATTTCTTTCAAGTATTACTTGTGTTTTTCCCCTGTTCACTTAACTCAACCAATCTAGAAGCCTCTAGGTCTTTCTGGTCTCCTTCCAACAGCTTTTCTGTCACAATAACTAAGAAGTGACCAAGTGATCCTCATTTATATATTTTTTTTAGCTTGAAAATCTTGAAACTTAATAGATCCTATGGAACTTTCTCTTTCCTTTCCCTGTTACTACTAAACTGTGCCAGTTTCCATATTACATACATGACACTTTCCCTATTTCCAGTCTTTACATTATCCAGTATATGTTCTATGATGTCACAGTTCCTGAGCCATATTGAAATATGATGCATAAGGGATACATATATGGATGTTAAGGTCTTTTCTGGACCCTTCAAAGTCTAAGTGTGCTCTTATATTTCCAGGAATCTTGCCTTCTACCAATAACAAACTACTTGACATCATTCGAATACACTCTGCAATTTCATACCTTGACCATTTGGAATTGTTTTTTCATTGCTTAAAATTCTGTCTTCAGTGGATGGTGAATTAATTATCTCTCAACATTCAACATATGTATTACCTATTCTCTGAAACATTGCCTGGCTCCCAACCTCTCTCTCAATCAATGGAGAGATTTCTGATCCAATGTTTCATAGACCATTAAGTGTTTTAACACCCTCTACTTTTGTTCCATGGTTTTCCACCATAGCAACCCGCCACTCATAGGCACAGACAGAATCCCTGCAACAACATACTCTTTTCCTCCCTTTTGGTTCCAGGTTTTGCCACCAGAAATCTCTCCTGCCTTCCCATTGTTTTCTTCCTCATTTATAAACTATTAATGATATGATTAGCTTAGTAGGTTAAGCAACAGCCTTTATTTATGGTACATGTATAGATCATGCATGAGGAATCTCCTTTTTTAGTGAGTAAATGGAAATTTGAAGTCACTTATTGGGAAGAATAAAGCACTTGTGAGAAACAGAAATCCCTGTCATTTTAAACATTCCTTTTGAAGTATTAACATCTAAGACAAATGGAAAATGATTTCTTAATTGTAGTGTATTTCTCTTGATATAAAAATAGTTATTTATTTTATGACTACTCCATTTTCAGATAATAAAGAATTATTTTAGGGGCTGGGGTTGTAGATCAGTGGTAGAATGCTTGCCTAGCATGTGTGAGGCACTGAGTTCAATCAACACCACATAAAAAGAATTAAACAAAATAAAAGTAAAAGAAAAGGAGTCATTTTCAAGCTACAATTAATATAACATTGCTTTTTTTTAAAAAAAGAAAAGATACTAAGCCAGGAATGCTCATTCCTGGAATGCTCATTCCTGGCTGATGATGCAATTTTATATGTCTTACTATAACATTTATCCTTTCTTTTTATAAATGCTCTTATTGGTAAATTATAGTTATACATAATATTGAGGTTCATTTTGACATACTAATACATGCATGAACTTTAATTTGCTACTTTTCAGTTCCCATTGCTTCCTCTTTCCCTGGGCTCTTTTTTCCTGTTCCCCTTCCTCTACTCTGGTCATCTGTTTGTTGTTTATTTTTTTAATGGGAACTTTATAGATGTGCATGAAAGAGAATTTGCTGGGGTATTATTTATACACATACATAGTATAATTTTGTCAAATTAATTCTACAGTTCCTCCCTTTTCCATTCCTCCTCAATCTCCTTCCTCTGCTCCACTGATCTTCTATTTTAGTGAGATCCAAGCCATTCCCCTACCCACAACTTTTCTTTCCATTATTTTGCTCTAACTTCCACAAATGAGAGAACACATTTGACCCTTGACATTCTGAGTCTGGCTTATTTTACTTAGTCTGATGTTCTCCTATTCCATCTATTTACTGGCAAATGTCATAATTTCATCCTTCTTTAAGGTTCAGTAAACTTTCATTACATATATATACCACATTTTCTAATCGATTACCTGATGATGGCCACCTGGGCTGGTTCCCTAACTTGGTTTTTTAATTTTTAAAATTTTTTTAGTTGTCAATGAGTCTATATTTAATTTATTTATTTGAGGTGCTGAGGATCAAACCCAGCCTCACACGTGCTAGGCAAGCACTCTTCCACTGAGCCACAACCTCAGCCCCCTAACTTGGTTTTTGTGAATTTTGCTATTATAAACATTGATGTACCTATATCACTATAAAATGCTTATTTTAGCAGTATTTCTCATTTAATTTTTTTAGGTTTGTATTTGTTTTGGCAAGGAAAAACAGTATTTCAACCAAATCATTAGTTCAGTTATACATTGCACTGTAGCTTAGAGACAAACGTGATTTTTAAATGAATAGTTAGGTTCTAAATTTCAAACTGACCTGTTACTTCATTTAAACATATTACTGAATATCTGTGTTAATCAGCTTTCTGTTGGTATGACCAAAACGCCTGACATGAACAACTTAGTAGAAGAAAAATTTTGGTTCAGTTTCAGAGATTGTAGTTTATGGTTGACTGACTCCATTGCTTTTGGTCTAAGGTGAGGTAGACATCATGGCTGAAGAAAGCTTTTCAGCTCATGTGGCATTAGGGAAGCAGAGAGAGGGAGAAAAATGGGCAGGGCTGTGGACAAGAATATAGTCACTAAGGGCATGTGCCCAAGGACCCACTCCTTTCTACTAGATCCCACCTCCTGTAGCATCTCCTACCTCCCCATAGTCCATTCAGATTATGAATCCCTCAATGAATTCATCCATTGGAGAGGTCAGAGCCCTCATGAAGACAGTACTTCTCAAAGTGTCCCACAACTGATCATCATTGCTTTGGGGAGATAGCATTCAGCAGATGAGCCATTGTGGGACATTCTAGATGTAAATCATAATGTATAGAACTGCCTCTTTGTGATAGTTTGATTTTTAGATTTTAGAAACTTAATTTTGGACACTTTGCTGTTCTCTCTCTCTCTCTCTATCTCTCTCTCTCTCTTAAGTAAAGAAGTGCAGGTAAAGAAGTGTAGGCTCTAATTCTTGCCTCAAAAAGTACCTTCAACATATTTGGTGACTTATTTTTTAAACAGAAAGAATAATGCCAATTTGTTCATTTTTTCATTAAGATTTTTAAATTTTTTATTGGTACATAATAATTATACAGAAGAGTGTATTTCATTGTGAAATATTTGTATATGCATATAACATAATTTGATCTTTTGAATTCCCCAATATTCATCCTTTCCGTCTAATCTGCCCTCTCTAATCCCCTTCTTCTGATCTCACCTCTATTTTCATTAGATAACTTTTTTCCCTTTTGCCTCTGTAACTTTCACATATGAGAGAGAACATATGACCTTTGACTTTTTTTTTTTTTTGAGGCTGGCTTATTTTACTTAACATCATGCTCTGCAGTTCCACCTTTTTCTGCAAATGACATAAATTCATTCTTCTTTACACATTCATCTGTTGCTGGACACCTGGATTGATTCCATAATCTAGCTGTTATGCATTGTGCTGCTGTGAATATTTATATGCGTGTATTTCTATAGTGTGCTGAGTTTAATTTGTTTGGATAAATACCACTGAGCGGTCTATCTGAGTCATATGATAGTTTCATGCTTAGTCTTTTGAGAAGCCTCCATACTGATTTTCAGAGTAGCTGTACTAATTTATATTTCCACCAGCAGTGAGAGTACTCTTTTTCACACATCCTTGCCAGCATTTATTGTTATTTGTATTTTTGATGGTTGCCTTTTAACTGGAGTGAGATGAAATTTCAGTGTAGTTTTGATTTGCATTTCCCTAATGGATAATGATATAGAGCAGTTTTCATATAACTATTGGATGCCAGCTTATTCATAATTATCAGAAAGACTTCATTTACTCAGGAGGGTAAGACAGGAGAAATCACAACTTTGAGTTTATACTTAACTGAAACTGTCTCAAAATAAAAAATAAAAAGGGTTGAGGATGGGAGCTTAGTGGTAGAACCACCACTGTGTTCAATCCTAATACTGGGAGCAGGGGGACATATAGGAAAAATTAAATTTCCATTAAAATTTGAATGAACATTTTATGTCTCATTCAGGAATGAAGTCATTTTTTTTGTGTGTGTACAAGTCTCAAAAATCAATACTGTTGCTTCTGCAATAGAACAAAGCTGCTATGGTTTGAATGTCCCTTCTAAAATTCATTTTGAAATATAATTGCCACTGTGATAGTATAGAGAGGTCAGCCCTTTAAGAGATGATTAGGTCTTGAGGACTCTGCCCTCATTAATAGATTAATGCCATTATTACATTTGTGTGGTAGTTATAAAAGGGGAGGGTGTTGACATCTCTTTCCTATCTTATACTTTGTGGCCACGTGATTCCTTCTGCCATGTTATGACAGCAAGAAGGTCCTTACCAGATGTAGCCTCTTAATCTTGGACTTCGTAGGTCCCACAACCCTTAACCAAATAAATTTATATTGATTATAATTTATCCTCTCTCTAATGTGAATTGTGCTGCTGTAAGCATTGATGTGGCTGCATCACTGCAGTATGCTGATTTTAAATCCTTTGGATATATGCTGAGGAGTGGGGTAACTGTATCAAAAGGTGATTCCATTTCTAGTTTTTGAGGAATCCTCATACTACTTTCGAGAGTGGTTGCACCAATTTGCAGTCCTGCCAACAATGTATGAGTGAGTGTACCTTTTCCCCCACATCCTCACCCATATTTATTGTTACTTCTTGTTATTGTTATTCTTGATAATTGCCATTCTGACTGGAGTGAGATGAAATCTCAGTGTAGTTTTAATTTGCATTTCTCTAATTGTTAGAGATATTGAACATTTTTCCATATATTTGTTGACTGTTCATATTTTTTCTTTTGAGAAGTATCTGTTTAGTGCCTTTGCCAATTTTCCCCCTGAAAACTGGAGCAAGGCAGGGATGCCTTCTTTCTCCACTTCTATTCAACATCGTCCTTGAAACTCTAGCTAGAGCAATTAGATAGACCAAAGAAATTAGAGGGATACGAATAGGAAAAGAAGAGCTCAAACTATCCCTATTTGCTGATGACATGATTCTCTAGAAGAGCCTAAAAATTCCACCAAAAAACTTCTGGAGCTCATAAATGAATTCAATAAAGTAGCAGGATATAAAATTAATGCTCATAAATCTAATGCATTTTTATTTGTAAGTGATGCATCCTCTGAGAGAGAAATTAGGAAAACTACCCCATTCACAATAGCCTCAAAAAAAATTAAATATTTGGGAATTGATCTAACAAAAGAGATGAAAGACTTCTACAATGAGAACTACAGAACACTAAAGAAAGAAATTAAAGAAATTCTGAGAAGATGGAAAGATCTCCCATGTTCTTGGATAGGCAGAATTAATATTGTCAAAATGGCCATACTACCAAAAGTGCTATACAAATTCAATGTAATTCCAATTAAAATCCCAATGACGAACCTCAGTTGGGTTATTTGTTGTTGGGTTTGTTTGTTGTTTTTTTTTGGTGTCAAGTTTTTTGAGTTCTTTGTATATCCCAGAAATTAATGCCATATTATGAGGAGCAGGCAGCAAAGATTTTCTTCCATTCTGCAGGCTTTCTTTTCATGCTTTTGATGATTTCCTTTGCTGTGAAGACGTTTTTCGTTTGATGCCATCCCATTTATTGATTCTTTTTAAAAAATATTTTTAGTTGAGGGCTGGGGATATAGCTCAGTTGGTAGAGTACCTGCCTCTCAATCATAAGTCCCTGGGTTCAATCCCCAGCACCGCCAAAAAAAAAAAAAAAAAAAAATTTTTAGTTGTAGATGGACATATCTTTATTTATTTTTTTATGTGGTGCAGAGAATCAAACCCAATGCCTGACATGTGCTACACAAGCGCTCTACCACTGAGCCACAACCCAAGCCCCATTTGTTGATTCTTGATTTTACTTTTTGTGCTTTAGGAGTCTTGTTAAGGAAATCATTTCCTGTGCTGACTTGTTGAAGTGTTGGGACTATACTTTCTTCTAGTAGTCGCAGGGTTTCTGGTCTGTTTTCCAGGTCTTTTATTGACTTTGAGTTGAGTTTTGTGCAGGGTAAGAGATATGGGTTAAATTCTCACTCTTAAATTTTACATATGGATTTCCAGTTTTCCCAGCACCAGTTATTGAAGAGACTATGTTTTTCTCCAATGTATGTTTTCGGCTCCTTTGTCTAGCATGAGATTACTGTATTTATGTGCATTTGTCTCTGTGTCTTCTATTCCATTTGTCTTCGTGCCTGTTTTGGTGCTGGTATCATGCTGTTTTTTGTTATTATAGCTCTGTAGTATAATTTAAGGTCTGGTGCTGTGATGTCTCCTGCTTTACTTTTCTCACTAAGGATTGTTTTAGCTATTCTGGGCCTCTTACTTTTCCAAATGAATTTCATGATTGCTTTTTCTTTTTCTTTTTTTTTAAATTTTTTATTTACTTATTGATTCATTGAACACAAATGGAGTACAGCTATTGTTTCACTGGTTGTACACAAAGTAGAGTCACACCATCTGTGCGTTCATACATGTACACAGGGCAATGGTATCTGTCACACATTCTGCTTTTTCTATTTCAATGAACACATTGGAATTTTTGTGGGAATTGCACTGAATCTGTATCACACTTTTGGTGGTATGGCCATTCTGGCATTGATTCTGCCTATGTAAGAACTTGGGATGACTTTTTATCCATGAGGTCTTATTCTCTTTCTTTAGTTTTTGTTTTCATTGTGGACGACCTTTTGTTTGATTGATTCCCACTTTTTTTTTTTTTTTTTGAGGCTATTGTGAATGGGATCATTTTCCTAATTTTCTTTGGGTGGATTCATCATTGGAGTATAGAAACACAATTGACTAATGGGTGTTCATTTTGTATTCTGCTGCTTTGTTGAATTCATTTATGAGTTCTAGATGTTTTCTGAAGGATTTTTGTTGATTCTTCTAAATTTAGGATTATGTCATCAGCAAACAGAGGTAGTTTCAGCCCTTCTTTTCCTATTCATACCTCTTTGATTTCTCTCTTTTGTCTAATTGCTCTGACTAGAGTTTCAGGGACAATGTTGAATAGAAAGTGAGCATCTCTGTCTTGTCTCTGATTTTACAGAGAATGTTTTCAGTTTTTCTCCATTTAGAATGATGTTGTCCTTGGGTGTGTCATATATAACTTTTAAAATGTTGAGGTGTGTTCCTTCTCTTTTTCCAGTATTTTAATCATTAATGGGTGCTGTATTTTGTCAAATGCTTTCTATGCATTACCTCTATTGAGATAATCATGTGATTCTTGTCTTTAAGTCTGTTGATGTGATGAATTAAATTTATTGATTTCCATCAGTTGGACCTACCTTTCATCCCTGGGTGAACCCCACTTGATCATAGTACACTATCTTTTTAATATGTTTTTGTATGTGATTTGCCAGTATTTTCTTAAGAATTTTTGCATCTGTGTTTATTAGGGATATTGGTCTGAAGTTCTCTTTCCTTGATGTGTTTGGTTTTGATATCAGAGTGATACTAGCTTCAGAGGATGAGTTTGGAAGGGTTTCTTCATTTTCTATATCATGGAATAATTTGGGGGAGGATTGGTGTTAGTTCTTTGAAGGTCTACTAGAATTCAGCTGAGAATCCATCTGGTCCTGGACTTTTCTTTGTTGGTAGGATTTTATGGCATGTTCAATTTTATTTCTCGAAATTGATCTGTTTAAATTTTCTATATCCTTCTGGTTCAATTTCAGTAGGTCATATGTCCCTAGGAATTTGCTGATGCCTTCAAGGTTTTCTAGCTTTTGGCATATAAATTTTCAAAATAGTTTGTGATAGTCCTCTGTATTAGCATAGTGTCTGTGGTAAATTTCCTTTTTCAGTATGGATTTTAGTAACTTGAGTTCTTTCCCTGTTTCTTTTTGTTAGCTTGGCTAATGGTTTATCAATTTTATTTATTCTTTTAAAGAATCAACTTTTGTTTCCTTGATTTTTTGAATTGTTTTTTAATGTCAGTTTCATTGATTTTTGTCTCCAATTTTAATTATTTCCTGTTTTCTACTGATTTTAATATTGATTTTTTCTTCCTTTCCTAGGGTCTAGAGATGTAAAGTTAGATTATGTATTTGGTATCTTTCTATTCTTTCAATGTATGAACTCAATGCTATGAACTTTTCCTCTTAGAACCACCTTCATCATTTCCCAGAGATTTTGATATGTTGTATCACTGTTCTTGTTTACCTCAAGTACTTCTTTTTCTTTCATCCAATTGCTTCTGCTGTGCATTCATCATTCAGTAGTGAGTTATTTAGTCTCCAGGTGTTAGAGTAGTTTCTATTTTTTACATAATCACTGATTTCTAATTTTATTCCATTATGAACTCCATTATGCTAATACCAAGCATTAGCTCTGTTTCTTCGTATTTGCTAAGAGTTGCTTTGTTGCCATAAGTATGATCTAGTTTAGAAAATGTTCCATGTTCTGCTGAGAAGAAAGAGTATTGTCATTTATGGATGAAGTATACTATACATGTCTGTTAAGTCTAAATTATTAGTTTTATTTTTAGTTCTATAGCTTCTTTATTTAGTTTTTGTTTGGAAGACCTACCTAGTAATAAGCAAGATGTGTTTAAAATCACCCAGTATTATTGTGTTGTGGTCTATTTGATTCTTGAAGTTGAGAAGGGTTTGTTTTATGTATATAGATACTCCATTGTTTTGGGGCATAAATATTTACAATTGTTATATTTTGTTGATGTGTAATTCCTTTATGCATTACAAAATGACCTTTTTTTGTCTCTTCTGATTCACTGGCTTGATAGGAGAATAGTAACCCATACTTGTTTAAAAGATCCATGTAAATGATTTGTTTTTCCCATCCTTTCACTTTTGCTTTGTGGATATCTTTGCATATGAAGTGAGTCTCTTGGAGACAGCATAAAGTTGGTTCTTGTTTTTTTTTTTTAATATTTTTTTAAGTTGTAGATGAACACAATACCTTTATTTTATTCATTCATTTTTTTTATGTGGTGCTGAGGATCAAACCCAGTGCTCCACACATGCTAGGCCAATGATCCACCACTGAGCCACGTCCCCAGTCCTGAGTCTTGTTTTTTAATCATATATGGCACCCTATGACAAAAGACATGGGCTGAAGTAGTGTCTTGATAAATGTTTTAGAATAATTGCATTTGCTCAAGAAAACTCTGTGTGATTCCTTCATCTTTAAAATTTTTTTAAAAATTTTTACAGATAACATGTTGATTCATTGTACACAAATGGGGTCCAACTTATAATTTCTATGTTTGTACATGATGTAGATTCATATCATTCGTGTAATCATACATGTACATAGGGTAGTGATGTCTCTCTCAGTTCACTATCTTTCCTTTCTCTGCCCTTTCTCCCCACTCATTTTCCTCTACACAGTCCAAACTTCTTCCATTCTTCTCTTACCACCCGGCTCCCATTATATATCCCATCCACTTATCAGAGAAGACATTCGGCCTTTGGTTTTTAGGGATTGGCTTATTTCCCTTGGCATGATATTCTCCAACTCCATTTACCTGTAAATGCCATAACTTTATTCTTCTTTATGACTGAATAATATTCCATTGTTTGTATATACCACAGTTTCTTTATCCATTCATCTATTGAAGGGCATCTAGGTTGGTTCTACAATCTAGCTATTGTGAATTGAGCATCTACAAACATTGATGTGACTGTAGAATGCTGATTTTAAGTCCTTTGGGTATAAACCGAGGAGTGGGATAACTGGGTCAAATGGTGGGTCCCTTACAGATTTTCCGAGGAATCTCCATACTGTTTTTCAGAGTGGCTGCACCAATTTTCTTTTGTTTTTTTTTTTTTTTCACTGATCTAAACCCTTCCCTTAAACATATTTGATATAATTCTGGTAGTATAGAAAGGAATTATATAGATGAAATTATAACAAAGTACCACTTTTCCAAGCATTCTAATAAATTTACCATTATTTTCTGATTCAGTTATTCAAAAATTAGCAAGGACTTCTCTCATTATTTCCTGCAAAGGTAAAGTCAGATCGGTAATTCTCTGATTATTTCTAGAAGACTTGTGAGGAAGTTTCCAGTACTTAAATGACCCTCTGTATGCTTTCATCAGGTAACAGGAATGAGAACGTGGGGTTTCATGAGCTTCTCATGCAGTGCCTTAATATGCTATCACAACTGGAAAGCAAACATGAAAGTGTTTAGTGAGCTAACATTAGTTATATAGGCTTAAATATTACACAGGAATTCTAGCTAATGTTAATACAATTTATGAAATAAAAGTAAAGAATAGAGATTCTTTTTATTGTTGTTTAGTACATGGATGTAGACTAGGCTAGTGAATAACTGAATTTATGCATTCTTTACACTTGTTGCCAGGTTTTTTCTATCATGAAGAGAAGGTAGCAGGGTTACAGCTTTAAGATTAGAATGGAATAAGGACCAGAGTAACAAGTAATAAGGATTAGAAGAAATTAAGACTTAATCAAAAAGTTGCTATCATCCAGATACATTTTTGTCATTGTTTTAAGAAAAAGTAATATAGTATTTATTACTACTTATTCCCTGATAAAGTTTAGAAAAGCATGTGAAAAGTTTTGCCAAAGGGTAAATATTAATTGATGATGTTAAATTTAAACACTAGCAAGAATGTATTTTCTAAAAGAGGTGAGACAGATTTAAACATGGATAATCAGATTTGTTTTGTTAAAAGTCAAGCCAGAATTAGGTAAAGTGAATATAAGAAAGAGAATGTAATAAGTGTTTAAAAGCTTTCAATGGAGGGATAAAAATACATTATTAATTTTTAGACTATATATGTTTTAGCTGGTCCCTGGAAAATCTAATATGCTTTATTTTATGAAAGAATAAGATGTTTTATTGGCTAACATTAGGCATTTAGTAGTTAGATATTTATTTTCAATCATATGTAGAATTGTATTTTTGAGAAGAGTTCGTTATTAGCTTCATAACTTTTAGCTTTTCATCTTCAAACAGATTTATAGTCCTCTTTATTTTTTTTTTCCTTTAAGGAACAGAGTTCCTTAAATATTTTGGATTAAGTAATATAAAAGTATTTTGATATTTTTGATACATGAACTTTTTTATACAAGGTAGTATTTGAGTTTATTTTCTTTCACAGCAGGATTACAGATGATCCCCAATGATTGCAGTCAAGAAAAAAGTGATAGAAAATCTGGAGTAAACATGCAGTTCCATTTCATTTTAATTGAATTGGGGCTTTCAGGTCACCTGTGGGAATCCATGCTTAACTGATGGGCAGTTCTTCATGACTTCCGCTGCTGTGTAATTTCCCCTTGAGCTCATATATCTTGTAGAGAGCAACTGTCCATAGTGAAAATAGGGGGTGGGTAGCATTTGACAGCTTTTTCATAAGCCAAGAAAATCTGAAAAATATAGATTAGTTTTTCTTAGCTTTCTATTTTTGGAACTCTGTAATTCTAAAACCTATGAAAAGTGTCTTGAACATATTTCGGGGTGTCAAAATTTTTTTTTAAACTAACAGTTCTAAATTATTTGTTGTTTTAATGTCAATCAAACGCTTCAAATACCATGAAGGTTTTGTGACTTTAACATACTGTAAAATAATACTGCTGTTTTTGTTACACATCTAAATCTTTCACTTTGTCTTTTTATCAAAGTCAAACACCATAGAATAAATTACACATTCCACCAACTCTCGATTATTATCTGAATTAGAACTGTTTTCCTTTAGATATGGAAAGGGTTCTTTTCCTTCTCTAGGAGTCAAGCAAGTTCTCTCAATTTATTTATTTTTTTACTTAAGTAACATTTTTTTTCCTCACTCTTTGCTGTGTATTTTCAGTTACATTCAAACTACATTTGGATTAAATTTACCTAGGTGGTTAAACTTCTTTCTATTTCTTTTTAAGTTTAATATATCTGTAAATAAGGAACAAATTATTGAAAAATAAAGCAGATGGAAACACGCACACATACTCCACCTTTGAAGAAAAGTGTACTATATTTAATTTAACAATACAGCTACTTCTTGTATTTAAAAGCTTTATAGGAGAGGCAGTACCTTTCTAACTTGACTCTCAAATTCTCAAATGTGAGACCATTATAATTTTGATAACAAAGCCAGCAAAAGAGCAAAATAGAAGAGCATTTTAGATTTATTTCATTCACAACTGTCGTGTAAATATGTAACATTGTATAACAAGATAATGTATAATGGTCAAGATGACTTTCTCCCAAAACTGCAAAGATTGTTTAATGGCAAAACATCCATGTCATTTATTATATTAATAGATTTAATGAGAAAACTCACACAATCTCATCAGTAGATGCAGAATAAAATTATTTGATTAATTTCAGTACAAATTAGTCTTACAAGAAACTCTGAACTTAAGGGAATTTTTAAAACATTTCTCCTAGTTGGCAAAAAAATGACAAAGTAATTTGGAGTATTTCTACCAAAAGATGTGTAAGATGTACACGTGCTCTAAAGCTTTTTGAAATGTTTTAAGTACTTTAAATAATAGGTAAATAAATGGTGAGTTGGAATGCTTAATATCATAAATATGTTCAGGTCTTTTCAAATTAGTCTTTAGATTCAATGTTTCTAATTTCTAGGAGAATTACCAGTGCTTTTCAAAGAATTTGACAAGCTGATTTTAAAATGTTTAGGGATGTGTAAATGAACAGATGTAGCCTAGAAATGTTCTGAAACAAACCAGTTCCAGTTCTTTTATCAATATATGTCAGACTTATATGTTAATCAAGACTAGTATAACCTTGGTTCAGAGATAAACTATTCAATAGCAATCCCAGCAACATAGGTGTATATATGGTCATTCATGTGGGCAAAGTATACAAGGATGCCTTATTCATCAGCAATTCAGAATATCTTAAAATTTAATACACTTGTCTCTAATTATCCATGGGTATTGTTCCCAGAATTCTCCTCCTCTAATGTCCCTGTCAAAAAAATCCATGAATGCTCAAATCCCTTGTATAAAATGACATGGTACAGTATTTGCATATAACATGCACGTCCTCTGGTATATACTTTAAACCATCATTTCTAAACCATTAATGCCTAATATAATGTAAATGCTATATAAAAAGTTTTATAAAATTTTGTTTAGTGAATGATGACAAGGGAAAAACTATCTGTACATGTTCAGTACAGACACAATTTTTTCAATGTCTGGTTAGTTGAATTTGTAGTTATGGAACCTGTAGATATGAAGGGCTGAGTGTACTTCTACTCATCCAAAAATATTTTTTAAAAAGAGACAAGGTGCATCTTAAAAGATAGATGTTATTTCATGTGTGTGTGTGTGTGTGTGTGTGTGTGTGTGTATGTATCAGTGTATCACATAATTTTCTGGTCACCCTAATTTTCAATAGCTCACCAGAACATCTTACTGTTATCTCTTACTGTAACTTCATGCCCACTGATCAGTCTTTGCATTGTCTCAGACTCTGGTAATCACCATTCTGTTTTCAACTTCTATGA
>JAJEJO010001646.1:118777-156826 GCA_020662805.1 Glaucomys volans | reverse complement strand
TTATCATGGAAGGATTTTATTTTGTCATCAAATCTGAAGTAAGTTTTGCTGGGTATAAGATTCTTGGTTGGCATCCGTTTTCTTTCAGAGCTTGAAATATGTTGTTCTAGGCCCTTCTTGCTTTTAGGGTCTGGGCTGAGAAATCTGCTGATATCCGTATTGGTTTCCCCCTGTATGTAATCTGCTGCTTTTCTCTCGCAGCCTTTAAAATTCTATCTTTGTTTTGTATGTTAGGTATTTTCATTATAATGTGCTTTGGTGTGGATCTGTTGAAATTCTGTGTGTTTGGTGTCCTGTAGGTCTCTTGTAATTGATTTTCCATCTCATCATCATATTTGGGAAATTTTCTGATATTATTTCATTGAACAGATTGTTCATACCCTTGGTTTGTATCTCTGTGCCTTCCTCAATCCCAATAACTCTTAAATTTGGTCTTTTCATGATGTCCCATATTTCTTGGAGGTTTGGTTCATGATTCCTAACCATCTTCTCTGTTTGTTCGACTTTGTTTTCAAGATTAAATATTTTGTCTTCATTGTCTGAGGTTCTGTCTTCCAAGTGATCTATTCTGTTAATTATGCTTTCTATTGAGTTTTTAACTTGGTTGATTGTTTCCTTCATTTCCTTGTTTCCTTCAATGATTTCTGTTTGTTTTTTTCTCAGAACTTCTATCTCTTTATTGAAATGATTTTTTGCTTCCTGCAATTGCTCTATTAGCTGATTATTCATAGCCTGAATCTGCTCTCTCGTCACTTCATTCTCTTCTCGGATCATTTTAATTATGAACATTCTGAACTCCATTTCTGTCATTCCTTCTACCGTGGTGTCTTTGGGATCTCTTGATGTATCATCTAGGTTTGTTTGGGACACTTTCTTCCCGTGTTTTCTCATGCTGCTCATGTATCTTCCCCTCTAGTAGTGCAAATCAGAGGGTTGCAATTTCCCTGTAAAGACTTAGGGCGTCCCTGCAGATTTCCAGTAACTCACCAGATGTTTGAGAGGTGCTTGCTCAAGTGATGACCCAAGATAGCTGCTGTCTCACAACCTCCAGGTTGGGAATGATCAATGCTTCTGGGCAGAGGCAACCAGGAGTTGCAGCACCGTGGCCCTGGAGCCGCAGCGCCGTGTCCCCGCGGGAAGGGGTGGGCTTAGGTTCGAGGGCTCAGGCAGCTCAAGATGGAGTCTCTCCGCCAGGGAAGCTGTAGAATGGCGCCGACTGGGCCCAAATTCCCCGCTGGTGCCGGCAAGCAGCTCTGCTCCCGGCCAAATCTCCGGATTTACTTTTTATGACCGAATAGTGTTCCATTTTACCTATGCACTACAGTTTCTTTATCCATATATCAGTTGATGGATATTTAGTTTTTTTCCATTCTTGGCAATTGTGAGCAGTGCTTCAGTAAACACAAGAGTACAGAAGTCTTTTTGACGTCCTGTATACCAAGTAGGGGGATTGCTGGAACATGTGATAGCACTGCCTTTAATTTTTTGAGGAACCTCCATACTATTTCCCATAATGACAACTAATTAATATTTACACCAACAGTGTGCAAGAGTTCCATTTTCATTATATTCTTGCCAGCACTTGTTAGCTTTGTGGTTTTGGTAACAAGACATTCTTATTGCAATGAAGTCATTATAGTCTTGATTTTCATTTTCCTAATAATTAGTGATGTACATTTTTAAATATACTTGTGAGAAATTTATCTTTTTTTGAGAAATGTCTGTGTACATGTTTTTTTAAAAATTGTTTTGCTCTTGACTTTTTCAAGTTCTTTATATATTCTGGATTTTAACCCTTGTCATATGTGTAATTTGCACACATCTCTCATTCTTTAAATTGTAGGTTGTCTGCAAAATTTAATTTAGAATTCATGTAAAAAATATATGACTTTCTACGAATTCAGTAAGGGAAAGACAACTCAAAAAATCGATGATAGATTTCTAGATATTTATGAGAGGTGACATAGGTATGATAAACAAAGGAAGAAATAAGATTGCAAGTTGATAATTCAGTCAAATCCCAATTTGTACCCACTTAGCATGAATTTATATTTTATGTAAATAAGTATTGGAAAGAATATGAAACATTAGAATTTTGTGAATTGTCGGGGTAGTCAAAATTTGTAGAACTTCCCTTGAAAAAATTATTCCCTTAAAAGTTTAATATTCATATACTATATGTTGTAGAATTGTTAACTCTTATGCATTACCTAAGAGAACCTCTTGCTTATTTGTAATTCGTGGTATGTGCAAGAATGTTTGCAATCATTTATTATAGCAAAATATGGAAATATCTATCAAAACACTCTGACATTATATGATAATCTCTGCTTTTGTAAAATGTTTGCAATTTTCCATAAATGAAAAAGAAAGAATGAATAATTGAAATTTGAAAGTCTATAGGAGAAGGGAAACTTAAAATGGATTGGTAGTGATTGTTAGATGAAAGCAAAATGCTAAAATCAATAGTTTATTAATAAGCAATAGGATTTCTACTTGATCCTTACTTTATAGTTCTATACATGAAATAGGATGTAAATAATGTTCTACAAAGATTAGTAGCCATACAGATTAATGGAAAATTGTCCCTGTATGTTGCAGTCATGCAATGGAGCAAGATGCTTGGGACACTTTATGGAAAAAAATATGAAACAAGTTCTCTGGTGTTTAAACCATTCGTGTTTGTTTCATCCTGATGTCTTCTTTGTGGTACAGTTAGCTTAGTGCCAATATATGTGGTGGAAATAAAGCAAGCTATGACAAAATATTGTCTTTTTTCTCATGAATACATAAAGATATAATATATGTATGTACACATTTTTTGAAGTATAGTTTTTCTTCACCTAAAATTATATAGAGTGGCTGCACCAACTTGCACTCCCACCAGCAATGTATGAGTGTACCCTTTTCCCCACATCCTCTCCAACACCTGTTGTTGCCTGTGTTCTTAATAAAAGACATTCTAATTGGGGTAAGATGAAATCTTAAGGTGGTTTTGATTTGCATTTCTCTTATAACTAGGGATGTTGGACATTTTTTCATGAATTTGTTGATTGCTTGTAGATCTTCCTCTGTAAAGTGTCTGTTCATTTCTTTGGCCCATTTATTGATTGGGTTATTAGTGTTCTTGGTGTAAACATTTTTGAGTACTTTGTAGATTCTGGAGATTAGTGTACTACCTGAAGTGTCAGCTATCCCACTCCTTGGCCTATACCCAAAGGACTTAAAATCAGATTACTACAGTGATGCAGCCACATCAATGTTCATAGCTACCCAATTCACAATAGCTAGATTGTGGAACCAACCTAGATGCCCTTCAATAGATGAATGGACAAAGAAACTGTGGTTTATATACACAATGGAATATTACTCAGCCATAAAGAAGAATAAAATTATGGCATTTGCAGGTAAATGGATGATGTTGGAGACTGTTATGCTAAGTGAGATTAGCTAATCCCAAAAATCCAAAGGCCGAATGGTCTCTCTGATAAGTGAATGATGATGCACAATGTGGGGTGGAAGAGTGGCAAGAATGGAGGAAGGATAGATAGCATAGAGGGACAGGAGGGGAGGGGTCACGTTGGGGGGGGTAATAATAACAGAATGTGTGACAGACATCATTGCCCTTTGTCCATGTATGAATGCACAGATGGTGTGACTCTACTTTGTGTACAACCAGAGAAACAATAGCTGTACTCCGTTTGTGTTCAATGAATCAAAATTAAAAAAAAAAAAAACTATATAGAGGTTTTCTGAAACCTTAACAAAGTATTTTCCTTATAAGGAAATGTTTAATTCCTTAAACATTTTTTTCTCAAGTGTTTTTTGTTTTTTATTTTATTTTATTTTTTGCGATACTGGTGATTGAACCCAGGGCCTTGTGCATGCAAGGCAAGCACTCTACCAACTGAGCTATATCCCCAGTCCTCAAGTATTTTAATATAATGTTTCACATTATATTTTCAGAGGCTTGCAATACATTTTGTGGAAATCACAGAACATATTACAAACTTTGGCATCATTTCTTTAGGATCATTCTTAGTGAGCAGAAGTGGAAAATATTATGATCTGATCCCTAAATCTGTATAATAAAAATGATAAACGCAATGAATAATTAATCATCATTATATTAAAATTCTTCTTCTGCACACAAGGATAGTGTTAAATACTTTTAGTAATCCTTTCAGTTGTCCTTTGATGTAGATATTGTTATCCCTTTGAGTTCACAAATCTTACAATTGATTTGTCAAATTCAACATTAAAATCCAACTATTCTGATTCCAGTTATTATTGCCCCAAGTATGTGTGCTTTTCGGCATGTAAAAAACAGAATGAGTATTCAAGGACCTCTAAAAAAAATTCTCTCCAGAAGAAGAAAAGTCATTAGACTCACTTTTCAGGAACCTATTCAGTGTTATTTATTTTATTTTCTCTCCTGTATTTGTTCACAATTTGCCAATCAGAAATGTAATTTTTTATAATGAGCCAGTGATTCACAATACTTTACTTATTGTTTTTGAAGATAATAGATTCTTGAATTTGTTACTTAATTTCTGAGACTTTGTAGGAAGCTTATCTTTTCTAACATTCTGATAAAGAAAATGAAGGTGTAGATATCTCCTTCAGGAAAACCACAGTTAGGCCAGGATTATAGATGGCAACAACTTTATATTTCAAGCATGGTATTTCTTTGCTTTAATGCATTTTAAAATGCTTAGCAGATTATTCTTGAAACAATAGTTTTAGTGAGGCAAGAAATGATAATTTATTTCTTTTAATGAATCTTCTGATCTCCTTTAATTGTACAAATACCAACAAATGGTTCTTTAATATTTCAGAAGAGTTGTTTTAAATTGACTCATAATTATGTAAATCTTCCATTAGAATGTTAGGTTTTAAACTTTTGCTAAGACTATAAATTTCCGTTACTCTAATTATGGATCTAAAATAGATTTCAGGGGAAGAACCCAAGTTTGAGAAGTGCTGTTATATATGTCTTGTTGTACATTTATGTTTACTTCCCATTTCTAAGTTTTCTAACCATTATACACCTTTATGTAACCTGAAAAACTAAGGTGTAAAAAGTTTCAAACCTTGGGTTTGAAAATGAATTATTTTAAGGAAAAAGAAACTACATTGCTATAAATCATTTTCATTAAATCCGTTTAATTTCATAAACTCCAAGGCAGTGATTATGTGGAAATGTATTACCTTTCAATTGTTGCTTAGTTTTTGTATTAATAAAATATTTCCCCAAATACTGTATCACCTTTGAATTGGAAAATAAGCATTATTGAATTGTAAAGCATAGGCCATTCTTGTGAAATGAATCTAACCAATTCATTTAGAGGTCAAATAAAATTTAGAAGGAATTGAACAATAAATGATACTACCGATGCATCTTTAGTGAGCATGAATGGGCACGATCACTTGACAGTGAAAACCTGGGGACCTAGGAAACTGTTAAAGGCATGGGAAATTAAAGATACATGTAGTTCAACCTTTTTTTTTTTTTTTTTTTTTGGGTGGTGCCGGGGATTGAACCAAGGGCCTTGTACTTGCGACGCAGGCACTCTACCAACTGAGCTATATCCCCAGCCCTAGTTCAACATTTTTATGGTTTCCCCTCCTCCATGTATACATACATTATAACTGAATATTTTACCTTAAAAAACTTGACTGTCAGATTTATTTCTTGGTCATCTTTCTGGCTGCCTTTTGTATACACTAAATTTCAACAAGTAGTTGAATTTACTAAGTATAGTAATAGCAATTCAGTTATATTGTCTGTTTTAAGAACATTTTTCGGTTCACTTTTCAGTGCACAGTTTTTTGTTAGTTAATACATATTTCACAATTTGTTAATGATAATGTAAAGTTAATTTCAGAGAGGAACAAGAAACACTTCTATGCTTCTTGTGAAGATTATTCTTAAAAGTTTCTTCCCAGTTTGTGTTTATTTGTAATGAATTGTATAGACTTGCTTATATTACGTCTGGTAACTAGCTTATAGGTCCTATTGATGTTTGCAGAGAAATAAGCTTAAAATATGTAATTTATAATGCAGGGCACTCGGCTTCAAGGTCAGAATTTGTATGTGTCATCTCTTTGCTGTAAATCTCTGCTTTTGCTTTTACCAATTTGGAATTGTGAAAGATGCTTTTAAACTTCAAAAGCCTGTCAGTTTTGATATGTGAGGATAATTCTGAAGATATAAAATTGTCCCCCACCTGTCCCCTCTGCTCTTTTCCCAAAAATTCAAGAAGGAGAAAACAGATTACTATATATAGACAATACAATAAGGAGATCAGTGATTTGTGAACAGTAAACCATAAAGCAACATCCCCTGTAATCAATCAGTCCTTCTTCATGGCTCATTAAAATAAAGCATCCAATTTACCAAGCTGGCAAAGAGGGTTGAATTTCAGTTTGAATTGTTCACATATCCAAACCCTTTTTTGGTCTTTTGTTAGTAGACTGCCTGCTTAGTTTTGTTTATTTCCCAATGCTTGTCTTGGGCAGAGAAAGAAGACTTGTACTATTAATTACTTACAAACAATAGAAAAGTCTGTGGGTCCTATTTTAATCATAGAGGCAGTAGTTATGTCCTTAAGACACAAGGTTAAGGAATGACTAAATTAATCTTAGGTTTGCTACTCTTCACTAAATGTCTGCTTTGTGATATTTTCTTTAAAGATGAACCATATGTAAATTGATGGGTTAGCCTGTCAGAGTACTGAGCATTTGTTGAGAATTTTTGGAGATCATTAATACCTTAACTACAATTCAAGAAAATTGAGTTGTAGAAAAATGAGCTGTATTTCTCATTCCCTCCATTTAATTCAAAAAGAACCGGTTTAATAGATTACCTTTTATAGATATTTGCTTTTATTTCCCTTTTGGAAATGTGCAGCCTTCTAACTTCAGTGTTTTGTATTGATAACTTATCATTTGGGAAAATGCCTGAAGTCATTGTCTATGACACATTTCTGTACTTTGTGGGTCCGTGTATAACCTGATCATGTGCTGTGCCCTAGAGAGCTGCTACATGATGGTAGCCATTTCTCTGATGACCTATTGGCTTAAGTAAGGATTTTTGGTTTAATAGAAATTAAGAGAATGAAAAAGGATCTAATCCTCTTCTAGTTCAAGATAACTATCATTGAATCAAAGTTCCATAAAGATTAAAATTTCTTCCATTTTGGTAAGATTTTTTTTTTTTTTTTGCACCAAGGATTAAACCTAGGGGTGATTAACCACTGAGTCACACACCCAGGTCCCCTTGTTTAAAAAAACATTTCATTTAGAAACAGGGTCTTGCTGAGTTGCTGAGGGTCTGGCTAAGTTGCTGAGGCTGGCTTTGAGTTCACAATCCTCCTGCCTCAACCTCCTAAGCCTCTGGGATTACAGGCATATGCCATCTTGCCCAGCTTGAGAAGAATTTTTAACAATTAAGGTTTATATTATTTTAAAATGGTGGTAGAGCTTTAAAAAAATGAACTAAAAGTTGGTGAGAATGTGCATCAGTGCCTAATACATGAAGTATCACTATTTTAGGTTTTAGAAATACTCATCTATTATAATAACTGCATTGGTTATCTGGGATTTAAATTCTGTCTCACAATTGTAGGTTAGATGTGCTGAAGCATTTAATCCCATGGCCTTTTATTAACCTTATAGTAAAATTGGATAATAATGTGCAATAACCAGTTACTCCTAAATTTTCTTTGTTAAACTACTTCTTATTAGAATCTGAGTAGCATGAATCAATGAAGCAGGAGGAACCTTAAGAGATTGTAGGCAAGAGTTATATTCCTCTCTTCTTTCCTCCCCTTTCCTCCCTCCCTCCCTTCCTTCCCCCCTCCCTCTCTCCTTTTTTGTTACTGGGATTGAGGCCAGGAATATTCTATCACTGAACTACACCATCAGTCCTTTTTATTTTTACTTTTTATTTTTGATTTTGTGGTACTGGGGATTAAACCCAGGGTGCTAATACCAATAACGTTAGGGGAGAAAAGATGTAATGATTACCCTTATTTTTTCCTGATTTTTTTAACTATTTTGTGTACTAAATGAACTATAAATACTAATAAAGTTTTTAATTTATAAAATTGTACTACAGTGAAGTTGGAATAAAATCCATAGTTGATTTAAATTCAGTTGATTTCCTCAATTTTTTACAAAATAAATCATAAATAAACATGAAAATTGTCCACAAATGTAATCATACCTAAGATGGTTGTCAAACCAGAGTTGTGATTCTTTAGGAAAAGACAGGTTTGAAATAAGCATGTGTACCTCCTGCATTTTCTTTGTATATATATGTTACAGTGTTTTAATTCTATGCATATTTTTGACTGCTCAAGCTGTTTCTGATATGAGTATATTTAAAATTCCCTAATAAGATTGTCAATAGGTGTGTTTCTTCCTATAATTCTGACAGTTTTGTTCATATTTTGATTCTGTTGCTTAAGTACTTAGAAGTTCAACATTTGTGGCTTCTATTTAAAGATATGTATTTTCTCACTCTTTTTATATGTGCTAATGTTCCAATTTCATTTTGTTTGATATTAATAATGCCACATGACATTTTTGTGGTTTATAGTTTTGTGCTGTATTTTTCTCATCATCTTAATGTTGCAGTTAGGTGTGATTTTTATAAATACACCATTTTTTTTATTGGTTTATAATCATATGCCTTTAATAGGTAAGTGTACTTTATTTGTATTTATTGGGTCCAATAATATATTTGGACTTATTTCTGCCATCTCTTTGGGTAGTTTTTGTTACTCTCCACTTTTTTCCTTTCCTTTTTTTTTTTTTTTTACTTGAATTGAAATGATATTTCCCCAATCCCATCTTTGATGTTTTCAATGGTATATAATATATTCTTGTTTTATATTTGAAAGAGAATCATAAACAGTGAGATTTGATGGAATGTTTTAGTACTCAAAACCCATTTTTTCTATTTGAATGTACCAGTATTTCTTATTTCCCACACCATCCCTTGTTTTCCTCTTCTTTGTATTTAGTTTCTTTATTAATCCTTTTCATTTTTTTCAGCAAGGGTTTGTGATTAATAAAGTCTCTTAATGTGCGTATGTTATGGTTTAGCTGTGAGATATCCCCCTAAAGCTCATGTGTGAGACAATGGAAGAGTGTTCTGAAGTGAAATGATTGGTAATGAAAACCTTGACCTAATAGTGCATGAATCCACTGATAGGGATTAATGGAATGGTAACTGTAGCAAGGAGGGTGTGGCTATAGGAGGTGGATCATTGGGAGCAAGACTTGTGGGGTTATATATTGTCTGTGGTGAGGAGAGTTCTCTCTTCTTCTTGGTGGCCATTTAGTGAGCTGCCTTCCTCTCCCATACGCTTCAACCATGATGTTCTGCTTTACTTTGGGCCAAGAGTGATGGTGTCAGCCATCTATGGATCGAAATCTCTTAAACCATGAGCCCCAAATAACCTTTTCTTCTAAAATTGTTCTTGTCAGGTCTTTTGGTTGCAGCCGTGAAAAAGCTGACTAAAGTAGTGTATATCTAGAAATGTCTTTTTTTTGTCCACTCATTACAACTTTTCACTCCCAATAAGTATTTCCTGCCCATATCACAGCTGCTTGTGTCCTTTAGTGGTTTCCTCATCGTGGTTGTCATCATCATCATCATCATCATCAGTGTGTTATTTGAGTATGATAAATATTATTTTAAAAATTTTGCCATTGTCCCCTATAAAATTCATTTAATCTGAATGAAATTCATTTCTTTTTATTGATTTTGGTGGTAAACTTTTTGGTATTAATTTTTTGCAAGTGTTTTAAAATTTGGGTTGAAAACTCATTTTGATTACTTAGATTTTGCTGTTTTCTCCCTCTCTTTCTTTGGATTCCTCTCTAACAGATGTATAGCTTCCTCTATCCCACATTCCTGAATTGTATCTTTTACTTGATTCTGGGTTCCTCCCCTTTGGGAATTCATTGGATGCATCTGTATTCAAATGTTGAGCTCCTCAGCCACTGTTTCCATTTGGGAGATGTGTTAATATCCTTAAGGGGCAGCGGGCCTCATTGTCCCCGTCAGGATTAGGCTGTAGTTTTCATCAGCCTCCTTTCTAGTGTTCGTAGCCTCATCTCTGCCCCAGGGCTATGACCCCAGACTATAAGCAGAGATTCTGGACCTACTTCCCTATCTTGAATGGGCACTTTGTGCCCCCTTTCCTGTAGGAGCTGGGCTCCCTTCTCTGCCTGGAGCCAAGTAGGAGGTCCTTCAGCTGGTTGCTGTGATATCTATGTTCAGGGATATTTGCCTTATTTTGGATTCTATTATTGATTTTCTGATTTCCTGTTTTTATGAATTACTTCCCATTGGTGTGTTTTGGGACCAAAGAAGTCCCAAACAGCTGAATGTACCATTCTACTCTGGAAGTTTTTTATTGCCTACTTTTATTTGTACTATTTCTTCTTTTTTATCTTTTGTGAGATTAATTTTGTTCTTAATCACTAATTGCTTCCTATCCCTCTTACTCTGATTTTCTTCTGGGACTTAGAGCTTATTGTATTTATATGTTTGAGTATTTTGGTTTGGTTTTGTTTCGTTGCCTCTCTGTTCCCCATTTGAACTTATGTTTGGTCAGGGTAGTAATATTTTCATTACTGTGTTCCTAACATCTCAAAATGGTCCCATTACTTATGCAGTAAGTAGGTATTCAATAAACATTTGTATAATCAATGTATGTGTTGTGGTGTTTTTGTCTTGAATTGTTTTATCATTGTTAGTCTTCTGGGGTTTTTTTGTTGTTGTTTGTTTGTTTCATACTGGGGATCGAACCCAGAGGCACTCAACCACTGAGCTACATCCCCACTCCTTTTTATTTTTATTTTGAGTCAAAGCCTTGCTAAATTGCTTAGGGCTGGCTTTGAACTTGCAATCCTCCTGCCTTAGCCTCCCTAGTAGACTTCTGTTTGATGAATGTTTTGAGACTCTTGGACTTCTCAGGGAGTAGTGGTTCTGATTGGTGAGGGACAGGCCAGATGACCAGAAACCAGTGTGTTGTGATTTCCTGGGTGTCAAGTGTTTTCTCATTTACTGAGGGAATTTCAAATTCCTAAGACCTGTCCTGAAGTCTGTCAGTCTGTGTTAGGACTCCAGTCTTTGTCCTTGGCTCATCCAAAGACTGGAATCAGGCACTTCCTTACCTGTATTTCTTGCTCCAGTCTCAGCAGAACTTGCACATTTAATCTAGTCATACTATTGTTTATTCAAAAGGATTACTTGGGGTTTATCATAGGGACAGGTGTTACCCCAAAGCAAACTTGATTGAATCAGCACAAAAGAGTTGTAAAATTAACTACCCTGATATGATTGTCCTCTCCTTATTTTTTAATAATTGTTTTATCTGCTGTTGAAAAAGGCCTGAAATTGCTCATCCCTCAAAGGTATTTTTCTCTTGTCATTTATTTTGGGGGGTGGGAGTGAATAGTGTTTGCTCCCTTCTTTCTCCATTTTTTAAAAGAATTTTAATTTTTTTTAAAGAATTTTATTTTATAATTGAAATTTTATAAGTCTGGGCTCGTTTCATGGGTTTAGCAGAGAAAGGTGTATTTTCCTAATCAGCTATCTTGATTAAATTTTCCCACATAATTTTTTTAATTTAAGAAAAGCATCTTTCTCTATCTGCCTGTTTCTCTTAATTTCTCCTTGAGAGAGATTAGGGAATAAAGCACTTTTTAAGACAGTGATTCTGAACTTTTTTAGTACCAAGGATTGAACCCAGGAGCACTTAACCACTGAGCCACATTCCCCAGCCTGTTTTATTTTTATTTTGAGACAGAGTCTCACTAAGTTGTTTAGGGCCTCAGCCTCCTGAGCCACTGGGATAACAGCCATGTGCCACTGTGCCAAGCCTGGCCCTTTGGAAGGAAAGAATTGCTTATATTGTATCACATTTTCCTTATGCATAACCTACAAATTTTCTCTCCTTTCTTTTTATGCAGTTTGAAACTTTTACTTTTGCTCTTTGTGACATAAGTTAAAAAAATACATGTATGATATCAAGAATTTGATTATACCCCTATCGCAAGCTCTAGCTTCCTAAAATAGAGAGGTGAGAGCTGAAGCCAAGAGAACAATTAATTCTAGAACCCCCTCTTTTGTCTTTCAATTTCTGCATTATGACTTTTCTTCCAAGTTAATTAACTTCCATGTCTTTTGGCCATCACCAAGTAATTGAATCTTCTTTTTGTTTAGCCTAGGGGGTTCTGGTATTGATAGTTTAGACTGTTGGTGCTATCAGAAAATGTTTGCTTTAAAATATGTTTGCTTTATTTGTTTTAAAATATGGTCAGATTTAAATATGGTATCGCACACCCACCTCATTTTTAACTATGTAAAGCAGTACAGATTGGAATCCACTTGCATAATGTGAAGTGTATTTTGTGTGACACTTAGAGCAAGGAATAAATTTCTTATAGTACTTGAATCTAAATAAATTCTTATAATGAACATTCTCTTTCAGAAATTCAGAGTTTCTGTGTTTCTACATGGAATTTTTTCATAAATAAAATTAAAAGAATTCAATTCATATATTTGTAAACAACAGTAGGAAGCCAGGCATGGTTGTGCTTGCCTGTAATGCCAGTGCCTCTTTGTAGGCTGAGACAGGAAGATCACACGTTTGAGAGCAGCCTCAGCAACTATGGCAACCCTTACAAATTAGTAAGACTCTGTCTCAAAATAAAAAATAAAAAGGACTGGGGATGTAGCTCAGTGGTAAAGCACCCCTGGGTTAGACCCTTAATATTAACAACAATAACAACAACAACAACAAAAACAGTAGGAAATTCTACCTGAGGCAGCATATGATTCTGAAATGATCTAAAATCTTTGAGTTGGTTTTTTTGGGGGGTGCTATTAGAGCAAATCCACATTAAGATTGTATATTCTTACTGTTTTCTCCACTTTCAGACCTTTATTGCTCAAGATGTTTGCTTGTTGACCTCTATTTATTAAAGTAAAACTACTTTAAGTCTTGGGGAATTAACTTTACATTGCATTAATGAGGTACATTGCAGTCATGCTGCAATTAGATCACTTATGCTTTTGGAGGGAAAATTGAGATTGCAAAATCATGCATTCATCTTTCCAGAATCTGTTCCAACATCCTGGGAAAGGGAAGTTCACCATCAGAAAGAGTTTCTTAGCATCAGATCAGCTGGTAAGACATATGATTGTGATTTTCACCCCTATTGTTTCCCTCCCTCCCTCCCTCCCTTCCTTTCTTCCTTCCTTTCTGTCCTGACATTAGAAGTTATGAACTTGTCCCTGAAGTCAGTTAGAACCAGCTTTGAATGACATCTCTTCCACTTGATGACTAGGATAATGTACTTATCCTCCCATAGCCTCAGCTTCCTTTCTGAAGATAAAATAAATACTGAAGATAAATATAATGCCCACCTACTAGAGTTGTTATAAGTACTTGTTTAGCTCTGGGTCTGATCTGGTTGATAAGTAATACAGTGTTATTATTTTCATTGCCCTCATTTCATCTCTTTGCTTTGTAATCTCTTTTGCCAGAGCATCTGCTTGCTGGTTATATTCCCCTAACAGCTCTTTTTCAGTTTGCTCACTCTTTCATTACTTTGGTGAATTCCCTGATGCTGTTATTAAGTTAGAATCTATTAGTTCAGTTATTTTCAAACTGCATAAAGGGTCAATTTTGACCTGCACTCCTGTCTTTGCCTTCTGATGCCTGCTGCCAGAATGTCTTAGGGCCATCTCCTTACCATCTTTTCAGGGCATCCAGACTAGAGGATATCTATTTCTAATTGTTAGGTACTATCTAGATCACTGTCCATGTCAGCCCATATTCGAAGCTGAACAGCAGTGAAAGATGGGGTTTGGAAAATTAGTGTAGGGGGTCACCAGTTAAACTTGGCTTTGCAGCTACCTCTAAATATTAATACTTCAGTTAATACAGGTCAACCCTGATGCCTAGTATAGGGATAAGAATGCTGCATTGTGAAACAAGAAAAAGATTAGAGGTCAGTTCTATTTAAGCTGTCTGTGAATATAAGTGAGTTTTGTAATTTCTTAACTGTCTGCCTATAGGCCTAAACCTCACTTCCTCCATTGTTAGGCAGGTAAAAGAAATGTTACAAACTGCATGGAGCTGGTATGAGAATTTAGAGCAATCAAGCATGGGAAACAACTACAGCAGTGCCTGGCATGGGGAGGCACTAAGTGCCATATGGGCACTAAGATCTTAATTCTATTTAATCATCACTTGCTCCTTAAGTCCTGGTGCTATTGCTGCTTTTCTTATTTCTGCTGCTGTTGGTTTGTTATTATTGGAAAGTGACTGGGAAGAAGCTGATTATCAGAGCATTTTATATCCTAGAGCATTTATTTAGAGCATTTTATATTTAGAGCATTTTGTATCTATCTTGTGAACAGTGTGAAGTAAAATGTCCTACAACCTGTATATATTCACTGACTACAGTAAAACTTATTTTTGTGGTAGACTGTTTTATTTTAGAACTTTTGCTGCCTGGCCCCGCTGACATCAGGTTGGCCACGTGATATTAGGCTCCATCCTACTGAAATCAACTGAATGCTTGTTTTTACCCATAAAATGTAGGTGGAAGTGACATTAATTACATCTGAAGGGAAACTTTAAAAACAGATCGCAGCCCACAGTTTCTCTTATCTTCTACTCTGTCATGAGACTCACCATATCCTCGAGAGAGGAAGCCCCCTCAGCCTGGGGCTTGTAGTGAAGACTACCTGAAGCATATAAAAAGTAATCAGTCACCCTTACATTGAGGCAGTTTATTATCATGATGAAATTCTCATATTTTTGTATTTCATGTACTCCAGACTGTCATAGTCAAGAATGGTAAAGAGGGAAGTAAAGTTTGGGACTGTACTGATAGAACAAAGGCAACTAGCCACTTGTGACAATTAAATAGAATAAAACTTTAGTGCCTTGGTTGTATTTTCAAGTGCTCAGTAGCCATGTGTAGCTAGAGCTTCTATGAATAACATAGATCAAGAACATTGCTATTGTTACAGAAGGTTTATGGGATGGTGAGGGTATAAATATTATTGTTGTCCAAAGACATACATGAGATTAGCTCAGTGCATGTCTAATATTCTATTTTTCTTTTCTGTTTTTTTTTTTTAGATCACATTATCCCATCATCTGTCATTTAATACTTGTGTATAGAAAAATAATGGGTGCATTCCAAGTTATAACATACAGTTACATATTCTAAACTTTCCCCCCATTTTTCTCTTTTTTGCAGTGTTGCTGATCCTGTTTTAATTATAAACTGACAAATTGAAGCCTGGATCCATGACTTTATAGTATTGAGTGGTCAACCTAGAGATTAGCCTTTATAGTTCACATGGACTCCTGCAAAGACTAAGATTACAACCAGTAATAATTCTTGAAAGATAATTGATATTTTAAAACTTTATAGTTAGCCATCAGAAAGGAGTAAGATTGCTTCTTTCAAAACTGAAATATTATTTATTATATTTTTAATTTTCACCTTTAAAATTTAAGCTCTGAAAGGATGTTTAATATTTTTTAAACAGAAATATTCAGATTTACACTGTGGCATAGCTAAGTCAGCTACTTAACTAACTTTCCTAAATAATTTAGTGTTCACAAGTGAGGTATATATTTATTTTCTATCAATTAGTTACTGAATGTTTCAGCTAATGTCCTCTGATATTAGGATTATTTGAAATGCTTTATTTCTTACATATTCAGCTGAGATCAAGTTGCTCATATCGCAGAATTGTGTAGTCCTACCAGATCTGAAAAGAGCATTTGTCTAAGCAGCCAGAAAGCTTCTCTATCTGTGCTTATGGAAGATTTGATAGAAACTGAATGATATTGTTTCAGCTCAATGTATTCTGTATAATTAAGCAATTGATGTTCTTTGGTCCATTAAGCAATTTTATCCACCCTCCCAACACTACTTTGCATTCATATTTTGTTGATTATTCTGATCATTTTTTAAATCTCATTAATTGAAGTTGAGAGGCAACATTAGTGAAAAAATTTGAATTATAAAGCATAAAACATTCTGGGGGAAAAGTACTTATTGTTTAATATATATAGTTATTTGAAGTCCAACTACCCTGCAAAAACCCATTTTAAATAAAAGATGAAAATGATAATTTCACAATATCTTTCTAAGGGGCAGTGCCAGGCTATATTTGCAATGTACTTATGTCGTATCTAGGTCATGTGTGTTAGGGTGTGGATATGAGGTGTCCGCCAAAAGCTCATGTGTGAAACAATACAAAAATGTTCAGAGGTGAAATGATTAGATAGTATGAGCTGTAACCTGATCAGTGGATTAGTTGCTTGAATGGATTAGTGTAGTAATTGTAGGAAGATAAGGTGTAGCTGGAGGAAGTAGGTCACAGGGGGTGTGCCTTTGGAGTTTATATTTTTTCCCCAGGTACCTTGCTCTCTCTCTATCTCTTGTCTCTTGAGAACTGAGGAACTTTCCTCCACCACGCCTTCCTCCATGATGTCTTCCTTGTTTTGGGCCTAGAGCTATGGAGAACTAAACCAAGGACTAAGCCTCTGAAACCATGAGCCAAAATAAGTTGTTCTTTCTGATCAATTGGTCACAGCAAGGAAAAGCTGCTTAATACAATGTGTATCTTGTAACAGCTGGGTCTCTCATTTATATAAATACTCTCTTTGAAAATAATTAACACGAATTAAGTTGTTCTTTTAAGAGGTAGACTCCAGTTTAGACCCTGTTATAAAGAACTGTGTCTTCAATTTAAAAAATTGACAACCTCAAATTAGGTAGAATAACTTCTTGCTTCCTTTGTACTAGCTGAGGTCCTCCTGTATCTTTGAGGAATATCAATGATGGCTCAAAGGTCTAGGGTTGCTCCAGCAGTGACAGTAATAGCACAATAAGGCAGTAGACTCTTCAGTTTTGAACAGTTGGAAATAATGCCACACTATTGTTGAAAATCGAGAAGAGAAAGAAAGACTGATGCTGTTGCTTTTTCCGGTAGGGGAGCACTTTTCATTTAATACTCTACTTTTTTATATTCTATAAAACTTACTAGTTTAGTTTTTTAATCCCTTATTTCTAATTCATTGGGTTACTACCAACTTTCATGCAAATGAACTTTTTGTTCAGTGATTAGATCTCCACTGAACCTTTAGCACTGGTCTGGTCTTTAGCACTGTCCTTAATTTCCTCTGGTGCAAGTGTCCAAGTGTCTATTGAAAGACATGAGTAAACCAGGAGTTAAGGAGATGGATTTTCTTTTTTTGAGCAAAGAAGTAATAGCTAAAACTTTTGAATAGAATTTTTTTGTGGTAAAATTGATTATTTAGAAAAATGCCTCTATGTTTCAAGGTAAGAAAAACTGGTATGGACCCATGATAGCTGTAAGAAGGGGCTAAGAAAGCTGACTCAGTTGTATTCTTCCTATGGATGTATTATAGAACAATTCTGACCCCCATTTTCTTTTAATGCATAAAATGTGATGCTGTTATTGATAATAATTGCTATTATTATAAATCCTTCATTAGACTGTTGTGAAGATTCACTATACATAGCATAGTATCTGAAGATTAAAAGAAATGTCTAATCTGCTACTGAAGCAGTCTAGTCTGCATGCATGACAATAATCTGATAATTCTTTTAAATTGCTATTTAGCATGTGTCTATGCTTAAATGTTGTGTATAATGTATATTTTCTTTTAAATGAGGTTTCTACTTTTAATGTCTATAACATCAATTTGTTTTTGTTCCACATACGAGTGAGATCATGCAGGACTTTTCTTTTTGTGGCTCTTTTATTCCATGTACTATAATGCTCTCCAGTTATATCCATGTGCTATGGATGATAGAATTTCATTCTATTTGTAGCTGAGTAGTACTCCATTATGCATATGTGCCACATTTTCTTTATTCATTCATCAGTTAATAAGCACTTAGATTGTTTCTATTTCTTGGTTGTTGTGAATAGTGCTTCAATAAACTTGGCAGTGCAGATGTCTCTTCAATATGCTAATTTAATTTCCTTTATACTCACTAATGGTATTGGTGGATCATGTGGTAGTTCTATTTTTAATTTTTTGAGAATCTCCAATTTGTTTTCCATGGTAGCTATATTAATGTTCCCACCAAGTGTACAAAGCTGTATATGTGTGTGTGTATGTATGTGCATTAGTTGTAACTTTTTCAGATTTATCAGTGCAATCACAAGCTCCACTAAAAGTTATTTTGTATTCTCTGTAATTGGCAAGTGTCATATAGAAAATGATATATACTCAATACAGATTAACAGTTATTATATGGCAATCAGTTCTTGCATGTATTATCTGTTTTCATTGATACAATCAGCAGAGAACATTTTAACAGGCCTGTTTGTAACTTATGATTTTGGTTTAATTAGCAAAGGTTAGTTACAGTTAAAAGATCTGTCCTTGGTTTTCAATGACTTTGTCCTTTAAAGTCCTTTTACTACTTGTCACAATACTTTTTCCATTGTCTCTCTAAGCATGTCTCTGAATTCCTTTCCTCTGATATTCCCAGGCTGTGTTCATTATACTTTCTGTTCCTGTGGGTCAGTTAACAGAGACAAAGTTTTGTTGTACAGCCTGATTGCTCCCTATGCCCCATCAGCAGTCTCATTATGTAACTTAAGCCATTACTCTGGGAATCAAATCCTTAACTAATATGATTTAAAAACTTCACAGATAATATGATTTTGCTCATGGTTTTTCATAGGCTTAGTTACCATATGAGCCAGATTCTGCCAATTGCTCATGCCTGATTGAAGTTCCTCTGCTCACAAGAGTATCTCAGGCTGGTAGGTGTCTGAGAAAGTACCAAAGAGGAAGACCTCAACTCAGGGTAACAGGGTCCTTAACAAGCATCTCAGAACAGAATATCAAGATATGTCAATTAGAGGCAAAAACAGGTATTTATTCAGGAAAGCAAGGAGTACACATTCAAGGAAGAGAGTGCAGACTCTCTTGACAGTGAGATATACTTTAGCAGTCATGGGCTTTTCTTTTAAAGAAAACCTGTGGGGCAAATGGGAAGGTTCATGGGAATGACATCAGTCTGGTTTTCACAAGATGGTTTATGATGTTTGACTGTTCTCAGGAGCCTTAGGTTGATTTTGTCTTCATTACCTAAACAATAGATAATGTTTGGCATGTATTCTATGTTAAAGGTTTCTTAAAATATTATATCTCACTTTGCTTAATGTATTCTAAAAATGCATGTGTTATTGCTTTGGATAGGGCAGTTTTTGTGAGTGAATTTCCAATAACTCTAAGATTGTAAGTGAAGATTTGCAATTTGCCAGAAATTGAGGAGTGATAAGCCTGGGAGAGAGAACCGGCTAGTAGAGAAAAGATGTGAAGAACTTTAGCACAAGACTTCAGATGACTTCTGAAAGTATAGTCTCCCCTTCCTTCCATTTGTCTCTTTTCTACCTATGCTTGATTTCTTCTCTTCTTCATTTCAGATACCACAGGTATATACCTGTTATAAGCTTCTAGGGAGGAATCAACATCATTTTAAAGATGTTATAGACACTTTGTATCTGTAGAGATGTTTAAATAATTGCATTAATTATTACTTTGAGACTTGAAATTGCAATAATGATTATCCTTATTTTGGAGTATTGTAGCTAGAATATAAGAATAGTTAATTTAAAAATAAATAAATATGTAAGCTGCCTGGGCCAAAGTGACATACTGTGAGCTTCTTCAAAGGCGGAAGCTGGCAACTTTTCTAGAAATCAGATCATGTCCCTGGGCCAAGAATTGGCTTTGATATATTTATTCTTTGGGGAGTGTGGAAGAACAGCTGCCTTTTGAATGTAGCCAAGGGAAATTTGCTGACAAGCATAAATATGAATAGGGCAATAATGCTTGCAAACAGCAACAACAAAAGAATGTTGATGCAGAACCTAAGAAGACTCAAAACCAATTTCCCCTATCATTTTCCATATCCTTTACCATAATTCTTCTATAGCTGCCATGCCCATAAGCAATGTCAGATCAGAAATGACAAATTACCTTTTTAAAATTTGTACTAGGTGAATTAAAAACCAATTAGCTTTTAATTTTTTTTCCATGTTCTTGGAAGATCTAAATTATCAATCTAAAGTACTCTGCTTTGGTGATAGCTTTTAAAAACTTAAGTGTAAACAGCAACAGGAGACAGAATGTTCAATGGAATTTTCAACTGAAACTTGATTAACTTCAGACTGCTTGTCTTACAAATGAGTTTTTAAAGGTATATTTTGTTGTCCTACTTGACATTAGTACATATCAACTCCTAGTCTTGGGTTACAAAAGACTTATTGTTCTTGCTCAAAAGTGATCCTTGGCTACCTTACTGAAAAGGGTTTCAAGCTTCCATTGTCTCCTCCTTTCCTTCTGTAAGTTTTTTTTTTTCATATTTCTTTGCCAATATTAGTAGGAATTGCATGTTTAATTGCACACTTAGTTGGGCTACTTCTTTATGTCATTTCTCCAAGTAATTGTAATCTCAGTTTTTAATGGCTACCAAAAGGGGTCTCTACCTTTTGAGAAAATTGAGATGCAACTATTAGAAAAAGGAAATTCATTTCAGTTCATTCTTAGAAAATGATGGACTTCCATTTGAGGTTCCAGTTCAACCTGACTGAGTGTTCTCTTAGTATATCTGGTTCAGTTTTCTTTACCCCACATTAGGGGTTAGGCCAGGACAGCTCAGAATAGGAAAGATCTGTATGAATGAGTTTAGTGGACCCAGGGCCAGTAAAAAGAAATGGGATCTTGAATATTAGGTGATGACCAGAGGAGGGGAATTTCATAACACATTATAAATATTAATTCTGGTCTCTTTCTTAGTCTTGAAATGTTAAATTTGGATTTGGTTTTCTTTTAATTTTGTTTTAAGAATGCTTATTCACAAATTTCCCATTAGATTTAGGTAGAATAGAGCTAAATTTAATATTCACCAGAGGCAACTTAGAACTTTCTACATTTAATTTCTGAATAATTCCATAGTTAAGAAAGGAAAGGACTTCTGAAGCTGGAGAAAAGTGAAAGGAATCCCATGTTTTCAATTCTGTTTGTATTCATCCAGGGCTTTAATGTGCTATCCTGATGGCTTACCCTTGCTTTCAATGAAATCTTCCCCAAGTGCAGCCTGTAACTCAGGCCACAGGAAGAAGTTGTTAAAGGCAGGGGCTGTCGGCCTGAATGAGTTTTCTTTTATAAACTTGGGTTTATCAAGAAATACTTGAGGGTCCTTTACTTTCTATTGATTTTTTTTCCCCCATCAAATCTCAATAGAGAACTTTATTATAGAAAATGAACTTTAAGCTTTGCCAAAGATGTTACATTTCTCCTCAGGTTTTCAAGAGGCTCCTGTTTTTATCTAACTCTGTAGTCAAATGCATGAGTCTTGGAGTGAAGAAATGATAGTATGCAACATAGGAGAAGGATATGTAGGTCTTAGTAGAACATGTTCAATTCCCCACAAAGAGAATGAAACTGGCTTGCTTAAACAAAATTACAAACTTCTTTTGGCTCAGCTAACTCCAAAGCTCAGTAGATTTTGAACAACCTTTCATGTTACTAAAGATCTTGCACCTTCTTGTAAAAGCTACAATTGAAGAATATACATAGAGTACAAAATAAGCAGATTTATATTTTACTAAGATCACTCTAGTGGTAAGCTGAAGAGTATAGGGAGGAAGAGGAGATAGATAGATTAGATAGGTAGATAGATAGATATAAATAAATAATAGTGATAGAGACAGAAGTTGTGACATTTAATTCTTGACTTTAGAAGTATAATTTTGTATATATCCTGCCTACTGACTGACTTTGGCAAACAGGTCTAGCTAGAAAATATAGAATAGTGAGACCTTAAATAGGAGTTGAAACAGTATAAATAGGTTAAGGGATTGAATGTGAACATAGTAAGCAAAGAATCAGCAGAAATTGCCAACTCACTTGAGAGGGTGTGAGAAAAGGGGACATTTAGACTGTGTCATGGAGCCTTGTGACATTCAGAAAAAATAAATGATCCTGGAGTAAATTATTTATAAAAATTAGAACAGTAGCCCATCTGTAAAACTGAAGTTTGGAAGACTAGTTGCTACTTTTAGAGATCAGTTTGCAATTTATGGAGATTTAGATCATGCTATCTAAATGGAATGGATGACAGCAAAAAAGTAAAGAGAAAAGAGGCAAGAATAAGACCTTGAAAAATACTCAACCTTAGGGGATTGAGGAAGTGAGAAGAAAGAAAAGATGAGAGGAAAAGATTGATCTGGGAGAAGGATGGAACCAGGAGAAAGAATGTGAAAAATGAAAGCGAAGGTACTTATATAAAATGCCTCAAGAAAAATAAAGATGGAGAAGAAAAGAAAGAACATGGTATTTGACAATTAGGTCACTGCTGATATTTGAGAGACCATTTCAAGCCTCCTTAAAAAGTTAAGTAGATAAAGTAGAAATATGGGTGCACTTTCAGTAATTTTTCTGCTGGAAGGCTATCTTGCACTTTTCCTAGTGGATCTTGTGATTTCAACTGCCATAATGATATCCACCTCCCTTAGTGTAGCCCAGAGTCTTCCAAAATCCAACCTATTACCTACTACCAAATAACTTTTCTAGGACTTTTTTAGATCATATCTCTATTTTCCCAGAAACTTTCAATGGCTTCCTTCCTGTTAGTGGATTTACAAAGGCAAAGCAGTAAAGCCTGGATCCAAGACACCCAACCAGAGCCAACCCAATGTTTTCAACATTATCCTCTTATCAGTCCTCTGGGTAACGATTGTGTTCTGTATGCTGTCACTATTTTAGCCCAATTAAACTTCCTGCTTGTTATGGTTTAGATATAAGATGTCTCCCAAAAGCTCCTGTGTTAATGCAGGAATATTCCAAACTGAAATGGATTGTGAGGATTGTACCTAATCAGTCCATCCTAGTTTGAATGAACTACATGGGTGATTAACTGTGGGCAGGTGGGGTGTGACTGGAGGAGGTAGGTCACTGGGGGCATGCCCTACAAGGGTTCATCTTCCCTGGGGCCACTTTCTCCTTCTTTCTCTTTCTCTGCTTCCTGACTCTGCCATGAGCTGAGCATCTTTTCCCATGGACCCTTCTGCCATGAGGCAAATAGGTACAAATTTTCCATGTATGGACTGAGACCTCTCAAACTGGAGCCTCAGATAAACTTTCTCTCTATGCTGTTCTTGTCAGAAATTTCGGTCACAGCAACTCAAAGGCTAACTGAAACAATGCCTTTACCAGATCATTTCCTGTGCTTTCTAGTTAAGAATCTATCAGATGCTCCACTTTTGGCAACCTTCATTCATTCATTTTTCTCATTCTTTCAGTCATTCACTCAGCAAATGTTTATATATTTAATGTATAGTATTCAGGATGGGGAAGGAAATAAATGAATTGGTTCTATACAGGAAATACATAAATAAGACATGGTCATTAACAATGAGAGACTTTACATTAGTATTCGTTGTCTTCCTTCATTACTTTATCTCACTCCCTATTTTGGCTTTATAACAGTGAGAAGGCCATCTTTCTAGCTTCTATTCAAGAAGGCAGGAACTACTATCTTTCCCAGGAATATTATTTCATATGTCTTTCCTTTAGTCACAAGAAAGCTGTTCACTGTAATTCCTAGTTTTACTTCATATATTTTTATATTTAAAATAAGCATATACATATGAAATATACAATAAGCATGTAAATATATTGACAGTTATGGCTGTTCCCACCTACCTTCTTGTATGGTATTTCTAAAACAATTTATACCATTCTATTATCTTATATCAGGCATATTTTGAGTCTGACTATTCTTACAAAGCTTATTTCAAAAGCTACCTTTTGCTCAAGATTGTCATTGATATCTCTTCCCAATCCTTTATCCTTCCTCTAAATTCTTATTTCAATTTATCTATATCTCTTTTGATACCAATCATGTTTCCTTACTATAATTTATATTTCCTTTTTCCTAAAACAGAACTCCTGGAGGGTGAAGCTCATTTCTTACCTTAATAATAGAATAGACTACGTGAGACCTGTTGAACATGTGAGCTTTACTGGTGAAACTTAACACTGGATTCATTCCTGCTGTTCAGCTTTGAAGTTCATAATGACTATCACTCATTTTTTTCATAATGGTATGCAGATATCCATGGCTGTTTGTAGAGGCCCTGGCCTTTCCCTGGGTTACTTTCTCCTGTAAAATATTCAGTTCACCTTAAATAGTAATTCACATAGTATCTGATTTTTAATTTTTCTCTAATTTATCCATGTTTTGGGTCAAAAGTCTTTTTTGGCATCCTGGTAAAAACTCCATCAAATTTTCCTTCCTAGTAATGATGCGATAAATTCTTTTCTTGCCAGAGGTCTGTGTTGACTCCATATTCTTGGTTCAGAAAACTAAATTCTTTTTGTCCTCTATCATCTATTGAGCTGGTTCCTCACTTTCCATTTGCTCCTTTCAATTTAAATGGCCTGACCTTCAGCTAAAAGAAATGAAAACTGCATCTCCCTAGCACTTCAACCCCCTAGGGATCTTGGGCTTCAGAATCACTAGAGATACATTCCATTTTTCCTGACTACATTTTTTTATGACTACATAAGTTAGAAATAATAAATACTAGCCAACTGATCTGATAACCCATCAGGTCTCATATCTGATATTTGTTAGAAGAAACTAGCACAATTTCTGATTTGTCATGTCAGGCCCATATAGGATACAGCAGGGATTCACCAATCACAAATCTCTTTCTCTTGAGGTCAAGAACTAAGTTCTTCAAAGCTGCTACTATCTTCCTTATTATTCTATAAAGCAGGGATGTTTACCTTGTTTAGACCATGACCCTCGTTGAGAAATGCATTAGATGTCACCACCAAGTACACATGAGTTGCAGTGGACAAACACACAGATATGCAGTACATACATATTCATGACTGAAATAAAAGTTTTCATGGAATAATTTTTCCCTTAGACCAGGATGTGATTTTTTTAATGCAGTTTTCTGTTCTGTATAATGAGAAACTTATTGAGTACGCTAAACTGATGTAAAGATTCATTAAAGAGTCATATTTCATACCATAATTTGAAAACCTTTCCAGATGGAATTTAGAAAATTGCTCCTCAGTCAGGACTAGATTCACTCTCTATTCCATTGATTCCCAAAAGTTAATATATGTAAATATTTGAATTCTTTTAAAAATGTAGACCTTTGAGCCCTATCCAAGAGATTCTGAGTTTATTATTCCAAGTTGGGGCCCCAGAATCAGGTATGAACAAGTCCCACAAGTAATTTTCAGGTAAATGACCTGGAGAATAAGTCTGGGAAGCACTGGATCTTTCTTTATATGGTTGCAGAGATCACCATCTGCTAGTTCTCCTACTTCCTCAAGTCTTATCACATTTATCTATTGTCGATTACTTCACCAGGCAACTTCCTTCATTATAGTGTCATCTTTTGGATTTCATGTTTTAGTTAATTTAATTGTTTGATGCTCTCTAGATATGGTAATTTTTACACTTGATCTTAGCCAAAAGGCCGAGAAGCGATAGATATGGTAATTTTTGTAACACATAGGAAATTAGAGATATGGTCTTTAAACCTTCCCCACCCAACACACACTTTTTACATAGATTAGTATTAGGTGGAATAATTGAGACTGTGGGCCACTTTGGAGGACAAATATAGCAGCTGCCACCTCTTGTGAACTAGTAAGTTCAGGGGGAGAAGGACAGGGGAGGAAATTGGTGGCAGCAGTTTGAAGTACAGTCCTTCGTGTTTGCCTTTGGAGTCCATCTACTTCTGCAACTTACCCCATTTTTTCTTGTGACCCCTGTACATATTCAGGAAACAGTGGCAGCATCCTGCCTCCTTGCCAGGCCTCCTTTTCTAGAATTTTATATAAATTTTAAGCTTTCCTACTTCTAATTGTTGCTTCTGTTGTACTTTAGGTCAGCCTTTTGCACTTGCTTACATCAGTTGGATCCACCTCAACTCCATTTATCCAAAACTCTTTCAAATTCTTTCTTAAAATTCTAAGTCATGTTGGAAACACACTTGAACTGTTTGTACTTTGCCATAGACCTACTTATCTTTTATTACTATTATTCTCTACTTGTTCAAATTTGGTGTTTCCTTTTCTCCCAAGAAAAATTTCATTAAGTAGTATGTTACCCATTTTTTCTTTTTTACTCTATTAATATTTGTTATAATTTCATATTTAAATGAATGTTTCATACATGTTATTTTGAATGAATAAGTAGGTCACCTTCTACCACCCTGTCATTCCCTGTTTTAAAAATTTTAAAATTGTTGATATTTTTCTGTAGAACTTCTTGATTAATTGATATTAATTCCAATTTTTATTAGCATACTTTTATTTTTATCTGCCTGTTTTATGATTTTTTTGGGGGGAAATGTTGAATTAAAAGTAAGTACAGCATGGCAAAGGAGAAATAGTAATATTCATTTAATACATCTATTATTGTTGAGAACTAAAAATCATAATTTAGGCTTTGATTTGTAATTGTAGATTAAATACAGGTTCTGATGGAGGCTCCTCCATCATTCCACCAAAATATCTATTAAGTCACTCAGTGAGATGAAAGCTAAAAATTAAGACCAACAGGGTTAACCTGATTGTGGAATCTCAACTCCATCAGGCAGTTGGAACTAAATTGAAGGAAATTGAGTCAGGATTCCTTTCCTTCATGAGAGACACTCTGAGAAGATAAAGATACTTTTCCATGCGCACCAACCTCCTGAATCGGACCTCAGTTCTGAAATAGCCATTAAACCAGTCAACTCCCATTTCACAAACTTACTCGATTTTTGAGGTAGCCACATTTGTATCTATCTAGACACAATTCACTTGTAGAAAAATAATTCATCAGGATGTAAGGGTTGATAAGGTACACAGTTTGATCTTTAGCCTCTAAAGTCTGGAAGAATCTTGGAATAACTGAAGTTTGGGGATAGGGAAATTTTCACATACTCTACATGTTTAGAGAATCTGAGAACCAAGCAGTGGGATTAGGAGTTATAGCTCCCTCAGAATAATTGATTTTGCTAATGACTGAAAAATGTGAATTAGTCTGAAATCAGTAATAGAACTAGTCTTTGATCACAAGGCTTCCCAGCCTTAGTTCCGCTGATATTTTGTTCTGTTTGATTCTTTGGGGAGGCAGCACTAAGCATCATAGGCATTTACCCACCTCCGTGGCCTCCATTTATTAGATACCAGTGGCTCTCCTTCCTTAGGCATGATAGTCAGAAATGTCTTCAGACACTGTTAAATGTCCCCTGTTGGACACCAGTGTGATAGATCTCAAAAGGGGTCTGACTTAGTCTTGATAGCCATTGACTTATTCAAGGATCGGTTCAAGGAAAATATTACCTGAAGACTTGAGGAAAACAAAAAGCTTTGATAATGATGTACTTCAAGTTTCAGGAAAACAAAATTTAGAGGAAGATAGAGTACCCATATTCCCCTGCCCCCACACACTCACAGCCTTTTTTACTATCAGTTTCCCCCACCACATTGGTACATTTGTTATAATTCATGAACTTTGAATGGCACATCATTGTCAACGTCCATAGTTCACATTAGGGTTCACTCTTGGGTGTTGTACCTTTATGAGTTTTGACAAGTGTGTAATGACATGTACTCACCACTGTATTATATTACAGGATAATCTCACTGCCCTAATCCAGTCTGCTCTGCCTGTTCACCTCTCCCTCCTCTCTAACCCCTGGCAGCCACCAATCTTTTTACAGTCTTCATAATTTTGCCTTTTCCAAAAGGACTTATAGTTAAAAATTATTAAGTAGGTAGGTTTTCCAGATTGGTTTCTTTCACTTAGTAACATACATTTAAGTTTTCTCTATGAGTTTTGTGACTCTGTAGCTCATTTATTTTTAAAAGCATTGAATACTGTTCCATCATATGAATGTTCCACAGTTTATCCACTTACCTACTAAAGGACATGATGGTTTTTTGGCAGTTATAACAAAGCTCCTGTGAGCCTCTATGTGCAGATTTTTACATTGACATAAGTTTTCACTTTACCTGAGTGAATATCAAGAGGTGAAATTGCTGAATTATATGGTAAGAATATTTACTTTTGTAAGAATGCTAAGCTGTCTTCAAAGTAGCTGTACTATTTTGCATTCCCACCAGCAGGGAAAGATGGTTTGTGTTGCTCCGCATGCTCATTAGCATGTGCTCTTGTCAGTGTTCTTTGCTTATTTTAATTCTCTTCCATTGTAAATGCCCAATTCAGATGCTACACCCTGTATAATATTTCCTTAACCTGTTAAGTATTAATACCTCTCCCAATCATGCTATAATTATATTCACTTTTACCACTCATTTAGATTTAATGCATGCTGCTCAGTTCTTCTTTCATTTCTCCTATTAAAACTTTAACTCCTCAATGAGTTTAGTTATCATTTTTATAAGGTGCAATGCTTTACATTTTGTATTTCCATAAATATAAACATTTATTGGATAGAAGAATTGGGATGATGTTTTCAAATTAAAATTGTTTTTAAAAGCAAAACCATTTAGCAATGTACCCAGAGTATAGTTCAATTGTTTCATTCCTCATGCAATGGATAAAATACTATTACATTTATATGTAGCTAGTTTCATGGAATTGTAAATTGTTAGCATAAAAAGGAATCTAACTATCCTTTTCACTTATTGGAAGGAATCAGGAATGTGTTTTAATAATCTGGGTCAGGTCACATAGATGAAGTTTTTATGTGTCACTTATCACCATTTCTAGTCTTTCTGCAAAACTGCTATTGTTTTTCCATTTTTATTGAGTGAAATAGGATTTATTTTGTTCCACAGGAATGTATGCTTCTCCTAGAAAGAGCCAATTGACAATTTAAGAACATAATGATTGAAAATGTACTAATTCATTAAAATAACAATCTGATTTGTATATTACCATATCTGTTTCGCTTTTTATTTTCTAACTAGTTGATTCACATTAAACATTAACTAGACCAGTTGTCATTACTCAAATCCTTTCAATGAGTGGACTTGTTTTTTTGTTTTTTGGTTTTTTTTTTAGTTGTATATGGACTCAATACCTTTATTTTATTTATTTACTTTTATGTAGTACTGAGGATCACACCCAGTGCCTCACCCATGCTAGACAAGTGCTCCACTACTGAGCTACAAATCCAGCCCCATCAAGGAATGTAATCTTATGGAAATACTGAGTATCTAATACCTTAATGGAAGGGGTTTTTATATTAATATTGTATGATTGCATTGAATTGAATATTAACAGAATAATCTAATATTAATAATGGTTTTACTTATTTGATTTTTGAACTTTACTATCATTATTTTGTATCGATGTGATTTCTGTGAAAATCAACAGTATCTTATTTTTGAAATAGTAAAAATAAGGGGGCGGGGAAGGAAAGATAATAGAATGACACAAACATCATTACTTTATGTATATGTATGAATATGCCAATTGTATGATTCTAATTTGTGTACAACCGGGAAAATGATAGTTGTACTCTATTTGAGTACAATGAACTAAAATAAAAAAATAAAGTAAAATAAAAACAAAAAAAAGAAAAATACAGAGAAATCAAACTAGATTTTTTCTCTAGATAGTTTGACACCCTATTTCAGTAGCTCTTATTTTTACGTGCTTTTGCAGGTTCTAACAATTTCAGCAAAACCTTTTTTTCCTGTCACTATAAATAGTTTGGGGTGTCCTAGTTGTTTGTCTCCAACGTGCATTATACCCCTGAGTAATTAATAACATGTGTGGTATTAATGTTATAGGGCTACAATAACAGGTGAAGAAACTGATTTAAAACAACAGAAATTCATTCTCTTACAGTTCTGGAGACTTGAATCAGTAGCCAGGGTGTTGGCAGGGTTATTATCCTTCAGAAGGTGGTAGGAAAGAGTTCTTTCCCACTCTCTGCTTTTGGCCATGGCTGGCAATCTTTATCATTCCTTGGCTTGCAACAGCAGCCATTCTCTGCCTCCATCTTTGTGTGGCCTCCTTTTTGTGGGTTTATCTTCTCATTCAAATCTCTTTCTCCTTTTTCATATGAGGATACCTGTTGCTGGATTTAGAACCCACCTAAAGCTAGGATGATTTCATCTTGAGTTCCTTAACCTCATTTCCACCTTCTGAGATTGTATTCTGAGGTTCCAGTTGGACAAAAACTGCAGGGTGTCAAAACTGTCATACCTGTGTGAGCTGAACACTCTTACTCTCTGCTGAGAGTGTTTATTTCTGCCATCTGCTCCTGCTTGTATTGGTTACCAGGGCTGCTTCAGTGCATCATGCTATGGATTCCATATACCACCACCATTTCTAAGTCATTGTTGAAGCTGAGTCGTGTTCCACATTTGTTGAGGCCTGCCAGCTGTCCTGGCTGACTCTTGTGGAGCTTGCCAGCCTCTGTTCCTGATGGGTGCTGCTGCCATCTCCGATATGACCCTGAGCTCCTTTGTGGAACCAATGCTGATGCACTAGAAGCTTTTGGAACCACACAGCATTCCTTCAGTTTATCTAATTAAAGTAGATTACAAAGCAGTGCCGTTGCTTTCTCATTTTAAGAGCACACCTCATGATTTTAAAAGAACTTAATGTTCTTAACGAAACATTTCTTTCAAGTTTATTTCAAATTTTTGTCTTTTCCTTTCTTGTTAAGTCACCAATATGTCCCTGCTGTCTGCACTGGCAATAAATCCTAGTTATATATCCCATATTTTAAGAATTACTCATTTCCATAATGCTGAGACTTTATTACTAGATGAAATTTGACTCCCTCTTTTTCTAGATGAGGTCTTTCCAGGAGTCTCTTCTGTCTTTTAAGCAAACTATTTCTCTTCAGTCCCTTCTCTACCTGCTGCTTAAATATCCCTGGGCTGATACAATCTCAGCTTTTGTCACCTAAGTTCAAAGTAGGACCAGCCCTTTATATTTCCCCATTTCAACCATGTACTACTAATTTGAATTGAGTTGTATTGCTGAGCTGTTCTGACATGTCTGTTTTAATTATTTATAGTAGACTTTTCTTCTAGTGTTGGGACAAATATGTTGAGCAGGGAGAAAAAAAAAATCATGTTCTGACCTCATAGTGTATTCCCATTACATCCCAGAAAGTACTCCTTCCACAGCAATAAATACTTTGCAACTCAGTTTTTAATTCAACAAGCATTCATTCTTTTCATACTTTATACCAGATACTGTATCAGACTCAAGAAAAAAAGGCTCTATACCCTTGACAGGCCCTATAATCAAAAGTTGAAAGGATTAATGACAACATCATCAATCATTTTTGACTGAAGCATAAGGTACTGGGGAGATTGGTGCTTGATAAAAGGGAGAAGACAGATGGAGACGAGTAGTAGAGGCACTCGTGGCCCATGCTAAGAAATAAAACATTAGCCTGTGGACATCAGGGAGCCTAGTTCAGAGGGGTAGTATAACAATTCTGTTAGAATGATAGATTTGAATGGATCGTTAGTTGCAAGAGAGAAAAATGAGAACTTAATCTAAAACGAGAGCAGTTATGCTGTAGACGGTAAATGCTGAAGACAGATATGCAGATTCTTTAAGATGAGAAGTGGTTGAGGAGGTAGGGGGAAGGGGAGTTCCAAAACGACTTTCAGGTTTTGGGATAGAGGCTGCAGTAATAAAAACTTGATCTAAACTTGGAAACTTGTTTTTCTGGAGGACCATTACATAATGTATTTAGTTTTCATAATAACTGCCCTTTAAGGTAGCTAAGTCTTTAAGGTAGCTATTTCTCAAATAAGCAAATAATTTAATTGAGACTGTATAACTAGATAGTTAACAGAGCTCTGACCCATGTTCTTTAATTTTGGGAGAAGGTATGAGTTCAGACTTAGATGTTTTTGATCCTTAAGATATCTAGGTCAAGTTTTCTAATAGTCTATTGAAATTCTGAATTTTTTTTTTTTTTTTAAGCCAAAAGAAGCCTTTATTTTAGCTGGCCAGCGATGAACACCCATACACCTAAAAGCAGCGTGCCAGGGGAAGGTGAGTTAGTTCTTTGTTGCCAGCATTTATAGGAAGGGGAAGGGATTAGGATGGGGCTATAAGAAGGGATTAGGGTGGGCTTTAGGAAGGGAAGGGATTAGGGTGGAGCTTGCCCACCCCGCACCCCCATGGGTTCCCAAGAATCTTTTTTGGGAATATAACATTCGAGGAGGCCCACCAGACTGGACCCCATGGGGAGGTCCACCAGACTAGGCCTCACAAGGAGGCCTACCAGTGGAAAGGAGTGACGTCTGGCCCTGACCTGGGACTGGTGTAAGTGACTATGTCCAGTCTGGCCATGTCTCCCAGGTACAGATAGCCAACTCACTGAAACAGGCAGGATACTAGGTGGCTTCGTTCAGAAGAGCATCCTGAAGACAGGCTGGAGTCCCCCCAAGAGTGAGGCTGAGGCACGTCTCTCAGGAGCTCCCCTCTACTCTGGGTAGGACTCCCAGGCAACCGTCATAGGAGGCCAATTTAGGCATGAGGGCTTGGAGAAATCAAATCTCGGCAGGACCTCCAAATGTTACACCGGACGAAAATAAGATCATCCAAGCCAATCACATAAAGCCAAAAGAAGCCTTTATTTTAGCTGGCCAGCGACGAACAACCATACACCTAAAAGCAGTGCCTGAGGGAATGCTAAAATTCTGAATTTAAGCTCAGAAAGAGTGTGATTTATTTGGGGAGGACCAAATTGGGAGTTGTTTACATAAATGTACTTGTCCAAATCATGTTCATGTTTAGCATTGTTCGGTGGCTTAGTCTAGAGTGAGAAAAGGAGAAATGGCATGTTGGGGAGCATTATCCTTTAAGTGGATGGTGCTAAAGAGAGCCCAACCAAGGAGACATACAGAGAATTGAGGATTCACAGAGTGTTGGATTTAGGTGTTCCCCAAAAGCTCATGTGTGAGACAATGCAAGAAGTTTCAGAAGAGAAATGACTGGGTCGTGAGCATCTCAACCCAATCAGTAAATTAATCCCCGATAGGAATTAACTGTGTGGTAACTGAAGTAATAGTGTGTGACTGGAGGAGGTAGGAATTGGGACGCGGCTTTGGAGTTTGTATTTGTATCTGGCAAGTGGAGATTTCTTTCTCTGCTTCCTGATCTTCATGTGAGTTGCTTACTTTTGTCACACTCTTCTGCCATGATGTTCGGCCTCACCTTGAGCCCTGAAGAGTAGAGCCTAATGTCTATGGATTGAAACCTCTGAAACTGTGAGCCCCCAAATGAACTTTTCCTCCTCTAAAGTTGTTCTGGTTGAGTCCTTTAGTCATAGCAGTGAAAAAGCTGACTAAAACAGAAAAAGGAATGTTGTTGAGGAGAACAATATAGAAAGAAAAATTGAGGAAATGGTCTATAGTATCATGTGCACCAGATTGGCAAATTTAAGTAGGTCATTTAGAATGCCTGTTGTACTCAACAGTTGGCAGAGGATTGGTTGTGGTTCTAAAGAGAGATGAGAAGTCATTTACAGTAACTTGCGAAAGTAATAGAACATGAGATAGTGAAAATAAAGCAAATGTACTATTCCCTATATGTGAATATGATAGTCTTACCAGTTACTAACAGGTCATTTGTTTTGTTAATGATAATGATGATGGATTTTAAAAGAGTTTATCCTGCATCTCTGGTTTGGCTCTACCTATCATTAATGACACATTTTATATAGTAGAAAAGAAAGATGGAGATGCATCCTATACACCTGAATTAGATTTATTTGCACTGTGCTCCAGCCAGTTGGTGTAAATAATAATGGAGATGTCGATCACATTTAAAAAAGAAAAAAAATAATCCATTACTGAAATACCCCTTCAATGCAAAATAACAAGGCTGTTTGCTTGTTCTGAAAGGTGGTGATTCAAAACAATTCTTTGTTATTCAGTTTCTTATAAATTTCATGCAGTGAGTGCTTGCTTTGGTCTCAGTCCATGGAAAAGTCATTTTCTATAAGAAAGAATTTGATTATGTGCTATTTGCTATTGTTTTTGGAGAGACTGAGGTAAACTTCATTGTTTGTTCTTCAGTTCTGACAGCATTTAATCGTTGTTGGTCAGCTCTTATTACCTGTTTCTTTGTCAAAACAAACTGCTGCTCTGTTTAAGATTACAATTCTACTCACAGGAGTGGGGAAAGTTTGCATTATCTCTTCAACTTCTCTTTTTTATCCCACAAGATAAAGACTAGTCTTTATTGAAAGAAAGGTTTTATGTTTCTAAGACATTCAAACTAAGAATATGATTTCCACTAATGTTTTAATGTTAGACAGATTGTATTAGAACAAAACGTTTTGGGTGGTCAAAAGATTTCATTTTATGAGCTATGAATTTCAACAATACATATATTTAAGAGGGGCATAGAATACTCTATTGTCTTTTAATTATAAGATAGACAATGAGTTTTCTTGTGGCACATTATTGCTGGGGAGAATTCAGTGGTCTTAAACTTGCATTTTATTCTTCTCCTACAGTCTTCATTTGGATTGTATGTAAATGCCCTTCTTGCTCTCTCTGGAGCATATTGGTGTTTCTTGCTTCAGTAATTCTCTTCTGGTAACTCACCCCATATGTTTGTTAGCCTTTGCATAGAATTGTTTAGTCTGAACGTAGCTTCTGAACCATATCTTTTGTGTATCTGCCAGAATGAAGATTGCTTCAAGTATTTTTTATACGGTAACTTCATAAGCAGACATTGTAGTTATTTGAAGGTAAAGTGAGTTCTAATCTCATTTATGAAAACAGATGAGAGTATAAATTTAATATAGATTTAGTTCTTAAATATATTTAAGTTAAATATTTTTTCTAACGTATTTCACTATACCATTAATTTGTTATTGTTTAATATTATGCCTGGAACATAACTAGACATTTATTACAGAGTTAAGGAGCTGCATTCCTGTTTTTTTGTTTTGGGTGTTTTTTTTTTTTTTCCTTCTTTTAAAACCTCAACTCTCAGAGCTTCCTTGTAATAGAATGAAGAGAAAAGAAAGACTATATTCTGTTTTTTATTTAACCTCTAAGTGGTGTTGCAATGAGCTGATGATTCTAAAACATAATTAAGCTCCTACTGGAATTAAAATTCTGGGTCTTGTTTGAATTCAGTGAGTGTATTTCCAGAGTTAGGCACTACCATTTTTAATCACCTGTGTTCAGACTACTTACTATCATAAAGCTAATAAAAAAAGATGAACATTTTGCATTTCCATAAATTCGGTCATCAAATCAATAAATATATATATTGAATTTTGACCATGTCCTGGTCACTGTCTCTACTCTTTTCTTTCATCTTCTCATTGAGAAGGGGAAGATACACCATCCACACAAAAAATAACACATGGTATGAAAATTGTTATGGAGGAAAATAATGTAGGGGAAGGAAATAGAGGGTATAGGTAAGAGGTATTGCTTTTAAATTAGGTGGTCGGCGAAGACCTCTCTAATAGGTGACAATGGAGCAAGCATCTGAGGGAAGAGAATAATAATCATGGACATCTGGGAGAATATCCCAGCCCTTTGTGCCCATAAATCCAGCTTCATGCACAGTCTGAGGGACACTAGAAAAAAATAATAGACATGGACTTGCTACTGTGGGATAATTGAAAAAATACATTAGTGATTTTACAAATTCCACATTGCAAAATTCTAGAGAATTCATTGTCTCTCCACACAGAGGGGAGAGATTTACATGGCCTGAAGTATTCAGACAGTGTCTTTTGGAAGAAATGGCACTTGAAGGAACCATGAGATTTAGCTATTTACTTAGTTAATATTTATTAAGATATGAAGAGAATGAAGAACATTTCTCCAAGTAGGAGGATAATATGATCAGAGACCAAAGGAGAGTATATTAGTTCCTGTGACTTCTATAACAAATTACCAAAAGTGCATTGGCTTAAAACAGCAGAAATTGATTCATACCTTTGGAGACCAGAAATCTGAAATCAGTTTTATTGAGCCAAAATCAAGGTATGAACAGTGCCTGACATATCAGAGCACCTACACATGACTTTCTTCTTGTCCTTATTAAATTGCCCAGAACCAAGACTAAAATTTAAGAAACTGTTCCTTGTCTCTTCCAACTTCTGATGGCTGCTGGCATTCCTTGAACTTGTTGCTACATTCCTCCAGTCTCTGCCTCTGATGTTCCATTGTCTTTTCTTTTCTGTGTGAGTCTCTCTCTGCATCTTCTTTTTTTCTTTCTTTTTTTGTTTTTCTTTTTGTGGTGTTGAGGATTGAACCCGGGGCCTTGTGTTTGCGAGGCAAGTACTCTATCAACTGAGCTATATCCCCAGCCCTCTCTCTGCCTTTTCTTTATATAAACTTTTGTGGTGACAGGATCCATTGGGATAATCCAAGATAATCTCCCATTCTAGTAATTTAACTTCATCATGCCTGTACATATGTTATCATATAGAGTAACATTCACAGAGTCCAGGGTTAGGACCTAATATTTTTAGGGTACTCCATTTAGCCCATTATAAAAAGATAAAAATATTAAACAATACAGAGACTGATTTAATAAAAGTACAGGATTTCCTGTCAGCAGTAATTTGTTCGTATGTTTAGAAAATATTGTCTTCGTACATTTAGAATATATTTACTGAGTATCTTCAGTGGACCCAGTGGTAGGCAAAAGAGCAAACATAACCCTTGGCCACGAAGAATTTATAAATGAAGTGAAAGCTGAGAATATGAGAGGCCTTGAATTCTCCTTATAAGGCATTACTGATGACCTTGCTTCTGTCCTCAGCTCTTCTCTGGCTCTTCTCTTTCCCTCTTCTACTTTTAAGGACCCTTCAGATTCCATTGAGTCATCCTGGGTAATTCAGGATAACCTCTTTATCTGAGGTAGGCTGACTCAAAGCCTTATCTCCGTCTGCAACTTTGATTTTCCCTTTCATGTAAGATGTCATACCATGGTATCAGGGTTTAGTTGTGAATGTCTTTTGGGAGACATAATTTTGCCTTCCCCAGGTAAGATAGACCCTGTTAAGGGTTTCATTTTTATTCTGTGAGTCTTGAATGCAGGCCAGTAATATATTTTAAGAAAACTAGGAATACATGGTCACATTTGTGTTTTGAAAGGATAAATCAGGCCACTGTGTGCAAAAGTTGTGTTTAAAAAATGGAGAAGTGGGGGCCTTTTAAGAACCTATTCCAATCCGAGGGAAAATATAGTATTAGCTTGGAGTAGTGGTAATGGAAGTGGTGATAAACTGCTGGATTTAGAGTTCAAATCAAATCGTATGATCGATAAGAGGTGCATCTTTGACATGCAGAGCCAAGAGACTGTGTGTGGTGCTATTCACTAGCAAAGGAACACTAGAACTGGAACAGGGTTTAGGGAGGAAAATAAATGTGTTTTTGTAAAGCATGAAGGCAAGGAAAAACCGCATAGAAATGAGAGACATTTTGCAGTAAGTTGGGCATGCATTGATCACTGTATGAAAATTAGGGGAGTATCTTCACGAGACATCTGAATAGACTATGCTATAAAACAACATATGCTCCTGAAAGACTGTGATGGGTACATATGTGTGTGCTAGTCTAGAAAGCAGAATCTTAATTATTTGAGTGTTAGCCATGAATTTTCCAATATTCCAGGCCATCATCTAGCAAACTGACACTGACAATATATACATCCATTTCCCATTCTGTGCAATAACCTCAAAAAGATAGAAGACACAGTCATAGCCACAGAATAGTTCAAAAAAACAAAAGGACAGCAATGAGTATTAGGAACCTGATAGATCTTCAGAATTAAGATTCTTAATAAGCCGGGCGTGGTGGCGCACGCCTGTAATCAAAGCGACTTGGGAGGCTGAGTCAGGAGGGTCGCAGTTCAAAGCCAGCCTCAGCAACTTAGCGAGGCCCTTGGCAACTCAGTGAGACCCTGTCTCTAAATAAAATACAA
>JAJEJO010001646.1:0-118677 GCA_020662805.1 Glaucomys volans | reverse complement strand
TTCTGATATGACAGTGAATTGGCCTAGTATTGTTTTATCACTTTATTTTTCCCTGTCAGAGCTGGAATTCTGGGGAAGGGGAACAGTACAGAGGTAGTGATGATGTCAAGTCTTCCACTAGTGTACTCTGCATTGGATTCAGAGTGTCAGGTCTACTCTAGGTCAGAATCAAAGGGAAATTCAATTAGCAAGTGGCTCATCTATAATTGAGAATTGGCTCCAAGGAGAACATTATAATGAATTTTCATTGACAGATTGAAGTGATCAGAGATGAATGAGATAAAGCTAGTAAGGCCACTGAAGAGCAGGCAATAAGTAGCTAGAAAGAGCCAAATAAAAGGACTGATCAGAGACAACATCTGTGAAGAGAGAAAATAGTTTTAATTGTACTAAATGATGCATTTGGAAGCCTCATAGCTTGGGAACAGGGTTATTCATTAATGGCATGCCACAGATATTAAGGTGAAGGCAGACTGCTAAAGCAAGCAGTGGGAAGTCACTGATGGTTCTAATCTAAGAGGAGAAATGTTAGGATTTATGTTGGAGAAATTATCACGTTGTCTCTGTTGGGAACATAATAGAATGAAGAGAAAATACAGGTGAGGAAGCTGTTAGTGACCTTTTATTATAATCAAAGCATCAGGAAGTGGACCAGTATGGCAGCTGTAGAGATGGTAAAAGACACAGCAGCATCTTCATAGGAGAAAATAGAAATGTATGGAGAGAGAAAGAAATTAAGAGTACAAGGTTGGCTAGAATTTGGGAAGAAATGATTGTTAATTTAAAGGGAGAACAACAACTTTAGTTTCATTTTCTCATTTTGGCAACCTGGAAAAAATATCTACCAACCTAAAACTGATCAATTATAAAATATTGAAAAGTTGCATAATCAAAATATTAGTTTTTCTTGTTTCTTATTTGTGTCCATAGGATATCAATGTTGACATTATAGCCCCTTCCAAAATTTTCTAAATAGTCATATATATCCTTGAAGATCCATCTCGTTGCTTTAAAGCATCAGAAATCTGGCATGAAAATTCAAAAAGTATCCCCAAGAAGAAATCAGCGAAGACTCTCATCTCTGAAAATGTAGTCAATGTAAAGTCAGAGTTGGCATAAAGGCTTTCCAGCAAGAAACCTAGTTTCTCAACATGTTTTTTTTTCTCCATAAGCAATTTAAGAAGTTCATCTGAAACACCTATGAATCATGACTGGCTTAAGCTTAAATCTTACAGTGGTTCCCATTTCTAAAAGGATACAATCTGAACTCAGTAACATAGCATGTAGGATCCCAAATGACCCAGATTTAGTCTCATCTCTTTTCCCTTAATGGACAGCTTTCTTGCTGTGGAAAATTATTGATATTTCAAATATTAGTAATGACATAGGTGGCTCATATTCTTCTAGACTTGTATGCCCAGGAAACACTCCTTGACCTAAGAGAGCTCTGTAGGTAGTTGTTCACCTTGTTTTCCTTCACCTTTGTCCAGAGCTTGGTATTTTTAGACTTAGGGATTCACATCTTTTTTTTGTATGCCAAGAATGAATGCCTTTCATAGGGACAGATTTATTTTAACCAGGGATATATCGTCATTTATTTAATCATTTATTGAGGTATGAATTTGAACCAGGCAACGAACCTGGCAAAAAAGGTACAGTGTCGAAGGAGGTAGACCTTATGCCTTACTTAAAACCTACAGGGTAGCTGGAATGGAATGGCTATACATACTTGGAACTCTTGCTTGTCATCCTAGGTTTGGGAGTAGGGATGTAACAGGCAGAATAACTTATATTTGGAGATTTCATTGGAAGAATGGAAGAAGTTCAGTATGGCACTAGTATATGGGGGGCTGGATATGATAGAAAAGGCTGTAAAAGCAAGCACAGTCTAATGGCAGAATCAGGAGAGCTTGTGAGCCATCGAGAAGCATTGCCTTAATTATAAGGCCACTGTGACAACTTTAATGCTTTAAGCAGGAGAGGAATATGATTAGATTTGTACATCAATGATGATATGAAATTTTACAATGAAGCTTTTACAGTGAGAAGTATTGCTATTAACATAGCAAACCTCTTGTGCCAATATGAATCATCCCTCTGGAGGAAAGTTCTAAAAGATTCTTAGCAAGGATTTTGTTATTCTTGTTCCTTTTAGATTAGCCAATTTTTTGTGGGTTTTTTTTTTCTTTTGATTTTAAATGTATGATAACAAATGTGAGAAGTAAAGCAAAAGAACTTTCATTCATTCTTAAGGTATGAACTGGTAGAAGAGCAATGGAAAATAACATCATTTAAAAAAATAGTTGTAGATGTACATTTATTATAACACATAAATGTATGTGTTATAAATAAACACTATTTATTTATTTATTTATTTATTTATTTATTTATTTATTAATGTGGTGCAGAGGATTGCACCCAATGCCTCACTTGTGCTAGGCAAATGCTCTATCACTGAGCTACAACTCCACCCCCTGAACATCATTTTTATAAAGTTGAATGTATCCTTACCACATGAATTAGCTGTTCTCTTCAAGCATACAGCCGAGAGAAAAATCTCTTGCACACTTGAATTAGGAGATAATGTAGACACATGTTCACTCTCTGTAATTCCAAAAAACTAAAAACCAAAACTTGGAAAAGTCTGTATGCCTCCTACTACCCCCTCTACAGAGGAATAGAAAAACTAAAATATTAATAGAAAAAAATATTACAATGAGTGGGTAATATGTAGGTATATATTGACTCACCAAAATAGAGCCTTAATAATGTTAAATGTGAATACCAAGTCACAGAACAAGATAATATAGTATAGTATAGTATATGTAATTCTATTTATATAGTATTTATGGACAAAAAAATGAAACTGTTATTTAGGGACAATGTAAATATATAGACATCTATAAATGTTTCACAATTATCATAGTATCTGTTCTTGTTTTTCTTCTTCTGCATTCATTATTATGCATCTTGCTTTCTGTTGCTTCTCAACAGTATGATTGTATGTATTACAGAAGAAGCCATTTTTTAATCAGAAGGTTATTTTATAAGAAATCAGAATATAGGACTGCTGAATAACATGTTGGCTAAGAACATGAACTTTGTAGCCAGAAAAACCTTGATTCATATTTTACCTCTTTTTCAATAATTATGCATTTGGTCTAGGCATTTTGGATATATATCACTGAGCAAAATAGGCAGAAACCCCTGTCTCTGCGGGTCATATTCTAGTTATAGAAAATAGTTGTATGGATTCTACTCTATGTGGCAAACTCCCTGGGACACAGGACTTGTGTTCTCTTCTGTCTTTGCATATCTGACAGCTAAATCTGACAAATAGTGGGTGTGTTTTTGGGATTGAATTGGTGGGAATATTTATGGACTTGAATTAAATTGCATGAATAAATGAACATTGCACTTTGTACATTTTTACAAATTTATAAGTTAGATGAATTCATCGTGGAGTTGTTTGATCGGGTCAAACCATATGGTTAAAACATATTAAATTCAACAAATAGTTTTGCCTACAAGAAAACAAACAACACAAAAATTTTTGTTACCAGTGTACCTAATTCTTGTGTTGCTTCTAGAAATAGAATATCACAGAAATATGTGTCTCAAAAGTTACAGAAACTCAGATTGAGTAAGCCAACCTTAAGCCTATTAAAAATCAAGAAACAAAAACCACAGAAAACTTAAGTGCAAATCCTAGGCCTGCCTCCACTGTACTTCATGTTAGTACACATTTAAACTACTTGTACAAAAGAATTTTAATCAGATCCTTTACTAATAAATTGCCTGTTTCTAAAATTTTGTTTCTCAATTTCTTAATATAGGTCTCTCTGCCTTTAAAAAAGCGTTTTATTAGTATATAATGGATTATCTTAGTTTTTTGAATTTGAGAGTCTTTTTTCAGAGAAACCTGTTTGTCATTCTACTCATGAAATGTAAAAATATATAAATAAGCACATAAAAATCCTTATCTTTTTCCACAAAGGAGAAAGAAATGCAGTTTACCAAGTATTCACTGTGTTAGACATTTAAAATCTTTATAACCCTGCAAGATACATATTTTATGTGTATTTTACAGGTAAAGAAGACATCCTAAAAAGATTTAATCAGATATCACAACATCACACAATTTGATTACTGAACCAGAATTAGAATTCACACTACACTAAGAAGTCAAAACCCAATTCTTTTGATTGTTGCTAAATAGTAAAATGTCAGTCATTTGGAAAGAAAGTAGTGAATTCTAGATAGTGTTATATTAGTTTAGAATCTTGGTTGGAGTGACATTAAATCCTGGTTTAAAAATTGACGTAAGCAAATAAAGCAGGAACGGGGCAATATTTATTGACAGGAACTTAAGCAAATATATTCCATCCATGACAAAAGAAAAATCATTTGTGGTATCCATAAATCTTTTCCCCTCCATTTATTGACCCTTTGATGTTTAAAGCTTCCCATTACGTGAACTTCATTCTCAGCTATGCTCATATTCTACCACCTTAGCAAGGAAATGATTATTCCATAGTAGCCCCAGTAAAAGTTCTGAGCCCGATGCTTATTGGTTTTCATTTATCTGATCACACTTTCTACCTGCAAACCATTCCCTGTTTCCCAAATGCAATGGTTCTCTCATTGACTAGATAGTGGGGTTAGCCCTACTAGAACACTAAGGTGACAATGGGAGAAGGGTGATTGCCAGAGCAATCCGGGCACATTCTTAAGGGAAAAATAGGAAACTGGTTGCTGGTCAGCTGTAAAATATGTCCATTATACTTATATTTTATGTTGGGAATTGAGCTTGTTAAAGCCATACCAGTTCATATTTTAAAATTGGTTTAAATATAATGAAAGCCATTGTTTTTCTCCAACTTTTACTGCTTGTAACCATTTTTTCTGTGCCTTTCATAATTTGAATAGTCCATAGTACATATAATGACTTAGAATTGTTGTGTAGGGACTCTGACAGAGGAAAAAGATTCGGGGTTTGGCAGATGGAAGAAGATGTAAGACGCAGTTGGGATAGTAGACATGCTTTATTCAGAGGTGGTAATAGTCTCCATCTTCAGCTTTAGCCTCAGCCCCCAGCTGGTTCCTTTTTGCCAGCATTTTACCCCCATTGTTTCCTTATTTTGCCCCCATTTTGTCCCCATTATCCCCTAAGTCTTTTCCATAGTCCCTTTTTATTTGCAGGCCAAACAAAGAAGGCACACTGCCAACAGGTTTCATAAGGGGGCGCATGCTCACAAGTTAATGTTTATGACCTTGAGTATATGCACCAAATCAGAATATTTCTGGCCTTGACTAACCATGACATAGCCGATTTCCAGCCCTGGCTACACACTAAAAGCATAACACAACCTGTTGGAAATCTTGGTGAGGGAGCCTAACTACAGCCATTTTGGACCTGCCCTAACAGCAGTGAAGCTAAATAAAATAAGTATTGTGTTAAATATACAAAGACACCAATAAACAGATAGATGTGATGCTTCCAAGTATGGAAAAGGAAAGTCTTTATTGCCAACATTCACTATTTAGTACGACAGATGCTTTCATCTAGGTTTCTAAATAAAATCTCAAGCACATGTCTGAAATCATGTACTTACTATTCAAAAGGAAGATTCCCTTTAGGAGTTGGTTTGATTTCTCAAACCACCATATGGATCTGTAGCAGTGTAAAAGCTCTCTACATTTTCTATCCTTACAGTCTAAGTTTTTTCACTTGCACTCTTACTCCTGAGAACTAAACTGCCTTCAATAGAGCTGTGCTGAGGAGATTCTGAACTGGTTTAAACACACACAGACTACTCGAGGTAAAAGTGTTACGTTGCTTGCAAAACTCTTAAGGGAAATCGAACACAATCTCTGGCATGGGACTTCCATTTTATAGCCTGAAGGGATTGTAGCTCTAGTTCTATTATGTCTAACACCAAAAATCTGAGTGAGCAAAAACTGTTTTTTACTTTATTAAAGCTTTTTTAAATGGACTTTCTAATTACATTCTGAGTATTTTTGTTTTTCCCATTTTAATCTTGAACAAGATAATTTCTAAATATTTCTCAATGTAATCTTAGTACATATAAAGTAAATTGCAGTTATATCAGCATAACAAGATATTTAATGTAGTATTCATTCATAAATTTACCTGTGAAATGTTATTTAAACATTTACAGATTTGCTTTAGGAAAGAAAAGATGGTGAGTCTTATATACTTAGCTTCCAGTTTTTGTAATGTTTATGTATTTTTTTAGTATTTTGTGATTTTTGAATAATATGAATTCACTTTAAGTTGTAAATGAGTGAGATAAAACCTTAAAAATCGCTTCTCAAAGAAAATGGTGATTTTTTTTAAATATGTGTCATGATAATCAGAATGTCAAACGTTTAGATGTTTTAAAACATGATATTGCTTTCAGGTCTCAAAGATTCAGGGAGAGAATAATAGACTTATTAGACAATTAGTTCCAAACTGCTAGATCACTGGATTTTGAACCACTGAACCCCTGAAAATTTGATGAAAGTTCTGCCAACTCTATAGAAAAATGCATATATGCACAAATATTTGTTTGTAACTTTAAAAATCAGGAATTCAAGACCCCCTGTAAAGACTAACACTTGATTCTAAGCATAGATGTGCAGATTCCAGATTCAAAGTTCTTGCCTTAGATACATCCTTGTGTGTAGATTGTTATAAAATGCAGCTCAAGTGTATCTATATCTTCAGGATGTGTGGTGTTTTCAGCCTGTGGGTACATGGATTTACATGGATGGTACTAGTCTCATACAAAGCTGTTCAAAAAGAGAAATGCAGATACCCTTTAAATGGATTGATAGTTGCTTGTGCTTTTGATTGTTGCCCATATTTCTTATTCTGCTGTAGAATTTAATCCTATATATTTCACAAATAATTTTGAAGATAAGATTCAGGTGGCTTAGGAGATCATACAACTCCTATTTTAGGCACCCACAGACTATAGCCACAGGCTGATTCTAGCTTTTTAACCCATTTTGTTGGGCTTTGTAAGATTAGTTTTTCTATTTTTAAAAATAAAGGCAAGAAGCCTAGTGTTTTGTGGCATGAATTAAAATTATTTTAAAAAATCCAAATTTCAGTGTCCATAAATAAAATTTTACAAGAATACAGCTCTATTTATTTGTTTATATATTGTCTAAGACTACTTTCCTACTGTAATGACAGAATTGAATATTAGAAAAGGAACATATGGCCTGCAACACCTAAAATATTTGTTATCTGGTCATTTATAGAAAAGTTTGTTGACCTCTGCTTTACTGCATCATCAAATTCACCAAATGTTTGTTGAGTGCCTCTTGTGCTATGAGTTGTGATGTTTTGGTTCCTGTTTTCCTGCTTCATGGTATTAGCAAATATGTTTTGGTTTTGTTATAGAAAATCTGAATAAAATTATAACATTTTATATTTCTGACCAGAGCTGATAAAGCCTAACACAGACATTGCTTTAAACTTTAACTGAATGAGATTGGCAGGAGATAGGAAAGCTTGGAGGTCCAATTTAATGAAAAATAAAACTCCTGAAGATGCTATCTTTGTCTAAATGTAAAAACAAAAGAAAAACAAAAACACTCTAATGCATATATTTTTTAGCTGCATAAATAATGCCGTAAAGAGCTCCCTAAAGTCATTTGTGTGCTCATGTTTTTCTTTTATTCCACTGTACCTGTCTGCTTCAGTTTTAAACTTCAGCAAGCAATTGCATTTCTCTGACTTCTGCCCTTATGCCACAGTCTTGTAAGAAATGAGCAGATGGAAAGGGGAAAGGTCAGAGCATACACATACCTGCCCATGAATGAACTCAAAGCCAAAAGGGCTAATTTTAGCATTCATGGGGATATCATAACAGTCACTAACAGGAATTGTTTTGGAATTAATAAACAGCATACTGTAAGGTATGACTCACTGAAAAAAATAAAGAAACATGATTTTCATGTGATATTGAGTGGAAAAAGAAACAAACCCCTTATAAACAGCACAAGATTTGAATTATCAGTGAAAAATGCTGAAGTTAGAGATCCTTTGAAGTCAAGGGGAAAAAAAAGTATATCACAGCAGATTTGGGGCTTAACATTTGAGAAATAAGAAAGCTAATGAATTTCAAAAACTAATCTAGACTGCAGCTCTCCTCCCTTTTGTCTAGGGTTAGGGTTTGTATGTTTTAAGCTGGTTAGTGTATTACTGTAGCCCTTTAAATCATTTTACAAGGTTCATTTAAACTATACAATGTGATTTAAATCATATCTTATAACTTTTATTCAGTACTCTTCACTTCTGCCTGCTGATGAAACTATCATTCCAGTAAGAATCTAATGTTTAGTATAAATAGTTTTCATCTTGTTTTATATAATCAGAATCGTCAACAAACCAAATTTAAAGAGAATCAAGATCAAAGACATTATGTATTAGACATCTTTTAACTTGGTTTTCATTGGGCCTGCTGCATGATTTAGACCACCCATTGCTTCTTTTGGAAGATAAATGAGTGGTAAGTGGTTTATTTTCCAACTAGCTGTTCATGTTTTGTTGGCTTAGCTGAATTTATTTGACTTCTTAGCTTAAAGATTCATCATGAAATATTTCAAACAGTAATTTACTGAAATCAAAATTATTAGCATTCACATATGCACAACCCAGATTTATCAGAGAGTAACATTTTGCCTTATTTTCACAATATGGTTGTAACATATTGCTAGAATCCTACCCACATCCCTTTCTCCTCCCTCAGTCTTTATAGATAACCGTTGTCCTAACCTTGACGTGTCTCATTCTTATGTTTATACTTTTACTATCTCTGTGTGTGTGTCAATAACTGACTTGGATTTTTTTAAACCTCTTTTTTTTTTTAACCATTTTCATCTCTGTATTGTTTGGAAGTGTTACCTCCTATTTCTATTACTTCAGTAGGTACTCTTTAAAACTGCATGTACCTGATTTAAAGTTTACAGTGGCTCAGTGATCACCCTCAAACATTAAAAACCTTAGGATCAGTTTCTTTCTTTTTGAAAAACCATCATTTGCTAGTTATTTTAATGAATAGTAAGGGTCCTTATTATTACTTCATTTTTAAATGGTTATTTATGTTAGTATAAAATTCTAGGCTGATAGTTATGTTCTCTCAATATATGAAAGATATTGGCTTATGATCTCTGTTGTTTCTGCTGTTATTTTCTTTCAGCCAAATTGTAACTTCTTTACAGATTAATTGTCTTATCTTTGTTATCCTTCTTGAGATCTTTTTGTCCATAGTTTTCTGCAATTTTACCATTTCATGAATTTGGAATATCCTTATTTTTATTCTGCTTGGTTTTCTTTATCATTCTATATTCCTAGGAATCCAGTGCTCCAAGATTCTCAGCCATCATCTCTTCTAAAATTGCTTTGCTCTATTGTTTCTTTAGTCAACTACCAAAAACCCCATTAGCTACATTAGAAATTTCTTAACATGTATTCACTGCTCTTTTATATCTTTTACCTTTTGTCTTCTCTCCTGCATTCTGTGTAATTTCTTCTTTTGTATTATTTTTTTCCTTCACCTGTTTCTATTGTAAAATCTATATAATGAAATTTTGATAGCAGTGACTTTTTTGTACTTCTAAAAGTTCATATGTTTTCTACACTCATGTGCTGGTATCTTTAAATGACTTAAAGCATTTTATAGGCCTTTTCATTTCACTTATCTTAATTTTTGGTGGTACCATTCTTCCTGTATATTATTTTTATAGACTCTCATTATCATTTCCTTGTATATCATTTAATTATTGATTGTGAATTATCTATTCGAAATTTCACATAATCTAGATTTTGAAAGCTTCCCTACAGAGCAGTCTTGTGTTCACTTTTTTCATAGCTTCAGACAAAGCAACGCAGGACCAATTGTTCAGTGTTAATTCCTTAATCATGGCATTTGTGTGCTATGCAGGCAGTAGACAGTTTTACTCTAAGCCAGTGCACAGCATGGGAGCCTGGTCAATGACAAACTTCCATCTCCTTGGATCAGGGAAGATCATTTTTACTGCCCTTCTCTATGATGTGCAGCCTTGGTTTGTGGATCAGCATCATCAGCATTGTGAAGTCATCAGAGATGCAGATTCCCAGACCTGCTGGATCAGAACTGCATTTTGATTCATTGTACACAAATGGGGTACAACTTTTTGTTTCTATGGTTGTGCACGATATAGATTCATGCCATTCATGTAATCATACATGTACATAGGGTAATGATGTCTGTCTCATTCCACCAACTAAGGAAGCTGGCTTTTAGCAAGCCTTCCCAGTGATTCTATGGATCTTAATATTTGGGAAATATGACTTTAAAGAGTGTTCCAGTTTCATGCAAGAATGTCAGTTCCAAATTTCAGGATGGGCCCTGGCCTTATTTCCTGTTATTTAATGGATGTTAAAGTCCCACACTCCAGCAGTGTGTCCTGTGTTCAGGTTTCATAGACCTGCTTCCCAGTCTCATTCTCATCTCAGGTTCTTCTACAGCAACAACTTATTTGTGCCATTCAGGCTTTCATTTGACTATTTGTGTGTCCAAGGACTTCCTTTTTTAATTTTTTTTGTGAACTCAACTACATATTTATTTTATTCATCATTTCAAGATGTGTATAGTAAGAGGGCTTCTCATACATACAGCTGGAGCCATCTTGTTGCCAGAAGGCCTTAACTAATTTGTTCTTATTGCATTTTGATAGTATCTTGAATGGTGAATATACATTGTGAATTGTTCTAAATTTGAAAATAAAATGTTGAGTATGCTTGTGTACCTCAATTTTATTTTATGGTAGATTCTGTGTTGTAATATCGAACTTATCTGCTCATCACAGGTTATTCAAATCCTTATAAAAATAATGTGGGAAAAAGCAGAGCAAAGTTATTAACATGATGTATTATATGGAATAAAAATAAATGGGAGTATTTAATACTTATGATTCTTGGATGTTACAGATTGAAATCAAGATAAGTCCTCTCAAGAATGCCTATCATGTCCAAGGTTATAAGCTAAGTAATTTATATGCATTGTCTAATTAAATACTTTGAAACAGCCCATCTATATTTTATAAATGAGAAAGCTAAAGCTCAGAGGCAAGTAGTTTCCCCAATCTCATGGTGGTTAATTGAAGGGGATCTGAACCTGTGCAGCTGCTACAAAGCTAATGCTTTCACAGAGTCCACTACACACTTCCTTTTATGGAAGAAAAACCAACATTGTGAACAGACATGCTTCATCCAGCATGCTGCGAGCTGTATTCTGTGTAATGCTTACAACACAGGTTAAGCACTTGTCCCTGGTGACTCAGAGTTGAATTTGAACCCAGATCTTCTTCATTTCTAAGCATCCTGTGTGGTAACTGGATGGATTATTTAGCCCTCAATTTTTTTCTTATGTGATTATCATATAGTTTATTGCCCGCAAAATCATCAGCCCAACTATTGGAAGTTTTGTTTGTTTCTTTGTTGAGGGAGCAGAGTGATTTCCACTGAGGCCATATAATAGAATCTTCTCTCCATATGCTCTATGACTGTCTAGCCAGTAGGACCATTCATCAGAACACTTCTCCCAGTGTTCTGTTGTTTCTCCTTTGTTTTTAAACTACATGATGTCCAAATGTCCTTGTGACTCTCATAGACAAATTCAGCCATAATCATTTAGTTTTTAATGCTATAGACAGGTCTTAATGATTCAATCTAAATTTGCTACTTTTCCCTCAGTGAGGCTCCAGGTAGTCCTTTGAGATTTACTGTGATGTGTGGCTGATGTTGGGAGAACGGAAGTAAATCTGGATACCTTATGTAACCTTCCTTCTATTTCCTTCTGTTTGCTTTTGAAAAATCCTGTGAGCATCTTTCACCATGACTGAAAAGGCAATCATTTGAACTTGGGTCATTTAGCATGGCAGAGAAAAGCACAAGTTTAGAGTCAGAACTGTATTTCCAGCTTTGCTAATTCCCAGTTATGTAGGCAAAAAAAAAATTTCCCCTCCAGCCTTTCTCTCCTCCTATAAATAGTGGTCTCAGCATAATTGGATGAAAATTAAATGAGAAAATGCATCAACACCTGTAGCACAGTGACTGGAGCACTAAGCAGTCATAAATCTTAGCTATTTTGTTGTCATTGTCACTATGATAATTCTTATTAAGCATCTTTCCTTTGTATTTTACCTCTCACGGAAAGACCTATCAGAAAAGTAAAAATGTAATACTGAAATTGAATGCAAATTTTAAAGTTTTGTTAAATAATTGTTTGAATCTGGTAGGGATACAGTTCTCTGTCAGCAAGAATGAAATGGAACAGGCCACAGGAGACCTTTAGTCCTTTCTAAGGGATATATATGTATTTAGCCCCATTGGTGTGCAGCTGCATCTATGGCTTTATAGAGCTTTTCTGTACTTAAGCTCCTGCTGGTTGCTCCTCCAGGCTGCTGGTTGTTCTTTCATAAATTGAGACAGTCTGTCTCTCAGTCCTGTATGTCAGTGGGTCTATCTGCTGCTGTCACTTTTTAGCTATTCATTCTTGGCATTGTGCTCTCCATGTCCCTGTAAGTATTCCCCCTGCCCACCTGGCTTACAGTCTCCCACTTCTCCTCCCCATGGGACATACGGGTATAGCTGTTCCATTTTCATCAATTCTTCTGACGTGTTCACTGCTAAGCAGCTGAGTTGTTCAGCTGCTGGTAGATTGTCTATCTCTGAGTTTTACTCTAAGAAAGATTTTGTGACTGTCTCATGTAACTCAACTGGGAAGATTATATGGTGACCAAAGTAATATTATGTGGTACACTCTGTTTTTTCCCTGAGTTTAACACCAAGCTCTTTATGTTTTTTGTTTCTTGGCAAGATTGTTATTTAATGTCATATTTGTTGAATTGCAAATTTTTGTTCTAGGCTGTTTACTAGTTAGTGTAACTTCAGATTTTCCCCATTATAAATGATATCTGATTTTCATATCTAAAATCTGAGTTTTGCATCATAGCACAGGGTTTATTTCTTGTAATGGTTAATATATTCATGATTGAGTAATATTAATGCTTTTAATAATGAATTGATTATGTAAAGAGTAATTGATTTATGTCATTTATTACTATTTATCATATTAAGTGCTTAGTTATTAGTTACTAAGGATACAAAGTCAAATATGATTTTGGGGGGTTACACAGGTGTCTGCTTGATAATAATTTACTCAGCTATGCATTTGATAACCTTTTCTATGTGTGTTTTACACTTCTTGGTTAATTAAAAAAGAGGTTTAAAAAAAAGATATGTGTGTCTGGCCTCGAGTTGATAGTCTAGTAGGAAATTAGACATGTAAATTAGTGATTTTAAAGTAGGATGCTGAATGCTATTACATGAGCAGATTTCTGTGGCATCACAGAGAAGAGTCATCCTATACTAGGGATTTATGGGAAAATTCTTAGAGATGACAACATCTGACTTTTAAAGGTTAGGAAGAAGTTACGCAGTCCAAAAAAAGGCTCTGGGAAGAGAAGCAGCAGCATAATGAAAACAGGGTTTCATGAAGCAGCCTCCCTAGATGGAACAGACTTCTATATGGCCGGCAGTAGGGTATGGGAGCTGAAAGAATGCAGGTTATATCTGGAACCAGATCTGTACAGACCTTGGATGTTAATCTGCAGAGATTAAGGAACAAACCCAGGAAATAGTACTATTTAGGGTTTAGCCATAGTGTTTTAATCAGCTTTTGCATTGCTGTGACCAAAATATCCACTAAGAATGGTGTAGAGGAGGAAAAATTTATTTGGGGCTTGTGGTGGTTTCAGAGGTCACAGTCTATAGACAGCTGACTCCATTGCTCTGCACCCATGATGAGGCAGCGCACCACAGCCGAAAGGCCCAACAGAGGAAAGCTGCTCAGCTCATGAAGGGGTCAAGAAGCAGAGAGAGGGAAGTGGGCAGGAGGCCACAGGGAAGATGCACCCTTCCAGAACACCCCTCAGTGTGACCCATCTCCTCTAGCCAAATCCCACCTGCCTATAGTTATCATCCAGTCACTCCACCTAGGATGAACTGATTAGGTTACAGCTCTCATGATGCAATCATTTCTTCCCTGAATACTCCTGCATTAACAGGAGCTTTTGAGGGACATCTCACATCTGAACAATAATACTTGGAAAGGGAGATTCTCAGAGGATAGTGTAAAGGACTGAAAAAAAAGGATAGGAGGAACCTCTAGAGAGAAGTGTCCCATAAGTCAAATGAAAGGTGACCTTCTGGTGTAGAAACAACATGGTCAGCAGTTGTTCTGCAGCAAGGGCTGCAGAGATCCCAGCCAAGATGGAAATAGAAAAGTATCCATTGGCTTTGGCAATATGGAGTATGTAATGATATTGATATTATAACTCTATAAAACAAGCATGAATTATTATTTTTAAGTCGTTTTTTCATGTGGAAGTCATTGCCTTCTTCAGGTTTTTTTCTTCTCATTTCATTTATATCTTGGATATCTTGCTTATTCTTATATCTCTTTCTCTGTGACTTTATTGTTCTGTGTGGTTTAAAATCTAATCATCTTAAATATGCAAGAGATAACTTTATTATGAAAAATTATGCATAAAATATTTTCTGTGATCACCTATTATTAAATGAGATTGTCTTTTTATATAAATCATTAGCTGGCTTTCTGAGCACTTTCTTGTTATGATGATGATAAATAGGGATATTTATATTTGCATGTATCTCAATTCATTCAGCCCATCATAAAGAACTCTTGTTTCCTGGAAGGCCTTTTTACTGTCTTCTGCTCAGTGTTTCTTTTAGTCCTATTAGTAACCTGCTATCTTAATTAAGAATGATCCTTAATCAAAATATAATGAAGCTAGAAACAATTGATATTTTAAAATACTAGCACCCACAACAGATATTGTCTCTTATAAACGGTTTTATGAATAATTCAGAAAAAATTACTTTTTAAAAAAGGTTTCTATTTTTCAGAATAGTTTTGAGCATACTGCAGTCATTGTATATAGTTTTTCTCACATGTAGTTTTGAGATCACAGCCATTATAACCTAGCAAGTACTTTTGTTTTTAAGCCTTTAAGAACAATGGTTTTGGTTACTATCATTTTTAAGGACTTCAAAAATTGCTTTCAAAACATGATTTGATCTATTGGAGCTTCTCTGAAGGATTGAGCTGAACTCAGCATTGTCAGCTATAACCCAGAATGTGTGTTAGTTTAATTTTCACTAATGTTATTATTTGAATTGAAAATTAAATATTCAGTTGAAATTCATGACACTTTCAAGTTAATGCTCAGCAGGAATTTCATGACACTTTCAAATGAATAAAAACTTTAATGTCCTGATCTAGTAAGGCCTAATGTGGTATTCACCCAGGACTCCATATATAAGAAGTACATTGATTAAATTAACATGATCCTTTTATTTCTCCATGGTATGCTATTCTCAGAATTTAAAGTTCTTTTCTTTTATTGTATATGTGTATATATATTTTTTCTTTTACTCTTTCACCCCTTTTACTGAATCATTTTGAGATATCTGAAATGATTTTAACATAATTTCATCAGAGACAATAAAAGAACTCTGATATCTATCAAGAACCTTTGACAAAAAAAATGCTTATCATTTCAGAATACTTGAAAGGCAAATTATGCTTTTATGGCTTGTACTACATAAAACATCAAGATCATATCCATTATTATGCTGTACTATGCTAGCATTACTATGCTATTAGCAGATACTTTTATATCAAAGCTTCTAAGAACAGTATTTACTGGTTGCCCTTTTATTTACAGCACTTAATATTCCTTTATAACTTAATTTTGAGAGTATTTGAAATGAGCTGTAATTTTATTGTTATGTTAAAAGAACCATAATCTAAGATGCTATGATACTTTTCTTTAAATTGAATTATCCCATATATTTCATTCAGGTATTTTTAGCTAGATTTTACTGCTGATTACTTTCCATAATCCATAATGCATGAATACTTCTCTTATTTCAAGCCAAAATGTACCTTAGATCAGAACAATTGCGTAATTACCTTTTTGTTGTTACTTGATGCTTGTATCTACTTTGTTTTCCCCCCAATATATAATAACTATGTAAGTTTTACATTTTTTTTTTAGATTTTGAGTGTTTAATGAAACTGAATTGAATAATAAGAAAAGTGATAAGGTTAATAAGGAAACTTTTACAGTTTGGAACACAAAAGGTTCTCAATAAATACTTTGTTTTACTATTCATTCCATGGTTCAAAAGCAAAACAATAAAATAAAATAAAGTTAGAGGATTTGTTGAAAAATCTTATCTCAACCACATAGTTGCATACCCTATTTTCTTATGTAAGCGTCCAGGAATCACTTATGCATATATAAGCAAATAAGAATACATATTCTTTTTCTATTGATTTTTACCCAGCTGGTGGCATATAACACACTGTTCAACAGCTTGTTTTTACTTACAACTTCTTGGAGATTTTTCTGTAACAGTGTATAATGAACTTGCTCATTCTTTTTAACAACTGTGTAGAAACATCATTGTTTGAATATGCCATAATTTATTTAGCAAGCTTTCCTACCGATATGAATTTAAGATTCTCTCTGTTTTTGCTGAAACACTGCAGGGACTAACAACATGTAAAAATCTTTCACACAAGTAAAAGTATGGAATAAATCCAAGAAAGTAGAATTGATAAGTCAAAGGGAATACAGGTTGATAATTTTGTTCAGATTGCTTAATTTTCTTCCATGTGGTTGTATTGATTTACAGTTTCACTAGGAATGAGTGAAAACATGTTTCTCCGTATATGGAACAATATTGTGTTTATACATTTTACTTAATTGTTAAACTAAATGTTTTATCCTTGTATTATCTATAAATAAGATTTGGTATTGATGAGAACACCCCATGAGCAGTATTCATAGGAAACTAGTATTCTTTCACCTACTTTGTAATGTGTTACTACATGACCTCACCTCTTCTAAGTTGTTAAAGCTTAAAGCATTGTTAAGTCAGTGACTGGATGAACAGATTATAAAAACAGTAGCATTCCCAGATAAATGCTCAAATACACACAGAGTGTGCTTCCCTATAAAGTTTTACTTCAAATAAGTAGGAGAAAGATTGGTAGTTCTCTGACTGGTTTTCAGCCAAGTAGCCATTTTTCTGTGGTTGGGGTCAGGGGGAAGAAGGTGTGGTCCATACTGCATTGTTATCAACAGAAAAAAAATTACAGATGGAATTTGTCATTTTAAAAAAAAAAGTACATCACTTGTTACCATTTTTTTAAAAAGTGTGAGGAGTATACGTGTACATGCAGTATATACATTTATAAGTACACTGAACTGGAAGTAAAATTTAGAAAGGATAATAGAAATTTACTTTTGAGGATAATGAAAATGGGATATCTGTATTTTAGTGTTGAGAAATAAAACTAACTTTTCATTGTATACTATTTTCCCCAACTGTTTGACTTTTTTTTTTAAGGCCTTTACATGTGTGTAACTAAAAAAAAACACAGAGGGAGAGGAAGAAAAAGAAAAAAAAAAATGAAACCAATACTTGTGTTCTCTTTTGGTCCAAGAAGTATGAGTCCAGGTGTTTCCATCTTATTGCATTTTTTCCAAAGGGACTGATTTCTCTAAAAGATGGAGTGTTTTGCTATTTTTGCCTGCTATTTACATTGAGGTTAACTATGTTGGTTTGAGTGTACTGGTAATGACACCAATGACATGGGTTTTATTTCCATGTGGTTCAGTTAACTTTGGTTTTCCACTGCCACAGACTGTTCCCATAATTATGTCTAAAATGTGTCCTTGGCCCCAGGGAGACCTGATGAAGCAAAGTGCAAATCCATCACCCTGTGGGAAAATGGACACCCAAATGCTCACCCAGCTGATGGGGAAAGAGGATCATCATAATGGAATCTTTAAATCACACCTTAATAATACAAAATTTCTCTTTTATATCCTGTAAAGTTCAAGATATATGATTTAATGTGTTGGTTTTAATAGGTTCAAAGAAAGTTATAGTTAGAAGCTCAGTTTATAGGCAAATCTTAAAATATTAACCAAAGTTACTTTTTGAAAAAAAGTGAGTCATGCTTAGCCCTTCCCAATTACATAATATTTACTTATCCAAATGCTTTACTGAGTTTAAAATATCTCAGTCTCATATTTGAAATTACATATGACAAATATTTGATTATGTAATTTATTAAAAATGAAAGCTGTACTGTAAAAATTTAAAACCCTAGTCTTTGCAGTATCATAGTATATCTTTCTTCAATAATTACAAATCATGGTTCAGAAATCTCTCAGATCTTGAGAGTATAATTTACTTTTTAGTATAAATGTTTCATATACATTTCTGTACTCAATATTCATTAAGTATTTACTGTTTTCCAGGCATTGTGTTGAATAATAATAATAAAAAAAAACCTTGAACTTTCAAAGAGCTCTCAAAAATGGGAGGAGGGGAATCATGTAATAATGAGAACATTAATAATTTTTAAAATAGTGTGAAAGTGCTATGTTAAAGGAAAACACAGTATTCTGACTGTGGGTACAATACTAAGGATCTCTAATCCCAAGTGTGAAAGCTTTGCTGGACCCCAAGGGACCAGGGAAGAGTTTGTCCATTTGTTCTACTATAACAAAATATCTTAGGCTGGGTAATTTATAAACAATATAAATTTATCACTTTAGTTATGGAGACTGGGAAGTTTGAGATAGAGGCTCTCTCAGGTTCTGCTTCTGGTGAGTGACAGATGGTGACTTGGATGCTGCTTCCTCTGGGAGTAGGGGAAACAGCCACTGTGTCCCCATGGGGCAGAAGAGACAGGAGGGCAAAAATGGCCTACTGCTTCCCTCCAGCCATTTCATAATGTTGCCCATCCAATTCATGTATGCTCCACCTTGAGTGTTCACCTCTTCTAAGTTCGCCTCTTAATACTATCACATTGGGGTTTAAATTTAATGTCTGAATTTCGAAAGGACACATGCCTTCAGATGATATCAATAGGGTGAACAAGGCTGGCAGGGTACTCTAGGGAAAAGAAACAAGTCTGGGATTTAGACTTTCAAGGAATATAATACATTTAAGAACTATAAATGGTTAAGTGTTTCTATAATTCAGAATATAGAAAGGGTTGGTGAAAGGTGAGACTGGAAAATTAAAATGAGTCCAGTTCATAATCAGCTTTTTTATTCTGTTGGGAATATGAAAGCATTGAAAAGTGGCTAAGGTATTTTAAGAATGGTTAGGTTGGTGTTGGAAGAAAATGAAGGTGCGAAAGGAGATGTAGTTTGTGTCACATAGAGTTCAACTTTATGTTAATGAGAAGAATATAATTAGAGTTATATATTCCACATGTATTTTTTAATTTGTTCTCATTAGTTGTACATGACAATAGAATGCATTTTGACACATCATATATAAATGTGGTTTATGTATTATATACAACCATTCTTCTGGTTGTACATGATGTAGAATTACACCGGTCGTGTAATCATATATGCACATAGGGTAATAATGTCTGATTCATTCTACTATCCTTCCTATGGCCACACCCTCCCCTCCCCTCTGTCTAATCCAAAGTACCTCCATTCTTCCTTAGCTACTCCTGCCTGCTTATTTTGAATTAGCAATTAGCATCTGTACATCAAAGAAAACATTCTGCCTTTAGGTCTTTGGGATTGTCTTATTTTGCTTAGTATGATATTCTCCAGCTCCATCCATTTACCAGTAAATGCCATAATTTCATTCTTCTTTAAGGCTGAGTAGTATTCCATTGTGTACATATACCACATTTTCTTTATCCATTCATCTGTTGAAGGATACCTAGGTTGGTTCCATAGTTTAGCTATTGTGAGTTGAGCTGCTGTAAACATTGATTTGGCTACGTCACTGTAGTAACTACATGTTGATTTCAAGTCCTTTGGGTGTGAACCAAGGAGTGGGATAGCTGGATCAAATGGTGGTTCCATTTCAAGTTTTCTGAGGAAACTCCATACTGCTTTCCTTAGTGGCTGCACCAATTTGCAGTCCCACCAGCAGTGAATGAATGTACCTTTTCCCCCATATCCTCACTAACATTTATTGTTGCTTGTATTCTTGATAACTGCCATTCTGACTGGAGTGAGGTGAAATATTAGAGTAGTTTTGATTTGCATTTCTGTGATTGCTAGGGATATTGAACATTTTTTTCATGTGTTTGTTGATTTTTTCATGTATTTCTTCTTCTGTGAAGTACCTGTTCAGTTCCTTAGCCCTTGAGTAGGTCATTCTTCTTTTCTTTTCTTTTCTTCTTTCTTTCTTTCTTTCTTTCTTTCTTTCTTTCTTTCTTTCTTTCTTTCTTTTTTTTTTTTTGATGTTACGTTTTTTGAGTTCTTTATGTAACCTGGAGATTAATGCTCTATCTGTGGTACATAAGGTAAAGATGTTCTCCCATTCTCTATGCTCTCTCTTCATGTTATTGATTGTTTGAGCACCTACTATGTGCCTGGTTTTGGCCTTGGTGCCTAAAATACCCAGGTACCCAAATGAACTAAATTCGTGATGTGATGGAACTAATATTCTACTGGAAGGGAAAAGATAACACAATTAAACATCTAGATAATGTTCCCTGAGTCAAAAATCATACTGTGGGACTGGGGTTGTGGCTCAGTTGGTAGAGTGCTTGCCTAGCACCTGTGAGGCACTGTGTTCGATTCTCCGTACTACATAAGAAAATAAATGTATCATATGCTTGTAAAACTAGAAATATAAAAAAAAAACAGTACTGTGAAGAAAATCACAGTTGCATACATTGGAAGGGACAGATGTATGCAATGTTTTAGATCAGGGAAATTCTATTTGATATAGTGACATTTGAGCAGAGACCTCAGTGATGTGAAAGGTTGTGTGGAAAGTGTGTTCTAGGCAGAATCAGGCTTGGCAAAGCTACCTGAGGTAGTATTGGTGGCAGGTTTCTGGAAGCCTTCTACAGGGAAGCTTGTAGAAGGAGGAAAGTTGGAATGGGTGAGCACAGAGAGAATACCACTGCAGGTGTGGTGGGTATGTGAGGGTGCGGCTTGAAAGTGAGATTTACCCCAGGAGAAGGGAACAAAGCTGTTAAGTCATCTGTAAAAAGTAGTAGTGTTGGAACTCAATTTATTAAAAAGTTTCTTTATGCTCTAGGAGTGCTTTTTCTTCCAGACTAATCAAGGAGAATCTAAGCTTATGGGAGAGTATTCCCTTCTCACCAAACATGCCTGCACATTTACTGTGGATCTAGGTGCTCTTATTTCCCAAAAGTTTTTTGAAAGATAGTTAAGTTAGAAAATGGCTCCTTGGAAGATTAGCAGTATTTTGGTCCATGCAGACTTTGGTAAATCAACTTACAGGACTTTGTATTCATTATAATACACTGAATTAGACAATTGAGCTTGGTGCATGAGAACTCTACACTTTCTCTTGACAGATTAGGGGTTATTGTATAAATCACATCAATAAGAGCTATTTCTCTTGAAGTTCAGCCTTTTTGTAAAATTCATTTCATGAATTTTGTTTTTCACTCTTATTTCTCCTCTCTAGTTTTGTTATTTTGCTTATCCTATAATTGGTCATATTTATTATATAGTTTCAGTCTTTTCTTAGAACCTACCTATTAACTTTAGAGACTGTATTTATGTTGAAAAAGAGCTATGTGTGTTTGTCTATAGATCTAGCTTTTCACATTGTTTATAAATGTATTATGTATATATATGTGTTTATGTACATATATACATATATGTATCAAAGCAGGTTAGAAGTGTACGAATAGTGATAGAAGGGAGTACATGCACTACTTTAGATTTTTGTAGATCAGAAAAGTTCTTTTCTATGAGGTGGTTTTTGAGCAGAGTTGCATATCTTATTTACATGTGATATAACACGGTGTGCAGAAGCCAGGCTTCTCTGCCCTCTACAGATATTTATATGTGGAAATGTTTTTGAAAATAGAGGCTTTGCAGTCCACTATAAACTAGTAGAACTGCCTCAACCTTAGGGATTAGACTGCAAGTACAGTACATTCTGTTTTCCAAACAAAGATAATATTTTCTACTTGAGGGAATCTCAACAATGAGCATTTTCCTTGCCTTTCCCTGTTTTATAACCCTAAACTCCCTCTAGCCTGTCACTTATGATTATATGTACTGTTCCAAGCTAATGCAAATAAGAGAGAAGCTGATGACAGAAGCGGGAATTTTAAAGAGACTTCTAGAAGCATTGAGGCAACATGAGACTGATTCAGTTGGCAAGCTGGTGGAGTTCACAGAGCCTGGTTGTTTTCACTGTATCCACAAGTTAGCACCACCATCTAAGTGGGGTTCTACATGTCTGTGCTTTCTGGATCTCCCTTTCCATCAAAATGCTATAGATCTAGAAGCAATAAGTAAGTAAATAAATAAACAAAAACAAAGAGAAACAACTTTGTTGTTGTTTAATAATCAACCCTAGTAGGAACAAAAAAAAAATAATAAAATCTGTGAAAATGGAATGAGTAACCTTTAAAGGTAGGCAGTGCAATGTGGCTGGTGTTAATATGACAATTTGTTAATGGCCTAGGCAGTTGTAATCAGTATTAAAAATTACTGAAGACTCTTTTTGTTTGCAGAAGATGCTAATTAAAGAAAGAAATGACCTGTGAGATTATCCCTGAAAACTGTTTGCCATGTGAACATAACACCAAAGAAAACACCCATTAAAAGTTTGTCTTTTATCCTGTAATCTTATAATGGAGACTATTTTAATTTACTTTTATTTTTCCATTTCCAGTGGGGTATTTTTCAATCCCTTCTATTCAAATGAGAACACATTTTAAATTCTCATTATTAGTAAAGGATTAAAACCACTGAAATCCCAAACCTTCCTCTCTGCAAACTGGGTTTGGTATACTTGATTGCCCTTTGGCAGTTCTGTTTGAAGTCTCTTTGGGGTTGTCTATCCTTCGAAGATAGTCTATTAATGCCTTGACACTGACATGAAAAGGCACTGATTGGACAAATCAAAATATTCATATTATGTAATCCGTGTGTGAAGAAATCTACTTTGTGCTTGTTTTCTACTTCCAGATGCAAGTGATTTAATTTGTTTATTGGAATTTAAAAGGATCCACATAAAGAGATGTAAAAGAATTGCTATAATTGTGAGGATTTGAGGAACAAAAAGGGAAGATTTGTAATTATCTAGCTGTATTTACGCTAGGTGTAAAACAGATATTAGAGGTGAATGAGAATGATTTGTCACGTGTCCTTATCTATAAACAGCCTGAACAATGAGAATAATTACTTAAACTAAATGAAGAATTAATTTTTTGTGCATTTCCAAGAAGTTTTGAGGGATTGACTATCTTCCACATTAATTCTTAATAATTATTATTCCTGAAAATTGAGCCACTTAATAAATACTACATTTAGATACTATGCAGTAACCTACCAGAGTGCAGTGTTTAAAGTTCCAATGCTAGAGGGATAGTTGCAGTAATCTAGTAAATAACATGGTCATTTGGCCAAGAAAGATTAAGTTTCTTTTTTTCTTTTTTCTTTTTTCATTTTTATAATTCCACTTAACTGACTAATAGCAGAAGAAGAACTAGAACCCAGGCCTTCCAACTTCCATTCTGGTATTTTACATTGTGTTGCATAAGCTTCTTTGATGGGCTTGGTAGAAACTTGTCCATGAACTTGAGCTCTAATGATCAGTCTGTATAACCACGTCTTTTGTAATTGTTGCCCAAGTTGTAAAGTTGTCCCAGTTTCAGATCTGGTTCAATCATTCTGATTATTTCCAGATGATAGCTGCTTTTGGAATAGCAAGTTGCAATTATTTCAGGACAATTAGAAGGAAGAAAATATAGAAAGAGTAATATAAAATGAATCAAGGCAATCACATTTTCACTTCACAATAATTATTTTGAAATGGTATTTGGTGTCATCTGGTTTTTCTTTCTAATGTTCTTGTCTCAGGGTACAGATATCAAGTCTGATGTCCAGGGTAGCAAACTTTTATCATGGTAAATATGTAAAGACTGGCATTCAGCAAAGCAGGAACAAATATTTCCCCTTCTTCCCCTTCTTCCTTAACTCTGTAAACATTTCTAAGAAATTTTACTTTTATTATTTTTCAGAAATTTCAAGGAGTCAAGGATGACTGAGTGCTTGCCTAGCATGTTCAAGGCCCTGAGTTCAATCTCTAGTTTAAAAAAATAATAAAAAAATTACTAACAAAGCATATACTTCTGAAGTATATATGCTATTCTGAATTAAAGTTCCTAAACATGGAACTTGCCAAATAGTTTGAAAAAGAATTTGAATCTAGTGACAAATCCAAGTGCATAACAATGCAATATAACAGAATAAGTATAATATAATATATATATAATAATAAAATATATACTTATATACTTATAAGCAATTGTCCCATTTGTGAGTGAGGTCTTTCATATGTCCTGGCTCTGAAGCATGGCTCAGAAAATGAGACAGTAGCCTTTTTGATCAGCAGCATTGTTATGATAGCTGAAAGATGGAAACAACTCAACCATATGTCAAATGATGGAGTAAACAAAATGTGGCACAATATTGTAACATTGCATTACATGAAATGGCCAGAAAAGGCAAATCCATAGAAACAGAAAGTAGATTAGTAGAGGTCAGAGGAACTAGAATGGAAGTGAATGCTAATAACTATGGGGTTCTTTATGGGGTTGATAAAAAGGTTCTTGAATGAAATAGCAAGGATGATTGCATGACCTTACATCTATATGAAAATGTACACTTTAAGAAGTTGAATTGCTCCCACTGGGCAAGGTGCACACCTGTAATCCCAGCAACTTGGGAGGCTGAGACAGGAGGATCATGATTTCAATGCCAGCCTCAGCAAAAGCAAGTCACTAAGGAACTGGGGGAGGCCCTGTCCCTAAATAAAATACAAAATAGGGCCAAGGATGTAGCTCAGTGGTCGAGTGCCCCTGAGTTCAGTCCCCCATAACACTCCCCCTCAAAAAAAAGAAGTTGAATATTATTTTATGTGAATCGTAATTTTTTTAAAAACATGGGAAGGAATACACACTCATCCATCTACTCCTCTGTCCTACACTCTAAAATGGGGACAAAAATAACATAGGATTATTATGAGATAATTTACGTTTCTCAATAGTAATTATTGTTATTTTGTCACCCAATATGAAGATACTATGATAATTAGCAACTATGCATAAAAATTATGCATCAATGATTAGAAAGCCCCACTTGGCTGGAGAGAAAATAACTGAGTAGAATCCCGTATCATTTTATAAAGACCATCAGTATTCTCTCAGGCATTGTTTTCTGATCTGAAACTGACACCTATAATGTTTTTGCCGTTTCCATCTCCTTCCTTATTAACCAGAAATTAAGTCCTTATTGATGATTTGAATATGTTGCGATCAATATAGGGGAATGTTGTGAAACAATGCAGTTTTTATTAAATTCCAAATGGATGATATGAGTAAAATCAAGTTATTTATTAACACTATCAGAAAAGACATATCTTCTCATCCTATATATTCATTCTACTTCTAATTATTATACCCTAATTATTATAATACTATCCTACCTATGTTCCTTATCCCTGGTTTCATGATATTCCACTGTTTCATGGAAACTACCCAGTTACGAATCTGAAACAGAACCTCATGGTACTCTTTGTTTTAGGAAATTGTGGGGCTGTGAACCACTCATAATATTGAATTACAAGTATGTACAGTCAAGTGCTCTTAGGGATATGCCTAAGCTTCATGGAAAGATGTTCTTGAATTCAGTTTTGTTCTCCTCAAATGGATAGGAGGGTAGTACAGAATAGTCAAATGTGGCTCTTATCCCTTATGCTAAGATAAAGTCTAGAACCGTTAGTATACTATTTATAAAGGATCTGTCTCCAAATTTCACTTCCAATAGCATTATCTTCTTCCATCACTATGATATCTCCTTGTATTTGTTTTGCCAGATATAGAGTTTTTCATTGACTTTTTTTTTTTTTTTTTTAAGCTTTTTGTCTATGCCATCCCACTGCCTTCTGGTCTCTGTGGTTTCTGATGAGAAATCAGCTCTTTAACTGAGCGTTGCTTCTGTGGAATAAGTTACTTCACCCTTAATTGCTTTGAAGATATTCTCTTTTTTTTTTAAGTCAATTTATGATATGTGTAGGTATGAATCTTTAAAAGTTCATCCTATTTGAAGTTTGTTGAGCTTTTTTGACTATGTAAATTAATGTTTTAACCAAAGCAGGGAAATTTTCAGCCATTCTTCAAATAGTTTTCTTTCCCATTCTTTCTTCTCTCCTTAAGGTAGTCCCATTATTCTTATATTGGTGCAGTTCAAGATATCTCACTGCTCTCAAAGCCTCTGTTTAGTTTTCCTCAATCTGTTTTCTTTCTGTTCTACTGACTCAATAACCTCTGTTGATCTGTCTTCAAGTTTATTGCTTTTTCTTCAGCCTGTTCACATCTGCTGTTGAGACCCTCTAGCGGACTGTTTCATTTTATTGTACTTTTCAATCTAGCATTTCTATTTGATTCTTTTTTTATATCTCTTTTTGAATTTTTATTTTGTAAGACATAATTCTCATAGTTTCAGGTCTTTAAATATGGTTTCCTTTAGTTTTCTTTGAACATGTTTAAAATAAATTATTTAAGCTGTTTTGTAGTTCCAATACCTGGACTTAACCCAATGTGTCCAAACTTATTTATTTCCTTCCCTCCCTCCCTCCCTCTCTCCCTCCCTTCCTTCCTTCCTGCCTTCCCGCCTTCCCGCCTTCCCGCCTTCCCGCCTCCCTGCCTTTCCTTCAGCAATACAGTTTCAAACTGTATACTTTGCTTTAGGAATATGAGTAATTGCAGGAGTCTAGAAAAAGGATTTTGGCTGTCTAGACTAGGTTGATTGAAATGAACTGGACAAGGAAAGGCAGATTACTCAAAGGGTACTATTATTTTGCTTAATTTTGAATGTTTGAATTTTGAAATTAAACTTTTTCTGAACACCATTTTAGATTCATATATAGTTGTAAAAAATAATACAGGGATATACCATAATATATAAAGATCCCTTTAGTCATTTTCCCCAATGGAAAAAACTTACAAAACTGTTATCATATTAAAACCAGAGTACTGATATTGATATCATGATGTGGGGCATTTCCATGAACATAAAGACTCTCATATTGCTTTGTATATAGCGTCTTTCCTAGCCTCACTACATCCTTAACCCCTGACAACCACAAATCTGTTCTCCCTTTCTATAACTTGAATTTTCAACTCTGTTCCATTGGTTCTCTTTTCTGTTCCATTCATCTGTATGTATAACCTATCACCAAACCCATACAGTCTGGATTACTGTAGCTGTATAAAAGTTCAGAAAATAGACTGTTTTCTCCTAGCTTAATCTTTTTCTTAAAAAAAAGTTTTAATTATTCAAGTTCTTTTTCCTTTTCATATAAATTTTAGCGTAATCTTAGCTTTAGCTACAAAAACATCTTGCTGTAATTTTGGTAGAAATTATATGGACCTTGTATATCAATTTGGAGAGAATTGACATCTACTTTGTGAGTCTTCCAATTCATGTATCCAGTGTCTCACCATTTGATTTGGTCTTTGATTTCTTTCATCAGTGTTTTACAGTTTTCAGCAAATATGTGCTGTACGTGTTTTGTTAAATTTATACTTTTTTTTGAGCAACTTGTAATTTTTAATTCTCATGTCCACATGTTCTTTCCCATTTTAGAAGTTAATCAGTTATTTTGTTTATCCCATATACCATGACCTTGTTAAACTCACTTATGTGTTCCAGGATTTGGATTATTGTTTTGTTTTTCAGAAAATTTTAAATTTTATATAAAGGCAACCATGCTGTTTGCAAATAGGATACTTTTTTTTCTTTGCTTCCAATCCATATACCTTTATTTCTTTTTCTTTACTGCATGGATAGAACTTCTTGTATCTTAATGAGTATAAATTTTGAGAATGGACATTTTTATCTTATTTCTGATCTTTAGTCCTTCACCATTTAGTATGTTAGTTATAGTTATTTTTAATTGTTTTTTCCTTTTTGATTTGTAGATCTCTTTATCAAGTTGAGGAAGTTCCCTTCTGTTTCTTTTTTCTGAGTGTTTTTATTTTATTATGAATGAATGATGGATTTTGTCAAATATTTTCGTGCATCGATATAATCATGTGTTTTTCTTCTTTAGCCTGTTGAGATGATGCATTACAGTGATTGATTTTTTTGAAATACTGAACCAGCCTTTCGTCCCTAGAATAACATGATCATGGTATATAATTCTTTATATAAATTGCTAAACTCTATTTCCTAATATTTTGTTAAGAATTGTTGCGTCTGTATTCAGGAGAGTGAAGGTACTGCATTTTTCTTTTCCTTGGGTGTGGAGGTAGGCGACTACTATTTTTGGTATCAAAGTAATATGAAATAAGTAAAATTAAGAGAAGTATTCCTTTTTCTCCTGTTCTCTGGAAGAGATTATGTGCTAATTGCTGCTCAGTTTTTAAGCCTTTGGTACAATTTGTCAATGAGACCATCTGAGCTGGAGATTTCTTTTCTGGTAATTTTTGTATTGTAAATTCAATGTTCTTAATAGTTGCAGGGCTATTCACATTTTTTTAATTGGGTCATTTGTGGTACGGTCTATATGTCAAAGTAGTTCATTTTATCTAAACTGTCAAATTAATTTAAGTTGAGCATCCCTAATCCAAAGATCTGAAACCAAAAATGCTCTAGAATCCAAAACTTGTTGAGTACCTATGTGACACTCAAAAGAATTCAGATTTTAGAACATTTCAGATTTTCAGACTAGGATTTCTCAATCAGTCTGTGGAAAGGTTAAAACAAACTAACAACAATAACAAAAACCTCGCCTATGAAATCAAAAACACTTCTGATCCCAAGCATTTAGGAAAAGAGATATTCAGTCTGTGTTTGTAGAGTTGTCTGTAGCCTTCACTCAATCAGATCTGTGTGATCTGTGGTTATACTCACTGTTCCATTCCTTATTTTGATCATTGTCTCTTCACTCTTTGCCCCCACTCTCATTCTCAGTCTTGCTAAAGGTTTGTCAATTTACTGAGCTATGTAAGGAACAAGATTTTTGTTTCATTTGTTATTTTCCTGTTCTAGGTTTCTTGACTTCTGTTCTTATTATTTCTCCTTTCTTGGGTTGATTTTACTCATATCTTAAGTTCTTAAGATATGGAGTATTCATTTGAGACTTTCTTTTCTAATGCATGCATGCCTTTGTTCAACAAATTTTAATGTTTTCATTTTTATTTAGTTCATTTTTTTATTCTCACTTAAGACATTCTTTTCAACTCATAAATTATTTAGAAGTGTGTCATTTAGTTTCCAAATGTGTATGTACTTTTCTTTTATAGTTACTTTTTATATCATTTTATTATTATTCTATATTCCCTGGATGATTTTCTGCAGAGTTGTCCTATCCATTGTTGAGAAGGGAATGTTGAAGTCTCCAACTCTAATTCTAAATTTGTCAATTTCTTCATTCAGTTCTTTCACTTTTTTTTCTTCACATATTCTTCAGCTTGGATTTTAGACATTTATATTGCTGTATTTTCTTGGTAGATCAATCTTTTCATCATTATGTACTGACTCTTTCTGTTTCTCGTTATTTTCTTTGCTATTAAGTAACATTATCTGTTATTGATATAGTTATTCTTGCCTTTCTTTAATGCTTACATGATTTCTTTTTCCATTTTTTCCACCTTTCATTATATAATGCCTATATCGTATTTGAAGCAAGTTTATTATAGACAGTATACTGTTGAATCCTGTGTGTTCATTCAGTTTGCCAGTTTCTTAAATTGGCATATTTAGATAATTTTCGTATAATGTATTACCGAATTGTTAGACTTTAAGTTTGTCACTTTTGCTTTATGTTATTTTTTCTGCCTTCCTGTGGATTATTTGAAAACTTTTTAGATTGAATTTTGGTTTATTAATTGAATTTGGGTATTTTTCTTTGTAAAGGATTTAGTTGTTTCTCTAGGCATTTGTGTGTGTGTGTGTGTGTGTGTGTGTCTTATCATAATCTATTGATATTTTCATTTTACCAGTTTGAAATATAGAAAACTTTGTTTTTTACCTTTCTTCATATTGTTGTCTTAACTGTTTGCTCTAGATAAATCTAGATTCACATCAGATGTTATTATTATTTTAGCTTCAATCATCCAACATAATTTAGAAAACTCAACATGTTAAGCATTCTTAATTCAAAAATCCAGACAGTTCCAAACTCTAAAATATTTTGAACACTAACATGACACTCAAAAAGTTTCAGATGAGAGCCTTTTCAGATTTTCAATAAGGAATATACAACTAGTAAAATCAATGCAGATATTCCAAAATCTGAAGAACTCTGAAAACCAAAGAACTTCTGGTCTAGGAATTTCTGACAAGGAATATTCAGCCTGTAGAGAGAATTCTACTGTTTTTACCATATTTTTTATTGTGTTCTTTCTTCATTCATCATCACCTCAGAATCCTTTAGCATTTCTTTTCTATTTAGAGAACTTTCTTCAATCATTTTTTTAGGGTTGGTCTCCTGGCAGCATATTATCCTAATTTTTCTTCTAGGGAAAGTCTTGACTTTATCTTCATTTATTTTATTTTATTTATTTATTTATTTATTTATTTATTTATTTATTTATTTTTGCGGTGCTGGGGATTGAACCCAGGGCCCTGTGCTTACGAGGTAAGCACTCTATCAACTGAGCTATATCCCCAGCCCCCTTTATCTTCATTTCTAAAGGATATTGTTACCAATGTAGAATTCTATGTTTTCAATCTTTTTCTTTTATCCTTAAAGTAATAAGACCTTTCCTTATGATCTTTGTGTTTTCTATTGAGAAATACACTATTGTTGTTTTCTCACTGTAGTTAAGGTATTGTCTCTTGCTGCTTTCAAGGATTGTTCTTTTGCCTGGCATGAGTTCAGTCTCCAGTACTTGGTTTGATTTCCAGTTCTTCAAAAATAAAATTAAAAAAATTTTAAAAAGAAAATAGATTTTTGTCTTTGGTTTTCAGATCATTGACTATGAAATATATCTTAATGTGAATTTCCTTAATTTTATTCTGTTTGGGATATACCAAACTCTGGGATTATCCAAAATTTACAGTTTCTTCAATCCAAGGTTAATGTCTTTTGTCAAAATTCAGAGATTTTCAATTGTGTCAACACATGATTCCCATCTCAAGATAAAACCTGATGCTGTGTGCATTCTTTTCCTTGCTTAGATATTATATAGGTTTCACTCTACACCATGTTGCAGCTGGTCATTCTTCTGTCTGCTACTCACCAGGTGTTGTCATTGACTTGCTCTTTACATGTATAGCAGAGTTCTGAATTCTCATTTCACATTGTGTGAAGGGGAATTATAAAACAGTTTAAGTTACATGAATTTGTAAACTTAATCCAGAAAAAAATAAGTTCAGGCATAAGGTAAGTAAATTTATTGGCACCTACAGTCTGGTAAATATCATATAGCATCTTAGACACAGTTATTAATGAGTTTCTTATAAATATCTTCACTAGTTTAAAAAGATACATATGTAGGGCATATATTGGACCAGCACTGGAACAGACCCTGAGAATATAGTGGTGAACAGAGCCACAGTTCCTACCCTTAGAGTATTGCACTCCAAGCTATTCTTTAAATGTTAACCTCAGCACATACTTTTTACAGGGATGACTAAATTTTATAGCTTTGTCTATATAATTATGCTCCAGAGTAGGTGTAGCTGTAGGGATAATTTGAAGGAATTTACCAAGAACTTTTTAAGGAACTAAAATGGTGTGCATGACTCTTTCTGAAGGGAACTAACAGTCTTGGAGTCACAGATTATGACAGATGTTACCTAAAATTTCACCACTAAGGACCTAGTTTTCATGGTTCCTATTTTATGAAAGGTTTTATCAAAAGGCTTTCATTGAATTACACACATCCTCTGTGGTATGCCATACACCATGTGGAGTACACTTTGATTACCAGCTTCTCTGATTGTGGGAGATAGTGTGTGCCCTTAGATTTGCTTTTAGTGGAGTATCATCTAAACTTCTAAGGTATATTAGTTTCCCATTGCTGCTGCAATAAATGTCACAAATTTAGTGGCTTAAAACAACACAGATTTATTCTCTTATAGATCTGGAGGTCAGAAGTACACATGGATCTCACCAGACTAAAAATCAAGATGTCAACAGCACTTCATTCCTGTCTGGAGGCTTTAGGGGAGAATCTGACTTTTTGCCTTTTCTAGCTTCTGGAAGCTGTCGTCATTCCTTGCCTCATGTTCCCTTTCTCCATTTTCAAACCTGCAGTGACCATTGTGGTTCTTCCTCACAGTGCCTGTTGATTGCACTGGTCCCATGTGGATAATATAAGATAGTTTCAGTATTTCAAAGTCATCTGTTAGTTAGCAACACTAACTTCTGCTTTCTTCCTTATCCCATTTTATTTCTCATAGTATGTTTTGAAATGGGTTAAGACTGTATGTTTCAAGGCTTTCTGTTTGAAGAGGATGTCAGTGATTTGCTCACCCAGAAGTAAATGGCAATAATGTTTTTCATGTTCAGTACAGTTCCCATGCTTGTTTTGAAAATCCATTTGGTGAAAAGATATTTTATGTTAAGATCTTTATATGAAATCTTTAAAGAAAGGATTTTATAAATATAAGCACTCTAGCAGTGCTGAGCTGTGATACCTGATCTCTAAAATGCCTCAAACCAGGGGTAGGGATGAAGAGATAGTTGAATGCAGTATTCCTGACTTTGGATTTAATTTAGTAATACAAAGTTTTTGATCAATTAGATTTTAAAACTGAATATTTAAACTTAAAAAATTTTCAAGAATTTCTTATGTCCTCCTTATTATCAAATGTTTTGTTTTTATGCATTAATCATACATATACTAAAAGCATCTCTAATCATTTAGTGACCCTAGAAAATATGTGTACATATCAATACTAGGCAAAATTGAGAAGGAAATCCTGGTCTTTATGAAGATCTTGAAGGAGTTGCCTCTACTTCAGGCCAGGTAGTATTTACAATGCAATATAGCAGGTATAAACCACATAGTTACATGCTATGTGTGAATTGCCAAAGAAGATATACCTGGTATTTGGCATTGAACTGTACTCTGTTACCAGATGTACTAAGCATCATATCATTATTCCATTTCTGAGTTCTGTTTTACCCTTAGGTCATAAGAATTGGAGAAGTTTAAAAAATTTTCATCTAAAAATTTAAGTTCATTTTTGATCTAGAGTAGACCCAGGAATATGGGAGATCTAAGAAGACAAGTTTTAGCAAAATTATTTGTACCTTCTGTAACTAAAAGATAATCAGAGAACAAATCAGATACACCGCACTTCTGTAAGTCCAAATATGTATACACAGTTGCACCCTATGAGTCTACAGTCAGAACCAGGGTCCAGGATAAACCACCTTCTAACCTAAGGAATTTACAAAAAAAGCCAAACTTTCCATTGGGAGTGTACAATTCAGAGATAGTGCATATAGGAAGAAACAATTTTATTCCTGGGTTTGAAATCTTATTCTTTTTTAAAAAAAACTTATTTATTTTTGATTTTTACAGACTTCATTTTGATTCATTGTACACAAATGGGGTGCAACTTTTCACTTCTGTGGTTGTGCATGATGTAGAGTCATACCATTCATGTAATCCTACATGTACATAGGATAAAGTAGTATTTACAGTAGACCATAAACTTTGATTGTCTGTTTTGCTGTTTGTCACATGTAGTCCTTTTCATCAAGACAGCCTTCGAACCAAGTTAGGACAGTGCCTTGTAATGAACACATTTTTACTTTCTCTGTTCTTATTGTTAATAGAAGTGACAAAAAAATTTAATAGTTGATTGGGTCAGAACTTTGATTCCATAGCTTGATATTTTTTAATAACTACTGCTAGGAATGAGGTAGAAGGGTGTAGATTATTGTGCTCTTTTCTGTACTGTAGCAGTGGGCAAGAGGTTTTAAATCTCTAAGCTTTTCAAAATGGAAATTTTCACCCAAAGTGAATTAACATCAAATAAAAACCCAAGTACCTGTATTTGGATGTTTTACCACATAACCCAAGACAGACAGTGGACTGTAAACCTTTCATTTGTTGGACTACTTGACCTCCATCTGTAGACCAGTGTGTTGTTTCAGCGTCTGAGACAAACCACAAGGGGCAGCCATACTTTTTGAATGTTGTTCTTCATTTTAACCTGTGTGTTTTCTGTGGTAAGGCTCATGAGAAAATTCTTAATTCATTGTGGTATATCCAGATCTGTACCAGTGGGTGGCAGTAGATGTGGCAGAGTTTTAAAGAGTGCAGCTCCCTATCATAGATGGAGTCTAAAGGCAGTATACTAGGATGCCTTTTTTACTTATTTTAAATAGCATCTCATTGTTTTTCACACACTTTCCTTAAATATGCCTGTTATAAGGCATATTTAAGGGTGACTTTAAAAATAATAATAAGAGCTAACATATATCTAAATCTTACTATGGAGCAGACATTATTTTAAGTATTGTTCATGTACAGTATCCCATGGTAGTCACTGGGAATTGGTTCCCACAAACCCCAAAATCGGAGGCTGCTCAAGTACCTTATAAAAAGTGGTATAGTATTTCCATATTACCTACCCATGTGCTTCAAATCACCCTTCGATTACTTAATGCCCAATACAGTGTTAAAGCTATGTAAGTAGTTGTTATGCTGTATTGCATAGGGGCAATAACAAGGGGGAAAGTTCAGTATAGACACATTTCTTAAAGAATATTTTCAATCAACAATTGGTTGAATCCATGGATATGGGACCCATAATGCAAAGGATTGACTGTGTTAATTTAAGGCCAAACATATTTGTTTGTTTTTGAGATATTTGAGCTAATGATATTTGAGCTAATGATATTTGAGCTCATCTTATTATACTTTTATTGTGTTTTCCTTCACTAGTGTAACGAAATAGGAAGGCTATTTGCTGGACATTGTTATGTTAAGCTGAGAAACTTTTCACCTGTTACTCATTGAAAGAGATTTTTCATTATTGCTTTATTATGTGAGTTATTCTGTATTCTCTATGATGAACATGCCTTGCTAAGACAGCTCCCTTCTCAAGTGTCTGGGTCTTGCTTTCCATCAGAGTCACATCTGATGCTATCTCTGAGTTGAGGAATTTTAATGTGTACAACTAATAACTGTAGGCCTTCTTACAGGCCTGCCAGCATTACATAAGTGCTTTAAGGAAGTTTTCTTTTAGTTTGGGGAAGAATTAGAAAATGTATTAGCATTTATGGTAGAACTTGGAATATCATTCAATACATGATATCATTGTATCATTTCAATACAAATCTTGAAAGGCAAAGGGCAATCATAGTTTTGCTAAAGAAAGTACTGGATTCTAATGCAGAGCAGAAGTCTTGTGCTTAGATTCATGCATGTCTGTTAACTAGCTGTATGACATTAACAAAGACATTAGATTTCTCAAAATTGATTCCTCTTCCATATTATGTGAGTAGGTTGAATTAGATCAATGGGGTTTATTGTTGTTGTTTTGGTGCTGGGGATTGAACCCAGGGGTGCTTAACCACTGAACCACTCCTGATCTTCCTGCCTCAGCCTCCGGAGCCACTGGGATTACAGGCATGCACCACTGTATCCAGCTAGGTGTTTTTTAATCAATGTAATTTGGAGCTTTCTAGCTCTACCATGACACCAAAGGCTTGGGATAAAGGGAAGCTTGGCAGGTAGACCTCAGAATCTCCACTTCTGCTCCAACTCCAACAGCTTCCTTTCAGCTTTTAAAATTATTTATTTATAATATTACTAGACGATGTATGTTTCACTTGTAAAATGGAGTGCTACTTCAAAAAAAACTGAAAACCTGGAATTACGTCTGTGTTCCCTTCTATCCCTAAAATGTCAATGATTCCAATAATTGGATAGTCCATGAAGACAAAGAAAAACTGACGATTGTCTTGGTCATGTAGCTAATGTCTTGAGCATCTGGAGTGTAATTGTGGGAGGCTAGTGCATCGTTTATGGCCTTTTAAGGATTTTAGTGTGCTATTTTATTTGTTTGATTTCATTATACCATGACTGCTCTCCACAAAGAGGAATGCACAGTTTAAAGAAATAAATATTGAACTCTTGAGAATTTACATTATATGTTATTTTAAGTAAATGTCAGGATACAGTCTAACATTGAACAGGAGCACTGAATTACTGGGTGAGGTACGAGAGCCAGAAGCTAAATGCTTTTCTCTAAACCACAATCATTAATTCAACATGTTCTCCTGCCAGTCTACTCTGTCCAGGACTGCGGTCCTAAATGTTGCTGTATATCAGGCCTGCTTTCTATAGCTTTCTGCCTATTATCAGCCAGCCTGATTATAATATGGATGAGATATTTTACAGTAAAGTTTAAAGGAAAAAAATAATCATTTCTAAACTTGATCTTCAACATTCCTTTGAAGGGTCAAGTTACTAAATGGGTGTGTTATTCAGATACACCCAGACTTGATTCACCTTTTAAATACAAATAAATAAAAAAATAATCTGCTTTCTTGACTATCAGAAACCAGAAACAACAAAAAAGTGTCCAGCCTCCTTAGGTAGCCAGACCACTAGTTGCAAATACTGCAGAGGAAAGGGTATAAAACTGTCTTAGCCAAAACTATGGTCAGGACATATTACCCTAAGTGTGCCACAGAAATGCAGAGTGGAGCAAAACAAAACAACTAGAGTCTCAGTTCTCATCTGTGATGCTCTGCTGTTTAATATGGACTCCACCCCATGTCTATAGGTCATTATCAGCATCAGCTCATTTAAAATATTGGAACCAATTCAAGGAAAATATATAGGGCTACTTCCCTTTTCACCAAAAAGCTTTCATTGTCTAATGTTGATGGAAGCATATTTAGCCACAACAATTTGCATGGCAGTTGAATTGCTGTTTGTCTTAAACAGCAAACCAGAAAATAATGAAGGAAAACAGGAACATGCCAGTGGTGAGCCAGGGAGCAGAGCAGTCCTTCAGCATTTTCCATGCTGATCTTTTGTTCTCAACTTCGTGAGAACAAACAAAAAGATTGCTCATTATAACAAGGGACACTAATCATGCTCAGTTGTCACAGCATTATTTCCCTTAAACTCTCCAAAGGTCTCACCTGCTTTCTATTGGCTTGCATTTGTTTGCCATGGGATAGTGCTTCTCAGTGATGCCCAGTGGCCATATTTCATCAGCACAGGTTAATAACCCTATTCATCATCCCAAATGAATGTACTTGAACAGTGCACCTAACAAGTGAGTAGTTGATGCAGGTGAAGGCAATTTGGGATCTAAGTGAAATATCAAGGTAGGGAAGCAGTAGATAGGCAGACACGGAAGCCCTGGTTGTTGACACCAGAGAACTCCCCCAAACCAGTCAATGTGTGGGTGTGTGTGTGTGTGTTTTAATATAAGTAGCAGTAGGAACAGGGGTATGATTAAATACTGATTGGTACAAGTGAGAGCATGATATGATAGAGTGAAAATAGGAGAGTAAAGCTCTAGGTGTGGTCTTAGTACTAACTAGACAATCTCAGGCAAATCATTCACTTTTATTTATTGTAGAATGAAATGTTTCAGTGTAGAACTGAAAGTTGAATTCTCCAGATTTCTGAACAGAGATAAAAAGTTTTATCACAACTTTAAAACTTTATCCAGAAACTTTAAAAAGAAAACTTAAATCTAATGTAAGAAAAAAAAAAAGGGAAGAAGAAGAAAATTTAAAAAAATTGATTAGAAATCCAGGTATGTGGTCAGAGATGGACTTACTCCTTAACCAGCTCTTTCTTTTCTCTTAGCTCTGTTTCCTTCTTTGCTACCTTTATTGTTGAACAAGTTCCTTCAACGTACTGAAATATACAGCCTTGGAAGTACCAGGCTAATAGTTGCCCTTTCTTGCCAGCCTGGATCATGACCTACTTTTGTGGCATGTCAGGTTAGTTAGGCACTTAACTGAAGGTTTCACAGGAATCACATGGAAAAGAGGAACAGAAAGTCCTCAAAGGGAAAGGTAGACTGAACTGTTTTACATATATATTTTATCAGATGACTGAGTTGTATTTGACTGTGTAAGAGATCCAGTACCTATTATTTATCCAGTACACTTTATCTAAGATGTTTGGTGTTTTTTCTACCAACTTGTCTCTGGTGGTGCAAGATTCATTTTCTGTTATAATCAATGGCCCCCATTATGCATCAATCCAGTTCCACTGCACCATTAAACAATGCAATTTATTACAAAGAGCCCACCTCCGAGAACCTCCTAATATCCAAGAGTGGTAGAACAAAATGACCACATCCTCATAACAACAAAGTAGTGATCATATAAATCCCAAATGTTGGAGAGAGTTGAGCTAAAGACACAATTTTTTGAAGCCAATTGGGATAATCATCTGTTATTTTAGTCTCTCTCTTGTTCATCCTTTCTTGTTCTATTAATAATAACTTAATATTGCAAGTAGAAGCTATCCTTTCTACTTAGTCCAATCCTTTTGGAATTGTCAGTGAAAGTACTCTTTACTTTTGCCCTACCTAAGCAGTAGGCAAGAGATCTAAGCTACAGTTATTAGCTATTCTTGGAATCTCATTTTGAGTGGAGGGACACAAAGATTATAGATACTCAGAATAAAATGACCATGTGTTTATAATACCTATGTTCCCGCCCACCCAGACTTGCTGTAGTTGTTCCTCTCTTCAGAATGTGAATCTGAACATCTTTTCTCATGTATTTCATAGTTACTCCTGTGATTTTTTTTTAATGAATCCTAAATGTTTGTTGTTCTTTAGCAGCTGGTTGCTATCAGTTAGCAAGTTCTTATACCAGACTATCCCCAAATTTTATTAAGCTCATGATTCTGTCAGTTGAAGTTGGCTCTGAACTTGGCTGGGGAGTTTGTCTGGCCTCAGCTGGGCTTCCATCTGAGTCATCTGTGGTCAGCTTCAGGTCATCCGGGCAGTTCTGCTTCTGGACATGTGCTGGACACCAACTGGGGTCACCTTTAGAGTGGTGTTTGGGGGAAGAGTCCTGGGTCAGACTTTTCTTGTCACCTAGCAGGTTGCTCTGGACTTGCTCATATGGTAATGATGGGGTTTCTCTTGGAAAAGTGAAAATGTGCAAGGCCTCTGGAAGCCTCAACACAGACTGGCACAGAATTGCTTCTCTGTGTTCTGTTCACCAAATCAAGTCAGCAGCCTAGCCCAAATGCAAGTAGTAGATTAGTAGATGTGCATGACACCCTGATGGAAGCAGCTGCAACATCTCAGTGCAAATAAGTAAAGTTGCAGGAAGAGGAATGAGTGAGGACTCTTAACCAGTGTTCTACATTCCAGGTTTGCTTCTACATCTGATAGCTAAAGAATCTAATATGCCAACCACCTCCCAAAAATACCACTTAAACTTTGTCATCCTCCTGTCATTTTTGATTTAACTGAATATGGGAGTTTGGGGAAGCCAATCAGTTCCTCTAAGGGATAAAGAATAAAAACTACTTCTCTTCCTTTACTGTAGCACATTTTGTCTTGTTGGGATTGCTTGTCTCTCCTCTGTATTCTTCTTAACCATGCAGTCTCAAAAGGCCATCACGATCAATTATACCATCTGCCAGGTTTCCTGAAGTTTCAGTGTATTGCCTGTCCACTTATGATGTATATCTAAGTGACTGCCACCCATTATATTACCACTTCTTCTGCATCTCGTGAAGCACTTACTAAAAACATTTGCATTTCCATTTCTGGAATATATACTGAACTTCCTTAAGTTACATTTTACTTTAATTCTATGCAGCCTCTTGGTAAACTTATATCAATCACAGAGTAAGGCAAATGCTAATACTAATGTGCACTGCTGTAGGTATCTCTTGCCAGTTTTCTTCCAAGTTCTGACTCAGCCCAGCCTTCTTTAGGTTTGTGAGATCTAATAAGATCATAGCACAGGGTGGTATAGCTGCAGGCAGAAAATTCTGCTTGCCAAATGTATTTTCCTTCAGAGCAAGTTCATAAATTAATGTAGGGCACTGAGACACCATGGCTGTATGCTTGCATTAATACAGGTCTCTCTTCAGTTGACTACCTTCTTTTCCAGCCACTAATTTCTCTGAGATGCTGCCAAACTCTTGGTCAGATATAGCTTCAATGCATCCCACCCTCTTGGTGTGAAATGATAATTAATATCATTTAACAGTTGAGGTGGTGCTCTACTTCCATTAATAATACCCCATTATTCCAGGTAGTTTTAATTTGGTTATAAAAATTGACTCAGGGTGGAACTTGGCCTAGAAGCTTATTTTAAAAGCATATGGTTTGTTTCTACTTTTTCTTTCAAATGAAAAAAAAAAACTTCCTTTTTTGAAAGGAAATTTTAAGTTACTTGTGAGTTGTATAAATATTGGACCAAATTCCTAAAATATTGGTATGATTTTAGATTTGTAATTGATTTGATATCGTTCTGCAGTATCTCATGAAGTTGGGACCTCCCAGGTCTTCTCAGCTAGCTTAGGTTTGGCAGAATCTAGAGCTCTGCAGTATCTCATCAGTTGGCATCTGAGGGCATTTCTGTATATTGCTTCTCACACCTCAACATCAAATTCTCTTCCCAGGCCATGGTTTATACAAGCTACTGACTAAATTACATTCAATAATAAGAAGCAACCCATTTTTACATTGCATTTTTCATGGGTATTTTACTTTTTCATTGTAGATCTGCTTGAAGAGACACAAAGAAAAGATGAAGAAATGGAATCTCTGCAGGTAAAGAAAATTCTCAAATAGGGCAAGTATCCTTGGGATAAAAACATTTGTTTTTTTTTGTTGTGTTATCATTTATTGTTACATTCAGACTGTCACAGCAAATGGGTGACAAATACCACATCAAAAACCTAAAGTTGAAATTTGTTCCCTTTAGGAGTCTTTGAAAGAACACTTGTAAGCTAACGCAGAGAGCCAGTTCAGCCTCTGGGCTACTCTGCAAAGGAAACTATGTCTAGGTGTAGTATAGTGGGACTTCCACATTAGGAAATGAAGGTAACATCCTTTCAGGCATTTCTCCAAAAACAAGGGTGATGAATGAGGATGAATTCATGGAGCTGACATTTTCAAGTGTAAGTCAAAAGTATTCTGACTTCATTTATGTTGCCTACCAATGATCAACTGGAAATGTTAACACATATATGAAGCTTAAGATTTACCTTGTAGCCTTTCAATTTACCATGAGTTTGTGCACATTTCTTAAACTGGATTGTGTTTGAAAGATTCTGCTAGAATTTTAATTGATATGTCTATGGTATGAGCAATTGAGTTAACATCTCAAAACCCTAACCCATTACAATGGACTTACAAATGGGTAACTCAACTGTCTATCTTTATTAGAGGAAACACAATCAGTTATACACACATGACAGAACCAATTCACTTAATGTCATGTTGGAGATTAAGAACAGTAAATACTTGGGATGTTTAGAGTTCTTCATGAGCCTGGAGCTGTAAGGCCAGACTGGGGAGAGTGATATAATGAGCTGGCTTGAGTGCATTGGGGTGAAGATGTTTGCTTCTGTTGAAAGAAGAATGGGTCAAGTAAAGCTCAAAGAGCATGGAAAATATTTTGGGATTGGATATTCTTCTATTTGATGATATATCCATTAAGGGAATATTGTGTAATTGATCTGAAAATGCTGAGGTATTATAGTTCTATGTGTACAAAGTGGCATGTGTTAGTTATGGTTTTGTACAGATTGAAATCTTTTAATATCTTGCAGATATTCAGACATAAAAAGTAAGAACACTAGTTGGTCCACGTGTGGCTAAAAAAAAAAAGTATATACTCACATTGCCAATCTCTGTGATATTAATATCAGTGATGCTTGTTATAAAAAGCAAAGCTCTATGCTCACTAAATATGTCTAGTGAGAAGATAATAAGGTCTTTTTGGCATTTGGCTATGTGTTGTGGCTGCCATTGGACCCACAGTACCACATATAAACATATTTATTGAGTACATATCTAGCCTTTTGAAATGGCAGCACAGATAGTTTTAAGTTTATTTCTCTCAGAATGCAGTTGTTGGAATCAGTAATCCCATTAAATGCAGTAGCCTATGTTGTTTCTCAAATGTTTATTAACTGTTGGCAGCTTTTCTACCAAAATCTCCACCCAGAGCAATAGAATGCACCAGCCAACTAGCTATGGACATTTATAGATGTCAAATATGCAATATGGTACACTACAGCAGAAGAGTTAAATGTTGACCCTGTTTTGCAATGACTAAGGTCTGCTACTAACATGCTATTAAGAATATAGGGAGCTGGGCATGGTGGTGCACGCCTGTAATCCCAGTGACTCGGGAGGCTGAGGCAGGAGGATTGTGGGTTCAAAGCCAGCCTCAGCACCAGCAAGGTGCTAAGCAACTCAGTGAGACCCTGTCTCTAAATAAAATACAAAATAGGGCTGGGGATGTGGCTCAGTGGCTGAGTGCCCCTGAGTTCAATCCTGGTTCCAAAGAAAAAAAAAAGAATACAGGGAGCTGACACCTCTCAGAGCAGTGACTTTAGAGGCACATCACAGAAAGTATTTAATGCAAAAGGCTAGAGGAGAATCCCTGGAAAAGTACGTATATCCCTGAATTTCTATATTGAAATTAAAATATCATAGGTGATACTTTGGAGAAGGCTATTAAAATATGTCCTCAACACAATAGAACTTTGAGTTGGGGGACAAAATAGTTTCCAAAAAAAGTGTTAATAGTAAGCATTGAAGGTTAACAGCTTTTGAGTTTTGAGTCCTGGCTCAGCTTCTGTTTCACTGGGTAACCTTGGGTAACTCAATTAACTTTGCTGTGCCTTATATTCTCAACTGTAATATAAAATCATAAAACTGTCTTCCAGAAGTGTTTAGTGTAGATCAGATTATCCCAGAAGGGAGAGCTAAATATTTAATTCCAATTTATAATGTTAGCAAATCCTCATGTATCCAAATTGGAGTCAATTTTATTTACTCATTATCATCTTATAATTATGTATAACAGATATTTTACATTTAATATTATTCTCCTTAGGGGTAAGGGGCATTTTATTTATCCCTAAACACTCACCAGTTTCCTGTAAATAAATGGTTCTCTATGTACTCAGTGAGTGGGTATTGATTGAGCACTAATATCATCCATGGCACTATACTAGGTGCTAGGCCTCCAAAGACAAGCTGTATATACTGGATTGTTTCTGACCCTTTATACCAGAATTAGCAGAGAAGATTATTAAATGAGTGTTTATAATAAAGTATTTGAAAAATAAGATTAAGAGGCAATGTCTGAGTTACCAGAGGAATAATCATTGTTTGTTGGAGGTGAAGATAGGTTTGGTGGACTTGAGAGCAGTAAAGAAGATGGGTTGAGCCAGGATAGAAGACAGTCAGTATTTAAATGATAGCTAAGAGTTATCTAGGCAAATTTGGGGGGAAGGTAAAAAAAATTTTTGGCATGAGGAAGGATCTGGGAAGGACTCTGGTAAAAGAGCACAACTGCATATTTAAAGAACTGAAAGAAGTTCAGTATGGTGGAATGTGGCATTTGAATGAGAGACCTGTAATGTAAGGTAAGGTGACCAAAGGTCTAAAGAACTTCATAAAGGAGCTTTAGTATATGCAAAACCTGTAAAGGGTTTCAGACATGAAAACAATATGATCAAATTTGCATTCTGATAGGTAAATGACTATAAGTTGAAAATAATTGGAGGAAGTTAAGAATGAAACCAGGGGGACCACCTAAGCAGATACTTCTGAGAATCTCAGCAAGAGACCATGTTGCCCTGGACTGGGTGGCAGCAGACAGTGTGAAGAGGAGTGGTGGGTTCTTAATATATTTTAGGACAGAAGAAGCAATGGAATTTTTGAGATTGATTGTAGGAAATAAAAAGGAAGAAATTAAAATGAGTCTTGGGTTTCTTAAATGGGCAATTTCTTGGACGGTGTGCTGGTCAATGAGAGGGGTAAGTTAATTAGTTTTGATATTTTGAAACTCTTAGGGTTCATCTGAGTCAGGAACTCATGAGGGGTTTAAAGAGAACATACAGAGTTTGATGTCATCAGATCTGACATCCATAGCATTTGAATAATACTGCTAGTCATAGGAGCAACGAAAACTCTCGGGGGACGTGTGTAGGATGAGAAAAAGGGAAAGCCTGGAGCAAAACCCTAGGAAATGCCACTTCACATAACAGACCAAGGACAAGAACCCACAAAGGAGCCAAAGACATAAAGAAAATAACAAGAGAACACAGGGTCATGAAGCTTAACAAAGAGTATTGCAAGGGGAAACTACGCACTAAAATGAAGAATATTTTTACATCTTTGGAAACAGTTTGCTATGGATTTTGGTTTCAAACCAAAACTTTACCATCCATCAAATTATATTTCCTGTCATACCTGTGAAGCACCCCTCGTGTCTTTCATTTTCTGAAATCTCCACTGTGTAGCACACTGGCTGCCATTTACTCAGTATATTTCTGTGGCTTGAACAAGCAAATTCTACCCTGCTGGTCTCCTGTTTAGTTAGCACTTATTCCTCGATCTCCTTAAGGTCAACCAATTAAAAAACAGTACCATCCGTGTTCTAGAGTTTAGAGTTCATTTTTTTATTTAAAATTTTTGGGGAGACAGAGGCCGGTAATATCATTTATGTACACACACTCTTTCTTGCTCGCTTCCTTTCTTCTTCTTGCTCGGCTCTGCTCTCTCCCTCTTTGAATGCAGTGTTGAAACAAAGATCAATGAATAATTTGGCACGAGTGATAAAAGCAATGGAAAAGGACAAGAAGGCAGCAGGGAGGAAGGAGGCACAAGGAAGAGAATATGTTCAATCTTCCAAGGAATCAGGAACAGTGGAGGCAAATATATTTGACAGTGATTGTTACAATGCAGCTTGTAATTACCAGAATTCTTCATTGGAGCTTAACATTATCTGGCTTATTTTTTGTGACATTCATTTGCAGTTACATTGTGTGCTGCTCTTCTTAAAAACAAAGTATTGTCTTTGACTCTAAATGTGTAGTGCAGTATCAGGGTTCTATTTGCATATGGTTTTGAGATACACTGAAACAAACAAATCCCTTCTTTAATCCTCTTGAGATCAGTGGAAACATTTAAAATAGACACAAAAGGTAATTCATTTTTCCTCAATTTATTGAAATGTACTCAGCGACTTGACACCTTGCTTGTGATGGCTGGTAGTGGTAGATGCTACTGCTGTTTTTTGTTTTCTTTTTTAAGAATATCAGCCTATATGGTTCACTTTTGATAACTTGCTTTTTCCTTATGTTGCTTTGTGAACCCCAAAAAACAAAGCACACTAAAAAAGTTAATATCCTCCTTGATTTAGGAAAGTTCCAAATGTTTAACTGTGGAAGTGACCAAACAGAATATCTTAAACTCCTATGTTAACTAACTTATGGTGGTCTCTTTTCTTTTTATTTGAAATGAGCTGAAATTAGATTTAGAACATGGATTTCCCTTCTTCCTAGGTCATTGTAGGTTATTTTGAAGCAGCTTCCACATCTATAAATTGGGAACAGTAATAACACTGACTTCATAGGATTATTGAGAGGATTGTGATAAGAAACATGGAAACCTTGGTGCCTGAGTGGGTCTTCAGTATATTTTATTTATACCTACTATGCAATAAACACTTTATTTGCACTTCCTGTGTGCCAGTCACCGTGCTGCATGCCAGAGATATAGACGTAAAGAAGCCAGACCCAGTCCTGGCTTGCATGGAGCACTGCCCCTTTGTCCCTCCAGCCTTCTTCCCTTCCTCCATCTGCCCCACCACCCCGTCTCTTTCCCTGCCCCCTCCATTGGCAACCCTGAGCCTTTAATTCCTATTTGTGGCAGATTATGCTACAGGAAGTATTATGTCTTTGTATACTAAATATAATGAGGAGATGAAAACCAGTGTAGTAATAGTGAGATTGATTTTTGAGCTACTCTTGAATATCAGTCTCCTTGTCTTAGGGAGAGAAAGAAAGCACTTTGGTTGGAGGACCTATAACCTAAATGTTGTCACAAGTATTTCTACACACATTCTTTGATGTCATTAGAAGTTTCATTAAAATGAGTTAAATCATTTGGTTAATTTTTTAAATGGGGTTATGCTATCTTAACAAGGAAAACATTTTTTTTTCTGAAATTTTTTTTCCCAGAAGCTGTGCCCTGAAGGATATTAAATGACATTGGCGACATGCTGTTTTTCAGACGACCCATAATTACATTTAATTTCTCTATTAGTTAGCTTTTTAAGACAGTTCTGAAAGTTTGGTTATTGCTATTTGTTTTAGAACTGCTTTAGTGTTGGAGGGGTGGTGGTAGATTTTGGTGTCATCACCTCAGTGGTGCTTAAGCAAAGCATTTAAGATGAGTGGAAAGGCGAAGATAATCTTTACCCAGCCATTACTTTATTTCAGTTACTTATCAAGTTGTCTCTGGCAGCACAGTGTTTGAAGGGGAAAAAAAAAAATAGAAATTAAATTTGTTGCGTTTTTTTTGGGAGCAAACCTAATAAATATTAATCTAAGGGTATTATAATAGAGAATGCCATCGTAGAGTTGGCAGACACATTGTTGTAGATAGACTGAGCAAGAAAAATCACAAAAGAGCAGGATTGACATGGGCAAGTAAATTGGCTTGGCTGATGCTGACAAGATAGTACCTTAACATCTCACTGTACCAGGTAGGTGGTTCTTCCTCCTAGTAAACACCCATGGAAAACTGGGTTAGTGACAGGCCAACTGGATAATTTTCATGGTTTTGCTGTCAGCCATTTCTGCCAGACAGTAAAATGCCTGTAACCTGTACTTTCAAGCCACACAGTGGTTTGGGAATAGACATTGAGGGTAGAATTGCAGGTGGGGGGCAGCTCAGAGCCCCTTCTGAATTACTTTAAAAGGGGAAGTAAGGGTGAACGGGTATATCCTGCTCTCACACTGGATCTCCAACTGGAGATATTTATTTCCCCAGAGATTCTCATTTCCTTGGGAGATACTAAAGTGCACTTTTACAAGTATCAATTTGAATAAATTGATAAATTGGCATTAGCTGTGTAAGGTTTTATTAAACTAGAAGACAATGCACTATCTTGCTTATCCCTAGGATGACTCAGAGCTATAATGGAACTTCTATAATTCTAGAAACCAAAATATAATGCATACCTATTTATGCTTCCCAAGATGCATTCCTTAGAACTTAGGCAAATAGCTATATATCTCTGTTCTGAGGTATGATTTTTTAAAAAATGTTCCAAGCAATGACATAAGCAGAACTAAATATGGGTAATTATGGGGGATGGAGGTGTGAGCAACCTTTTGCTTCTTTCAGGGGAAGGTGACTTAATGGCTCATTAAAATCTCTGTTTTCTCAAAAGGTGAAGAGGCTTATCCAGCCTTAAATTTGGTATGAGATCGCAACAGAGATAAAGCATTAGCAGTCTGTCTTGGGGTCAAGCAGGTCTCAGCCAATTAGATTTGCACAGTTCAATTTACTACATCAAGAGTCCTCAGGAGAACGGGGAACCAAATTCAGTAAAATAGATTCCACTTGAATTTTTAGTGATCATTAAATTTTATCACCCTGTTTTACCTGAAATTTGTAACTTAATTTTAATTCCAAATTTATGACAATAAAACTTGAAGATAGAGTACCTTGAAAGAAGTATTCTTGTGTCCGACTATAGGGAAGTTAATTGACTAGGCTGTTTTCTTTTGAGAATTAAAGAAATATAAAAACGTGCCCGGCTCTGTTTATCCAAGGGGATGAAAAGCACAAGTCTTCAGGGCTCAGCAGTCTCCTTGAGTCAAGCCTCTGAAACAGCCTCTTAAAAAACAGACACCATTTGGAAACATTTTTAAAATGCCAAAGACAAAGCCTTTAAAAGCCCAAATTTTACTGTATGCAGAAAATTTACTGAAAAACTTGGAATTGAAAATGTGTCGGAATTGGATGTGTTTTAGAGATTTTATAAATTGCTCTCTCAAGAAGGAAACAATTTTATGCATCTTCATGCACCATCTCCTTGGTAGCTGACATCATGAGAATCAGTCCTTAAAAAATATCCCTTGATGACACCGTCTGAAGTCCCAGCTCTGGGCTCCATGAACTCTGGGATGATGTAAATAGCTGTTTATGTTTTCTTGTGAAAAACAAAAACCAACTTGGTGCATTGTGATGTTTCATGGTGTTGAGCTTGTCTAGGAATTTCTGCCAATACCCAAGAGTTAGTAGTCACCTTACAATTTGGGGCAAATTCATTTGAGCTGTGGAATTTAAGTGAATACTTCAGGACTGTTCTCCATAATATATTACTGTTTATGCTTCTGATGCCATGTCCCTAGATAGGCTTCAAGTTTTCTGCAATTAACCATGTTAATCCATTTTGTTTTCCACCTCCTGATCACAGTAACAATTGTGAAAAGCAATACCCTACGTAATGACTGTACTGTGGAGCAAATTTGGAAACAAACACTCAGCAATAATATTTTTCTGGTGGAAACAAATTTCCATTGATTTAAAAAACAAATCTCTGAGTTTCTAAGTATTAATGGAAATGAATTGTATTTCTTACTTCTTGAACTTCCCCTGTTTCTCAATTTCTGGCAGATTTTCCAGAATATAAAGAAATGCTGCAGAAGATTTCCTCAGTCTAGGATCTTAAAAACTTGCCAATATTTTGTTTAAATGTACTAACAAATATTATTTAGCACTTGTTGTCTCCTGTCAAGATTGTGCTAAATCAACCCCAGAGGGTGATGATCTGTGCATCCAAAGAAAAGAGGGAAAAATCACCTGTGAACTGTTAGTGATTGATATTGATCAGTACAGAGCAATTCTTTGAGCTGTACACTGTGCTAAGGTGTGCTTAGCCTGACATAGCAGGCCAGGACTTGTATTCCAATCCCTTGGTTTCCATGCTACCTACTAATATAACTCAAGAGCTGTGGAGATCAGAATTTCTGCACATTCCCTTTCCCATGCTTTGCTTAGGTTCTTAGCTTTGTCTTTTAATTTCTGCAGTTTTTTATCAGAATGAATCACTGTCAGACATATTAAGTATTTAGTGTGGTAAGACATTCTATCCCTTTAAAAAAACTTAAAAAACTGTGCAATTTATAGAGTACATTAAATGAGTCAGGAGATACTGGGAAGTTAATATTAGCAAAGCTTGTTTCTGACATTGTTTAACTTTAAAACTACCTTGAAACCATTAGACTCCAAGTTCACATATACAACAACTAGGATAGTATCAGATATATACTAGGTTACTAGCATGTGAGGAAGTTTTAATTTCTTGTGCAAGAATATGAACAATCCAATAACCTCGAACACTGCTAAGAAGGAGAAGGGATCATTTTTCTTTTTCCATTCTGCACCTTTTCTTTTTGCTTATTCATCATGTTTTAAATAAACAGACTGAAGAAAGTTGTTATTAAAGCCCTCCTCAGGCTTCTTCAATTTCAGTTTTAAACCAAGTTCAAAATATTCTGGCAAAAATTAAAGGCAACATTAGAAGGTTTCCATAAATTTTAAGTTGTGTAAAAAGTGATAAAACTAAAATGAGCTGAAAAAATGACTTAAAAAGCATTTCCGTTTATATCTTACTCTCCTTATCATAATTAGTCATTAATTTTTTTTAAATGAACTCTAAATCTCCTCCTTTTCCAGAGTTTCTTGTATTACAAGTACTATTCTAGGTTTGATTTGTTAGAATTTTAGTGTTTACTTTTAAGTGTGAATTCTTATTAGCATATTAGTAAATAACATGTTATGTCTGTTAATATTTCTGTATTTGCTCATATAAAGTGAAATAGAAAATGTTACTTACAAGAGACCATGCCTTTATGGTTTTCTGATTTTACTTGAAGTTTCTGCAAATGAGTTGGAGGAAAGAGGACATGTATAAGCTCATTGGCTGATATAAACCCCTGCAGCCCATATCCAAAGGAATTAGAGGGCCAGCACAATGCAGTTGCCATCTAGCTGCACAAAATCACAAGCTGATTAAGTGTAGATCTTTGCTTTTCTTTATTTCTTCTGCTGTTTCCCAGTGGTATTGACTACATGTGACTCAGCAGGCCTGATGTAAGGAAGAGTTGCAACTTCCTTATGAAAGGCATGTTACCAGTAGCCTAGCCCAGGGATTCTGTCTGAATCGGGCTAGCTGGATTCAGCCACCCACCTGCACAAGAAATAGACAAAAAGGAAAAAGGAACTTGATGCATTTTGATCAAATTGGGGAGAAGCAGCTAGATTGCTTTTCTCGTGTCCCATACAAGCAGTTACCACTTATAGAAACTAAAGTTAGGTGATACACATATGTAGACTTATTTGGCCTGAAAGGGAGCAAAGGAGACAAAAGACAGAAAAGGTAGATAGGTAGATTTACTTGGCCTGTGCTAGACAGGCCTGGGCAGCAAGCATCAGGCGTCTACACTCCCAGCTTCCTTGGAGCCCTCAAGGTGGGGGGGTTGCAGCCCTTTAGCTTCTTTTCTCAGAATGAGGAAGTTTTTCCCAGTCTAGAAGAGAGGACTCCAAATTCAATCTGTTTCAGGCATTTGGCAAAAATATAATCCCCTTTGGCTGTCTCTCCTGTGGAGATGGCCTGCATTCTCCCTTGAATGTGTGTCTGCTTTCCTAAATATATCTGTATCTCTGGAGGGAGATATACTGTTATACTCCCCCAAAAAAGAGGTTCTCCAGTACCATCAGGAAAGAGTCACCCTAACCCTTATCCCTTCCTGCTCCCTGTAGCCCGCCCTAGCTATTTCCCACTAGCCCCACCTTGATCCCTTCCCGCTCCCTATAGCCCACCCTAGCCCCTTCCTGCTCCCTATAAGTGCTGGCAACAAAGACCTAGCATGCGATCCACCGGCACCCCACTTTTAGGCGTAAGGGAGGTCGTCGCTGGCCAGCTAAAATAAAGGCTTCTTTTGGCTTTCCGTGATCAGCTTGGATGATATTATTTTCTTTGGGTACAACAATACATGTGTATACACACACATACATTTATACACACACATATATAATTCTTATGTAGTGAAATAAACTTGTACAAACAAGTTTTTATTAAAACATTAATTTTTATTGTGATATGGTATGTTTTTACACCTTTTATTTGTTTAAAATGAGGTTCTGGAGTGCTATTTTTGCATATATAATTTTAAGACAGCAGTCCCAGAACAGTTTTCCAGTGCATCACTTAACCTGTCCCATGCAAAAACACAAAGTAGCCTTCACGGTAATAAAAATGTATTTACTGTCTCTTTGCCCATAAAACTGCACTGTCAGCATATGGTATTTCCATTAGCTCCATTTTTTTTCAGAGCTATGGAAGGGGGATCTGGACCTGGATTACAGTCCAAACTGCAGCATTTATTCAACTTCGGCATTAATGTTTTTAAGTCAGTTTCTCTGACTTTATATAAATGAAATGAATAGTATCCTCCTATGGGGAGTTTTGTGAGTATTAAAAATAGGAATGTTTAAAGTAACCAATAAAATTTTGGGCACGGAAGCTTAAACAGTGTTGATATTTATGGTACTGGTATCTTTAGAGTTGTTTTTATCAATAACCACAATGTACATACTAGTGCTGCATCTGTCCTTGAATCACTGCGTTAGGACTACCCCTCTCTCTGTAATACTTTTCCCTAGTTCATTCAATGGTTTGCTCATTTCTGTTCTTGAGATTTCAACTCTAAGGTTGACTCTTCATGGGAACCTAACCTTAAACTCAATCTGTTTAGAGTAAACCTCAACCCTCACCCCCAGTCATTCCCTGTGTATCTGCTTTGTATATTTCTTTGTCAGATCTTTTGGAATGTAAGCTCCATAAAGACACAAAGATCTTTATCTTCCTTATGGATCTAGTGTGTTGCACAGTGCCTCCTTCAGTAAATGTAAATGAAAAGATGAATTAAGTGCATTAGTGAGTGGAAGGGAGGGAGGGAGGGAGAGAGAAAGAAAGGAAGCAAGAAGGAAGTAGGGAAAGACATCAGAAGAAAAGGAATAAGACTGATAAAGGGAATAAAGGACAAAATGAAGATAAATGGCCTGAGGAGTGGTTTATTTTCTGGGCATATGTTTTTGTGCACATGCACCTTAAGTTTTATTTTAAAGTTGGGTAAAACTTGTATGGTTCCTGATCCCTTTTTTGGTCCCTGTAGGTGTGTTTCACTTCATCCTCTCTTTCCAGCAACCTACAGCATTTACCACAGGGTGACCTCTCTGAGGAAGGAGGAAGGGAATTCTTATAGGATACCAATACCTTAGAATAGAAGCTACCATACTTCGTGTTAAGGGCAGATGCCATATGAGTTCAGTTTCACGTTCCTGATGTTCTCTTACAACAAATCACCTCTGCATTAGAGCATAAAAGCAACCACAATCCTTAAGTGAATGTCCAGGCTGTGCTCCAATAAAGCTTTACTTATGGACACTGAAATTTGGATTTCATACAATTTTCACATCATGAAATACTATGCTTACCTTGATTTTTTTTTTCAACCAAATGAAAATATAAAGACCATTTTAGCTCATAGTCCTATAAAAACAGGTGGCTGGCTGGATTTGGCCCACTTTGCTGACTCCTAAACTAGTTTAATGGTAATCTATTTTTAAAACATTTGCCTTTTCAAAGAACTGGCATGGAGGAGTCCAAAAATAAATTTTTGAGTTCTTCTACAAAGAATAAATTTCTTTTGGTAGAATTTAGAATAATTTGGCAGGTGGAAGGAAAGTATAATTCTAAGTAGTCAGACCCTCCTGAACTCCCACACTGACACTGCACCAGGATTCCATCATCTGCAAGTAGAGTTGTGAGGGTCAAGTAGTTTTCATTAATGGCTATAACTGCCCAGGTACAGCTCTTAACAAGCTGCCATCTCATATGCATATCTTCATTGCCTAGACTTTGGAATTTAGGATTAGTTCTTCCACGGTGATTTTGTAAAAGCAAGACAATCTAGATCACTTTGAACTAACTCACTACTCTTTATTTATAATCCTAAAGAATAAGATGTTCTAAATTTCAAATAATGATTTCTCTAAAATTTGTGATTTTAAGTTGGGTAAGGAATTATTAAACCATTTTAAAATTACTATATCATTTTCTCTAAATACAGAAATCTAAAATTAGTTTGAAATGGTTATAGTCTTATTAGCGTTATTTTTATAGTTATTACTATTTTGAGTGCTTCCAGTTACTTTAGGATGATAAAGCTTTCCAACTCTTTCATAACTCACATCTCTCTTAAACAGCCGAAGCTTCTGTTTAAACTTCTACCTTGGGAAGACGGTAGTCAAACCACAATGAAAAATCAGAATGAAGCTCAATTTGAAGAAAAAGCAGTTAAGTATTTCATAGGTAGAAATGTTTAGGATATTTGGAACTGAATAGTCAAAAATATCTGCCCTATTTAGGGCTTACAGGATAAAGCCAGTCTTCAGGCATGTGTCCCTGAAGAACATCTAAACAGAGTTATGGGGTTGTTTTTTTCCCTCAGTTTTCTTAAATAGGAAAAAAAGGTTTCCATTGATGATCAGAGGGCAGGTAATCTGAGGCTAATTTTCAATCCTTTAACTGCCTTAAACATGCTCACCTGGGCATGTTTATTAGCAAGTGAGATGAATGATATAGTTTTAATGTAAGTCAAACTGAATGTGAAAGGAAACAGCAACCTAACAGAGGTCAGCCAAATACAGTTCATTAAACTTTGCTGCTCAGGATTTGATTATTTTTATCAGTAGCCCTTCTAGTGTAGAACACTTTAGGTAACTGTATGTCGAAACATAGAAAGAATATGGTAGTGAAAAGTGTTAATTAAATAACTGCATGTAAATTAGGAGGTGGATTGTTGAAATTGCTCAAAGGTAAGCAGTAAATTCCCAAGGTGAGCTGTTTCCTTCTTCCATTTAATGACTCAGGGATAAGTGCTGTAATTCAGTATTCAGAAAAAATTGGGCCAAAAAATTGTTTGGTGATATGGGTTTTCTTGGGAACTTTCTTCACCAAGAAGCCCAAGGAGGTATTTCCCTTGAGAGAAACAAAGATGTCAGCCTGAGGGAGTCTGATTAGACCAGCTCTGTTTGGTGAGAGTAAGATACACACCCTTTGAATACCTAAAAATGAAAGCATACCCTCTAGTTTGCCACAAGTTCTGCATGACATAAGCCTGCTCATAAATTATGCCATAATCACCACTGCAATATGATTTGCATAGGAGTTCAGAACATATTTCACTGATATATGACTAGCCTCACGACTGGAGACATGTACTTTATTTTTTACAATGTAAATTCTTGAAAAAAAAATGGGTTTCTAGTTGCTGTCTTTTTTCCCCTACTACTCAACTCTGTTCCCACATGTCTTTTGGGGAACAGTCAATCTCAGAAATTGCATTGGTTGTCATTTGCATTATCCCTAACCACCATCAGAGTTTTTATTTTATCTGCAAATAAGTTTTAGTTGTTCTCCAGTCCAGATGCCACTCGCTGAACAAAGGCCTTTGTTACTTGCTACAAACAGTTTCACTGTAGAATTGGGCAGTCACAGGAGTAAAGTAATTCTGTGTCATTTGCCCTTCATTTTGTTGGGAGTCATATTCTGCAGGCACACGCCTACATAGCATGTCACGTTGTGTTATAGAAGGAAGAATCTTGAAATGATTCTTGATTTCAAAAAGAAAAAGTTTTTCATTGCTTTGTTTACAAAGACTTTAAACCAAACCCTTTCCTCTTCTCTCAGGTTGTGTTTTCCACTGACATCCGTCAGGACCAAGCAACAGAACCCCATTTTCGTACCTTTTTCTTCATCTTGATCTTTTACCCCACAAATCCATGCACATATCCTACTTATGAATTTCTCTTAAAAGTAGATACAAAGTTGTATTCTCCTTCAGTTAAGAACACTGCCCTGAGCCTTTCCTGAGCAGTGTCAAACTGCAGCATGATGGTTAGCAGTGGCCTCATAACAAACAAAACACAAACCAAAATGCCAACCCAAGAACACAGCAGAAGGGCTGCCCTCGCTTCTCCTTTGTGGCAATAGGAATACCTGAGACAATATGTTGGAAAAGTGGATAAGACCCTTTGTTTTTAAATCCTGTGATTGTTTCTGCTTCTGGTTTTCAAGGATTTGCCACATCCAGAGTGAAAGTCAGGTAAAAAGGAATATTATTGGATACTCTATCTAGGCCAGGGTATGACACATCCCTTTAAACTGGCTTTTCTTGATAAATCAAAATGTTGAGAGTTTTATTGATGACTTTTTAGACTAAATCTTGGTGACTTGCTGTAGCCCCCCTCCCCAATATTTCTGGTTTATTTTGGATACTAAAGTAGATTATTTGAAAAAAGCACATAAGCAGCTAATAAATGAGTTAGTTAGTTGACTACAGCTCTCTATATGGCTAATCTGAACACTGGATGGTTGGAAAATCAGTGCAAGCTGTTCTAATACCATCCTTCCTAAAGCTTTGTCAAGTCTAGAGAAACTTTTTCTGACTATTAATTGGTGGTGTGTAATTTCATTGTAAAGATCATTGATGCATTTGGCATATTCTGAATCAACTTATGCTCTATTTTAAAGCTTTTTATGATGTTGCTACATTGAGATTGCCATTTTTATCTAGTTCGATTTATTTTACATCACTGTATGAAATGCGTATCCTTTTGGTGATGGTCAGTAAAGGCCTTTTCCTGTCCTTTCTTTTTGCTATCTTGGAGTTCAGGAAATTATTTCTGCTTCTTTTTAATTATTAAAAAATTTGGCAAAATACTAAATGTAATGGTTTGCTATGGGGAAAATCCTAGAAGGAAAATCGTACCTACTGTTTGCATTGCATTCTACATCTTTTATTAGGAAGCAGCAGGTAAACTTGTGAGTATTGACTCAGCAGAGTTGACACTGACAGGAAGAGCACCATGTGGTGGCCTTTGGATGGAGCTGAGTACATTTTTTCCTCCACAAGACAGGCTTTGTGCTTTTAGGACAGTATGGGAAGAAATTCTTGTTGTGGGTTTTTGTTCTTGAAAATTTTAACTGCATCATAACCCTTCTATCCCAGAGAAGTTTCCAAAATTATTGCATACTCTTAGAGCTCCTAACCTGGAAATATAGAGATTCTTGTTACATTTTTATGTTAGTGTTGTGCTTTTTCATATGCTAATGATATATTGAAAGCATTCCTTGGAAATGCTGCATTATAGTAATAAAATTAAGTCACTAGACCTGTTCAGCTGTCCTCACCAGAGGCAGGATTCTGATTGTTTAGACCTATGAGCTTCTAATTCATCTCTTAGATGTAATGGCTGAATCAGTATGTCTAATTGATTGGTTTAGCTGAATCAGTTAAACTGTTAATAGTCAGATATTCAGTTATCAATTTTCCTTTTCATGCTCATTTAACTTTACCTACTCATGCTCACCTAACTTTTCCTACTCATATTTGCACATCTCCAGTGATGCCCGTGAATTGCCTTGGTTCATTCCTAAGTTCTAAAGTACACCCCATTGTGACCAAGTGGCAAATGAATATTTATAGCACAAGACATGTTACTAAACTTAATCATAAAAAGTTAAAAATACTTTTTTAATAGTATATAGGCTATTATCTTCTCCCAAGATATCGTTCTCCCTACTTGATCTGTCAAGTCCAGAATAAATTAAAATATGATTCCTAACAGCATGATTTTCATGAGAACATATAATATTCACCTATTGATAAGAATAGCTATTAGCACTCTCCATTTTGCTCAGTGATCAGTACTTGTGCAATCATTTAGAGTCAAAATTAAAGTCATTCATTGTCTTTGTTGATATGTCTCGAACTTTAGCTTTCTTAAAGAATAGTCTAATAGGAATCATGTAAATCTCTCTCTCTCTCTCTCTCTCTCACACACACACACACACACACACACACACACACGGCAACAATGCAGGTTTTATCACTGCAGGTTTTATCACCCCAAACTATTTTTCTTCAAGATATTTGACGGAAATCTCTCCTTCAATTTTTGTTTAACTCTCCACTTCCTTCCACTTAGAGTTTCATATTTTAATTCTGCCCTGCCCTGTTATGGTCATAATTGTTTATTTCCTTGTTACTGGTGTTATGTAGAAACTTTCATGTAAGAGAAATAAATAGATTGGCTTAATGAATTAATTGATTTGTATAATATTCTTCATCTTATTTTAGATGATTTTATTTGGAGTAAAATGACTTGGCAGCCCATAGGCAGGCTTCAGAGAGTCTGCATCCTCCTTAAAAGTGTATACAAAACTACTTGTGTTGTATACTTTGGAGAGAAAACGGTTTCATCAGACTCTCAAAGTCCATGGCTACAAAAGGAAGAGCCACCAATTTACAAAAGCCACCTGAGTTATCAGGGATAGTCTTCATTGCTCCTGGAGGCCTTCTTCCCTCTCTAAACCTCCCAACTCCTAACCCCCTTCCAGGGTCCTAACAGTGCTTCTTTTCAGGATCCAGGCTTGGAAATATGTGGGGGTTGTGGGGTTGGAGGAGGGAGTGTTCAACCTCCCTGTAAAGCTTAGAGATACAGATCTGTTGAAATGAAAATTGGAGATTAAAAAAGAAAAAGAAAAAACCCATTACTGCTATAGCCCTAACTAGGGTAGTACAGGTTATGGAGTATATGGTTTATTTTGTTGAATACTATATGTTCATCCTCAGACAGATTGGCATTTCTTTCATGGGTTGTGTCAAAGCCAAAATATTGACTTGTTATTTCTGTTTTAATGACAATAACATGAGAAAAACATGCAAATATTTTTTGAGATTAAGGAGGTATGGTAGCCTAATTCTTTTTTCTGTAGATGTGTAATAACCAATCTTACATGCCAAAAAAGATGTCAGCTACAATGATTTACTTTTCTCAAAACATATTTCTTAAATTTTAAAATCACACTAAGTCTAAAAAGATTAGGAATAGTTTCTTTTTACTTGTACCTTATAACTAAGAGTTTAGTTATAAAAGCTAACGAATAGTTAGCTTTATATAGTTTAGATAAAACTATAGTTTAGATAAAAGTTTAGATAAAAGCTAACGAATTGGCAGCAATGGCTGATATCTTATTAGCTGTTGTTGATTAACAAATTAAATTATTGAAATTTAGGTTAATGAACTGAATTTCCTATGTCCCCAATTTCCTTGTTTTGTTTAACATTTTTATTTTTTATTGAACACTATCTCAGGACCATTTTGGAAGAAAACAGATAATAGACAAACAGGCATAAGTATGTTGCATCCAAAATGTACTATTTATTGACATTTATATTTTAATAAAATGCTGGTGTTTTGATCATTTGGATCCAGGGTCTTTATAAGTACATATATCTTTTAAAGTCATATAACAAATACTTAAGTGAAATGAAAACCATTTACATAAATTATAAGGATGTTTATTTATCTTAGCCAAATATGGAGATAAGAATGAAAATATTTAATTTTCTTTTGACATGATGTGAAGTCACCTATTTCAAGTGAGCTCTATGTGTGCTTTTAAAATGTGCTAATCCTAATTCTAGTATCAACCCACAAACCCATGGTATGGTGAAAACTTAAAACCCAAATAGGGTTGGTGAATATTTTGAGCCCTCCAAGATGGTTCATATAAACTGCCCACAAGCTGTTTCTTTCTCTGTAAGATATCTAATGAGGTTCTATTCATTCTGTAAAGGATGATGAAGCACTGCAGAATGGTTTTGTCCCAGATGTGTTGTGAATAAGCCTGATAACCAATCAAAGCCCACTAGAGGCATCATATTTATTATAAAGCACTCAGGTGATGGTACACAAGTTACGAATGAAATAGTAGTTATTTTATGAAAGTTATGGGTCAAGAACGGAATCTTCCCAAGTATGCCAACAAAATGCAATTGAACAGATCCTATTGCGTATAAGAAATCTACTTTGGGCTGGTTTTACATAATATGTGCATTTAACATGTGCTCATACTGCCAGATGTTCCAGATAGAAATGTTCCACTCAGTTTCCCAGTCCAAAGGTTGGAGGTCTGGTTGTGGAAGTCCTGAGAGGGGAATCCTCAGTTTTTGGGGAGGCTGAGAGAAGGCAGGCATGGGCCTAACTCACTGTACTCTTAAGACAAGTCCATGTGGGTCTCAGCACGTTCTCAGGAGGCCTGAGCTGAATCATTCTCTGCACCATTTTCTTCCTTTTTTCTTCTTAGAATAAATGATTGATTAATTCAGCAACAACAAATCCAGATTCCCCAGATTTCCTCAAATTGCTTAAAATGACAAAAAAGAAAGACAAATGAGCCAGATGCAGTGGCAGATGTTTGTAATCCATGTGGCACTGAAGGCTGAGGCAGGAGGATCAGGAGTTCAGAGCCAGCCTCAGCAATTTAGAAAGGCCCTAAACTCAGCAGGACCCTATCTGTAAATGAAATTTCCAATAGAGCCAGGGATATGGCTCAGTAGTTAAGTGCCCCTGGGTTCAATCCCCAGTACCAAAAAAAGAAAAAAGAATGACCAGTGGCCTTGAACCTCCTGGAAAAGACCACTTTCCATTTTCCTCAATTTTCAGATTGCTTTTTCTAAAATTCAGAATTTTTTTATTTGATAGATACTTCCTGTTTATCATTTTCAGCTCTGGAAAGATTTGAGAATAAAATCATTTTCTTACTCATTTAGCTTTCTTAGACAGCGTTGTCAGTGAACCCTTTTAAAATCAGTATTTCCATAAACTTGCTAAGATGCTATTGATAATGAAGGCCTATCTGGATTCAGGATTGGCCAAATGTGAAGATCTTTCTCATTTATTTTTCTGCTTTGTTTTCAATAATGATTTACTTATTAAATTTAATTGATGGAGTTATTCTTTTAATTTTTCCCTTTTGTGAAATCACATTTTTCCTACCGAGTGAGAGCTGGTGTATATGCCAGCTTCCTTTTTCATATCCCTACTGTCATGAGTTGTGATTCATTTATTCAAATATGCTAATAGATACATATCCTGAAGTAGGTAATTTTAACAATGTAAGTAGGTAGTTTTAACAGTGCAAAAGTGGTAAGAACTGTTCCTTTCAGTAACTGTACCTTAATTTATGATATTTACTCTTAAATTAAACCCTGTAGTCCTAACATGAGATGAAAGGAGAAAAGGTATAGTGATTCCTCTGTGGCTATTTTTTGTATTCCTTCTGATTCGGAGAGTTCATTTTTTTACATTTTTAAAATAAATTATTACCAATAGAAGGTAAATAGAAAACCTGCAAACTAAGTCAACTTGTAATGATTTTTAATAGCTTTGGTTTTATAATTATATATTATGCTTTATTTGCAGGACCGTGTTAATGCATTAGAAACGGTAAGTTGGGGCATTTTCTTTCTTGTATCAGAATTACTGCTGTCTCCCAATGTGGATTTCAGAGAACGCCAAAGGAAGCAGTTCCAGAAAACATTTCTAAAACTACATCTAAGATTCAAAGGGGGAAATGAGCTAAACTGTATCTAAAAGGTATGTGGAAATAGACTTTTTAAATAAAAAAATGTGGGCATATTTAAGTGCTCACTGCTCACTCAGGACTGAATGGTAAGAAGTACTAATTTATGGAAAATGTAAGGGGTTCAAAGATAATCAATACCTTGTGTGTTTGCTTCTGTATTTAATGATCATGGAAGGATTGTTTGATGAGAAACAGATCAGGATGCTATTTATACTTTGAAGTTTAGATTTTAAACATTCTTTTTTTTCATTATTTTTACCTGATCAGCCTTTTTCTAAATGATCTTACTTATAGGAATCTAGTATTGGAAATGATTTTTTTCAGTGCATAGGTGTAAAGACTGCATGCATGCTTGCAATATTTATTGGAAAATTATTTTTAACTTCAAAAAAGAGAAACCCATTCATTTATCAATAGTGTTATAAAAGGTGTAATGTAATATTAAATGAAAACTAATTGAAAATACACAGTCATATGTACCTCAATAATAACAACCCATAGGCATATTTTAAAATAATAACCAAAAAGGGTGAACAAAGTTCACAATAGTGACTCGTTAGACAAGAATTACAGGTTGTGATTTGATTGCATTCTGCTTTTCATGTTTTATAAAATATGAACTATTTCACTTTCTGTAAACATTTTTATGCTAACAGCCATGTGAATTGGAAGAACAGTAAAATAAATGATGGAGCTATCTTGTGAAATATTATGCAGCCACAAAAAGTTGTATTTTCCAGAAAGTAAAGATTACCATGCTGTTATGTGGGAGAGAGCCACCAGATATGTAAAAGTGTGATGCAAGTACTGACTGCATATTTGTGCATTAAAAGTCTTTAAAAAAGTACATAAAATATTGACTCTCTTCAGAGTAGTGTAGAGGTTTTTCACATATTTTTAATGAGTAAAAATTATTGTTTAAAGTAAAAATTATTTAAACAATAAGGCTAATAAATATTTATTTTGTGAATGCGAGGTATGAAAAGATGCTAATAAGGAACATTTTAGTAAGAAGTGTAAAGCAAGTGAGTTTGATTGACACTTTCTGAACTCTAAAGTAAATAACTTCTCCCTTAGACTTATCTGGGCCATTTGGAAAGTACACTGACCTTCTCAGTTTCAGTATGATGACTTTATAGGTGAATGAAATGGTTAGTGTTCCTCCACGTATATTTTGGTTACCCTTAGGACGGCTTGACAACAGAATTTAGCATGTGAGTTAAATCTTCTTTTGGAAAAATATGGAAAAAATTCAGTTTTTGAGTTTGAAGACCTGGGTTCAGTGTACAAAAATATCTTTAGAACAAAGGTAATTTTGTTCATCTACCTGCATTCCTACGTCTGTAAAAATGACTTGAAATTACTTTATCATGTAAGAATTAAGAAAAAAATAATGTGAAACTATTTAGAACCAAGCAAATGTTAGGTTACCATTATTATGTCATTGGTCATAGCTTATTATTTAATCATTTGAATTATACCCATGTGATATCTGAAACTAAAAATTATATCAACAACAAAAAACTCTTAACTTTTATTTGTATTTGTCAGTCTTTTTTTGCTAATCTAATCTCTTCACTAACAAAATATTATGCATAAAATCTTAAATGCCTTATTCTAAGAGTTCCCCTAGGAGTAAAGATAAAAATTAAAAGTCATCACAAGAAAAATAAAATTGATTAAATGAACTAGGTTTTTTACAGTAGTAGTTATCTCAAGGTAGTTTTAATTTGAAATAATCATCATAAGTAAAGCCATAAAATTAGAATGCTCAGTAATAATGTTAATGCTCAAATATTATAAAGTCCTTTAGCTTCATATGGTATTGCAAGAAGCAGAATTTAATTCACTTGGTAGGCTATTCAAATGGTAAGGATATTTTATAGTTCATAAAATCAACTATGCTGAAAGTGATCTCATTTCTTGTTCTCTCATAACTCAGTGCATAAACCACAGTGAAACATTGGCCATCCACATTTGGTTGAGCTGGTATTAAGGCCACATAGCATGTGGGTGTACATCATGGTGATACAAGTTGGTCAAAGTTTGAAATTTCATCATTTCCCTTAGGAGTATTTACAATAGGTTGATTTTAAAGGTTCTGGTAGTTATAATACCTGCAAATAGGATGTGCTTTTCATTATAACAAAAAACTCAATCTGGCTCGCCACCAGTTATCTCTGTGTAGATCACAGTCATGTCCATTTTTCTTCTTCAGTAGCAGCTAAGCTATTTGGATTAGAAATTACTTTTTATTTGCAAATAAATCCTCAGGCTCTGTCAAAAAATCCTGATATAAGTGGACATTCAGTAACCATTTGTAGAATGAAGAAGTGTTGAACTCAATGTACTTAGCAATATGGGTATAAATAGTATTAGTCCAGTAGTTGTTGGAAAAAATTCCCCAGAAGTACATCAACTCATTCTTCATCTTCTATCTTTTTGGTTAGTACTATACATTATTTGGAGTTTCACAGGAGCTGGAACCACTTTCACTAAAGTTTAACATGAACTTTCCTGGGAAGGAACGACATGTAGCCAAAATACTTCAGGTTGATCCCCCATATAAAGCTAAGCTGATTACCTGGAGGAATATCCTGACTGAGAGCCCACACTCATGGACAGCGGATGGGACTGGGTAGTGGATATTTACTGGGCAATAAAGTACTGTGTTGACACTAGGAGGAGAAAAGGAAAATAAATTTGTGATCCATGCCTTTATGGAACTTTCACTCCGAATCAGGAGAGAAGTCACTTACATGGAAATAAATTAGTTATGTAAGATATAAATAAGGCTAATGAATGAAATAGGTAATACATGTTGCAGAAGCTATTGTGAAGAAAATAGAAAGGAAATTAAGACATTGTGATCCAAGTTCATAATGAAATTCATAGTATCTTTAGTGTGAAGACATGATGAGTTTAAGTTTATCACTGAAATTCAAAGAAACAGTGGTGTCAGATAGGAAGAACCAGAGAAGGCATTACATGTTAGGAATGTGTGCAAAGTTTAAAGGCAGTAATGAACCAAAGAATTTGTTAGAATAACATTTATTTATTTATTTATTTATTTATTTTTACAGACTGCATTTTGATTCGTTGTACACAAATGGGGTACAACTTTTCATTTCTATGATTGTGCATGATGTAGAGTCATACTATTCATGTAATCCTACATGTACATAGGGTAATGATGTCCGTTTCATAACCCTCGCCCCCTATCCCTCTCATTTTCCTCTATGTAATCTGAAAGTTTCTCCATTAATTCATTGTTCATATATAGTTATAAAATAAGCTGATAAATATGTATATTTAACTTACTGAGTAATGAAATGAGCAGAATGTTGCAACTGACTTCAAGGGACATTCAAAGAACCACAGTTACATAGGCACTGAGTGCTGAAATGAATGTAAATAGAGGTAAGACTCTTTCTTCTATGGTGGAAAAGGAAAATCATTTGAAACTCACCAGACAAAATTTATTGTCTATGAACAAAAATCATTTGCATTTCCATCAGTTATCTACAAGTCAGAGTTATAAATAACTCAAAGACATTACAGAGATCTCATAGAATCAGAAAACCAAGAAGGATGTACTGCCCCAAAACTAGTTTTCTGTTGAAGATGCCTAGTTAATTTCCATTATTTCAAAGCCTTTCAGATTTTCCCCCATATGGATTCATAGTACAGTTTGTGAGAGCAATAGGAGGCATTCTGAGTTTTGAAATATAAACCAAGGAGTTTAGACTTGATCTTTTATGGAAAGGAAATGGATTCTTCTGGAGGGCTAGTTTCTGTTGGTCAGAACTGGCTCCTGAAACACTGTTGGGAAGAATTCTGGCTGCCTTGTAGAAAGAGTGCTGTGGTCACTTTGCATTCTCTGTCACCTGCATTGCAGAGTTTGGAGGTGAAATGTGGTAGCATTTCTCTCCTGAGCCAGTAGAGAGCTGTTGATGGTTTTTATTCAAGGGCTGTGGTATGGTAAATGTGGTATAAAGAGAGGAATTTTGTAGCAGTGTGCAGGACAGAGAGGAGCGGGGAGAGAATACAAGTGCAAATGGGAAAGGAGCACCTTGGAGGAAATCCTGCTTTGCACATGTGCTTGGAAAATTAGGAATAGGGGCACCATGGTGCCAGAAAGAAAGGGCCAAGAGTAGATGTCATTATTTAGAGGAAGGAACTAGTAAACAGGAGGTCCAGAGAGAAAAGGAAATACAGACACTCTAGTAAGAAGTGAAAGTGGATGCAAAGCAATTGAAGTTGAAGGTATAAATTCAGTTTTTCATACTTCTTCTCAAATCTCACTTTATTTTTATTTCCATTAATATGAGAATTTATTTTCTATACTTTTATATGAAAGGTAGGCATGACAGTAACCCCAAAATAGAGAAACCCTAAAATAATATGGGCTAAGTAAGATAAGAACAGTTTCTCTCATGATCAACCCAAACATAAATGAGCCATGGCAAGTATCAAGTACAATGTCACTACCATGTCAGAGAACCAGACTATTTTTGTTCTCAATGTTTATTTCCTCCTCATGAGTCAATGCCTGCTACCTCTGGCCTTATATTAGCAATATTAACTAGAGAAAAGAATGAAAGGGAGCACATGAAATTTTTCTTTAGTGGAAGAAAAAGTTACATATGAATTTCTATTCCTATCCCTGGGCCATAATTTTGTGACATACTTATATCCAGCTTTAAGATTCAAAAAGATAGCCAAATGAATCTTCGGCATTTGGAAATTTCAGAGTGAACATCCAATCAACCCACAAATCAAAAACTTAATAAATTATACTTGAAAGTATAAAACATAGAACCAAATGATAAAAATGTGTGTGTGTGTGTGTGTAGCCTAGAATTTAATACAATAGATAACAGATATGTAATAGGGCCAACAAAGTAAACCTGATTGATCAACCAACTTGATTCAGTCAGCCAACTGTGTCAAAAATAAAAAAGAGGATCATTGTCCATAGAAACGAAAAAGAAGATCTAACCAGAAATCCTGGATTATTTAGCCACATAGAAGAGTATTGTAAATAATTTTCCAAATTGAAAAATTAGGAGAAATAACCAAATTCTTAGCAAAACATAATTTGCCCAGGAGTAAGAAGTAGCATGGATAGTGCCATGAGTAAATATTTTTAAATAATGTTTAATCAATGATTTTTAATCATTTAGGATTTTCTTTAAAAAGAGCCACCAACACTAAATAATTTTATGGATTCGTTTTACCAAGTTTTTGAGAAAGAGATCATTTCAGAGACTAAAATATCTTGTTCAGAGATTTGAAAAAAAGGGAACTTGCCCAATTCACATTATGAGTTGGCATGAACTTCATTGCAAAACACAGACATGGAAGGTATAAATAAAGGAAATTAGTATCTTCTTAGTCGTTAACATGGATGCCAAGAATATTGTACACAAAATATTAGAAAGACAAACTGCATTAACAAGTTGTATTTTATATAGCATTATTTTATATTTATATATATATACATACATATACACATATAGATAATTCATTATGAAAAAAATTGAGTTTATTCTCAGAATTCAGGTTGGCTTAATTTTAGAAAATTAGTGAATGTAATTCAACATACTGACAGATTAAGGAGATAAAAAATTTGATAACATCATCTCAGTAGGTGAATAAGAAGCATTTGTCATCGTCATCAACAATATTTCAGCAAACTAAGTATGGAAGGAAACTTCCAAAATCTGATAAAGGCCATGTGGAAACAAATTATGGCAAAACCATAGCCTTAGCATTGAAATTTTGAGAGATCTCCTTGAAGACCAGGAATAAACAAAGGATGCACCATTCCACAACACGTATTAGACATTGTGCAGGTGATCCTAGCCAGGGCAGCAAAATTATCATTATTTGAAAATGCTGTTATCATTACCCTGAAAGCCCAAGTAATGGATAAGTTATGAAAATACAGTCTTTAGCAAGTTTCTTTGGTAGAAACCAGTATCTGAAGGGCAATTTTATTTCTAACTCCAACAATAATCACTGAGAAAATTTAATTAAAGGTATACTAATACAAATGTAACAAAAAAATACAAAGTACATAGGAAATAATCTACCCCAACCCCAAATACAAATCCTTCATAGAGACAATGCTCTGGAATGCTAGAACAGCCAAGAAATTTCTGAAGAACAAGGTAGGGGGAGTTGTGGGGTTTTTAGGTTTCTTTTTTTCTTTTTCATTTTTTCTTATCTATTTTTTTTTTAATAACACATCAAAACTTATCAAATGAAGTTTTTTGGAAATTATGATAGTATAGAACTTGCACAAGATTATGTAGAGGTCAATGTATCCAAATAGAGAACTCAGAAACAGAAATATGTCTGTATGGACCCTAAACGTCTGGCACAACTGATGTCACATATTGGGGAAGTAAGGATAAACTTACTTCAATAGATGATATAACAAATTAGCTTGATGCAAAATTGCATGGACAGCTAAATAGAAATGGTAATACCATAAAATGTTTACAAGAAGAAATAGTTGAATATTTTTATAACCTTGTAACTTAGGAGGATTTGAAGGGAAAAAAAGAAAAAAAGCAAAGTCAAAGAAGATATTGAAAATATAGATCATATACATGAAACGACTGATGTAACTACATTAAAATGAAGAACTTCTGAAAATTAAACCAAATACACATAAAAACAGAGAAAAGCCACACTTAGAATTCATTGGTAGCAGAGATAACAGACTTCCAACAAGTATCCAAATCTTGTTTTCTAGAAAGCATTTAGAAAAAGCTAAATGAACCAAATTTTAAACAAAAACAAAAAGGTAAAACATGAACAAACTTTTCAGTTGCAGAAGAAATGTGAGAAGATACATCTCTTTTAGGCATCAGGGAAATGCTGATTAAAACCTTAAAGAAGCGTCATCATGTTGTATGTATTCCTGTGTCTGTGAAATATTCCACCAGACACCAAATTAAAGGAAATTGAGACATGTTAACAGAATATTTTAAAAAATATTATTACAGTATGATTAATGCTGTCCCCAGTCATAATGTTCAAAGACAATAGAAGAAGTAAGTGTGATCTTTGAATGGGGGTAATGTGTCCACTAAGTTTGCAGAGATCTTCCCACAACCATTGTGGCAAAGTCATTTAAAGAGAATTGGTTTTTATTTTTTCTGTTTTTTCATATTTTTAATTGGTGCATTATACATAGTTTTGAGATTTATTGTTACATATTCATACGTGCTTAAAATGTAAAAATATAATTTGGCCAATATCATTTCCCAGTATTTCTCCTTTCCCTCCCTGTTCTTCCTTCCCCTGGTCCCTTTCCATGAAGATACATCCCCTCAACTGAAAATTCGTTTTTATGTCCTCAGCTTTAATGTGTGCTTTCTTCAGCAATGACTCTGCTTGAAGAGGCCATCTTACCTGTCATAGGGCTTCTTCTCAATTTATTTTTTTAAGGGCTTCCTCTCACTGACCCAGAGCTCTCAGAAGGCAAATTCTCCCAGGCATTTCGAGTGTTAAACAGAGTGCAATGTAAGATTTTGGTGTCTGCCACCCTTCTTTAATCAAGACACTGAGGTAAAACTTTTCTTAGTCACACAGATATTTTTGTTAAAAACCGAGAGTTGTGTTAGATATATGGAGTATCGGGTTAGAGTGTGCTGGGTTATACATATATTGATTAGATAGGAGAGGTGACTCTAGTTTTATATAACAACCTCATCTCTTCTTCCACCCTCCTGTAACCAAAGAATAAATGCTTCCAGAAATCAGAGCCAGGAAAGTGTTGGTAAAAAGTAATTGAAGACAGCAGTGTTACTTCATCTGGGTGACATCTAGCTGGTCTCCATGCCTTATCTATTTATCTTAAAATTATAATTCGTCTTAAAATTATAATTCAGAAATGTGACAGTTGTCATAGGGACAAATATTTCTTTGAAATGAAAAATAAAGGCAAACTTTCTTCTGCCAGAAAATAAGTCTAATTTGGCTCATGGGTTTGACAATGATAACTGACTTTGATAATCTCAGATTTAAGGTTTTGGTGGAAATATATTTTATGCTTAGGTAAAGTACATGCTTCAAAATTGTATGTATTAGATGGTAGTAAAGTTAATGAGATTTTTACTTTTCTCAATATTTTCTGCATATGTTGAGTTAAAACGTTTTAATGAATGAAGAGTTATAGTCATTTGATAAGTCTTGGTAGGTAAAGACTTTCTGGTATAGAAAAGAACAGAAATCAAATGGTTTTTAATAGCTGCATTATAGACCTTTAGTAAAGGTAAATGTGCCTTTACCTTTACTAAAGGTCTATAATGACTGACTTAAAAGTAAGTCAAGTGGTTTCCAAATCCCTATTTTCAGTAAAGTCAAAAGAGGATTTAATCAAGTTGATAGATCATTCAAATTTATTTTTGATGACAGATCACTATGTAATATTAGCCATAAAAGTAGGAAGACATTCAAGAAATTGAGTAATATTATTATAAGAAATGCTATCATGTTCCTGTACTTTTTCATGTGAACAAGATTTCTTAGTGATTAAATCTGAGGGAACAGAAAATAAGAATAGATATGAAATGGAACCTTGCCTTATTCAAACAAAAGTTAGCATTTACCCGTGGATACATGAGCCTAGCTAATCGAGTATAGGAAAAGGGGAAGCTATATTCACCCCTTAAGAAACATAATTTTATAAGGTTTACATTTCACATCTAATAATTTTCTCAAAATTCATATTATACCTTATAATTGCAGTGATAATTCAATCCAAAAAATTTATAGCACACACTTAGAGCATTGTGATCATAGGAAAGTTTTTAAATCAATTTTTATCTCTACATATGTATATAGACATTTTTGTTATAGAGAAAGATGAAGTATATGATAGAGTAGCCAATAAAAAGACATATAAATAAATTTACCTTAGGACAAAAGTCTGTAAGAGAAAATAGAATGGAAATAAATTAAAAGAGAAAAGAACATGATAGATTATCTGACTTTTACCAGCAATGGAATGCAAATGTGAAATTGGGTAGTTACAACGTGTTTAGCACTTAATCAGCTTCTAATCTTCCTTATTTTCAAAGTTTACTCATGGAACTAACATATATTACAGGATAATTTCTAACCTAAGGCTATATGCAGAAAATATACACATTGCCTATATTTTTCAGAAATATTACAAACCACTGGAAATACGTTTTATTTTTTAAACAACTGTAGTCAGTATATCTCTAAATGAGTCATTTGACTAACACTAGTAGTAACCGATTTGAACTCTACACACTCATTGATCTTCAGTCTTACATCCAGGATTACATGAGTTTGCTCATGTTTCTGTGGAATTGCAGTGCAACACTCTACACACTTATTTTCACCCATTTGTGTTAGACAGTTCCTGTTGGGGTTTTGACTTTTAATTTTCTTGCCTTCCCACCCTGGATATGACGCTAATTGTGCTTCATCCCATTGCATGTGCACACAGCTCTGCAGGGACAGTTGTTGGAGAAGAACCATTATTCTTTGCTTGCTCACTGAATTGTGTTCTTGGACACTTAGGAATGTATGGACCCAAAGGAGTTAATGTTCTTACCAAAGTGCCTGTTTTTGCCCAGGAAACAGTGACTCGAGTATGTAAATCTGGCCAAATAACAGTTAATTATTTGCAATGCCTCTCCTAAGTATTTGCAAAAATCTTGAAGCTAAGTAAAACTTGTCTTTATCTCTTTACAAAGCCTGAACTTGCTGTTTCAAAACCAAAGATCAGGCTAGATTCATTTTTGGTTTTGCCAAGGCTATGAGCTTCTCATTGAAGTTGCCTGAAAGGTTCAATCCAATTGGCTTTGCACCAAATAAAACTCAGTGTGCTCTGTACAGTTTTGACCCAGAATCAGGTGAATCTCAGCAGTTTTGGCCGAGCCACATTGTAAAATTTTGGATTTGTTCGGACTTGACACTTCCTGGGAACCCATTCAAACTCAAACCGGAAAAAGGTTTTGCACAAACCCTGTCCTAGCCCTTTCTGCCAAGTTTCCCACTGCTCTAATGTTGGTCTACCTTCTGTATATTCGCATCGAGGGCAAACGGAAATATCCTCATGAATCTCTCATGAGGGATCTTGGGTGAAACAATCTAGACATTCTCCTTTCTCCATCTTTTACCAAAATAGAGAGCCTGTACTCTGTTAGTCAGTATTAAAATATGTATCTTTTCCAATAATGGGGTCATCTTCAAAGGGTTAAGCCTCTAAAACATGTCTGCTTAGGGTCAAATGAAAATACTGCTAAAAGAAGTGAGCTGTTTATGCAGACTTGCAACCTTGTGGCAGGAGATGATGACCAACTTAAAAATGTAAGACTTCATTCAGCCTGCAAAAATTGTTTCTTATAGCCCTGTCAAATGTCTCATAAAACTGATGACATAAGGAAGGTATCATTGAGAAATGATGTAATGAAGCAACTTCACCAGCAGATGAATTTAGTATTATTGAATTACTGAGTATTTGAAGGTCAGAGTGGCAACTTCATATTTGATACTGATAAGTAGTCATACTGCCTAACTGCCTTGCTTAATAATGTATTTTATAGTCCTCTTCTAAACACTTTCAATAACAGAATATTCTTCAGCCAGAAAGCTCTTGCTTTGTATTGTAGAGATAATATGAATGTATACTATAAAACAAAAATGGAAGTCTCTTTTTGAAATATAATATATGTAAGAAATTCCTTTTCTTTTAAAAAGCATATCTAGGTGAATTCTGAGTAATAGCATATTGAGATGTTTTAATATACTAACAACTATGAGACAAAATATTGCTAGTGCACCTTTAATATATTGTCGATGGGAGAAGTATATGTTATGTATGTTATTGAAGATTATTGAAGTGGTCTTTAAAGGAAAAACTGAGGAATTTTCATTTTGTGTGTCTAATTTTAACTATATATGTAATTTTCACTGTATATATAGATATATATATTTCAGCTGATAAGTATTATTTCCCTACTTTTAAATGATGAAGAGTGATATGGTTAAAAATAGTGTCTGGTTAACCCTCAGAACATTTAGGTTTTGATCACATCTCCATTATAGTTAGGCACATGACCTTAGGCAAGTTAATCATGCACATTCCACTTCATATTTCTTACTTTTTTGATGATTGAACTGGGCTAGGTAATACTGTCCTCTCCCTCATACACTTTAGTTTAATCTGGGAGGAATGGTAGGTGTGATCCTCACAAAATTTCCACCCAGCTTGTAGTCACTATCAAACAATGAACCCTGATTTAATCATAAAATATTGTGTAACAGATATTCACTGAGCCCTGTCATGTCTCAACACTGTCCTACAGTGTACAGCTGACTAGGTCCCTGGGGCCATGGATTGCACATTTTAGTTAATGTTAGAACTGGAAAGAGTCTTCGAGATCCTTGCCAAAACTTCTCGCCCTATACATGAGAAATCTGGATTCCAGAAAAGCTTATGAATTTTTAAGTGTAGCATAACTGGGACTAAAATTCAAGTGTCTCCATTAGTGTGACACAGTGTTCTTTTCATCCCACATCCTTTGCTTGTGACTGGTGAGAGTAAATGAAGACATGAGTAAGGAGCACTTCACAAGTATCTAGTGAATGATACAAAGTGAAGAGGAAGACAGTTAGCAACTGGATCCCATATTTATTTTGAGCAGGGCAGAAAATTGACTTAGAAATAGAGAACTGACATTCTTGGACTATATTTAGAATATGCTCTAAACTTATATTGTTAAATGGGGCTTCATAAAGCATCTTTGATCTAGTTTTCTTCCTTTTGAATGTTGGAGAATAAGAGTTGGCATGCTCCTTGGTTGCACTACTAGTTCTGTCTTGAGCTTGCTTAGTTGTGTTAAACACCACAGTTGATCTTTTTTATTTTAAGTATCTGCATAATGGCTCTAATGCCACTTACATAAGTGTTTATAAAGTTTGTTTAGGGCTTTTAATAAACTTTGATCTCAGATGAAAGGCTGGAGAGAGTATAAATTGTCACTGTTAGCTCTATTAATATAAATACCCAGATGGTTTCATGTTAATTATTTAACATTAGTGAATGATTTCAACCTATCATTGCCCCCAACTGCATTATATTTGAACATCAAACAGTAAAAGGCCAAACCATCAAAATAGCCCTTCACTCATTAATCTCCTTAGGTTCTCCTCTCAGCTATTTCTCATAGTTGGTCTAACATAAATGCTTTTCTGGAACCTTTTCAATGTTTTCTTCAACCAGCATCTCATCTCTGCCTGTATCCCCTGCAGAGGCTAATGGAACACCTCCTTGATTTGTCTGTTTCATCATCATTAGACATCGAGCATGTGGTCTGAAGGGTGTTCAGCATAGGTAGACTCACTGACCTAGAACTCTCTGATGGAGTCCTTTCTATTTTCTCTTCAGAGAACTTCCTATTTTCATCTTTTTCCCTATCAATTTCCAACTCAGACCTTGTTTTGCTCTGTAATACCTTAACATTAGTTTTTCCCTTAAGATGAGTGCATTTGTTCCAGAAGTACAGGACATCTGTGAGAGGCTAAGGCAAAGGCCAAGTGATCTGCAGCTGTCTTAGAGAAGGATTACAATTTGGTGGATGGCAGCTAGAAGACCTGGTCATGAATTCTGGCTCTTTCCATGGGCACCTAATTAACCTCTCTGAACCTAATTTCCATTATCTATAAAGCAGACCTAATATTTGTCCTGTCTGCCTCCCAGTTTGAAAAGATCAAGTGAGATAATGGATGGGAAAGCCCTTGTCTAATTTTTGGCATCCCTCCCATACATATACCAACAAAGCTGTACAGACTAGGAGGGTTGGCTTTTTAACAGGGTACTTCTACTCCTAGTTTTGTCACATTGGTTAATTATCTTGGCAGTCTGAAATTTTACCTCCAGGATTTAGTTGTTTCAAATTTAGGCTCTGAGAATTTAGCTTTAGAGTTCTATAATAATCTCAGTGTTTTAGTTCTGCACATCTCCAGTCTCAGGTTCGGTTGACCTGGGGTAGAACCCAGTACTTTTTAAGGCACTGGCAATGCCTGTAATGCATAGCCATGGTTTATAACCACTGACTCAGACAACCTTCTGTGCATCCTTTAAGAATGCTCTGTAGAGCTAATCCAAGGAGGTGTCACTCTCTGCATTTGTATTGGACTCAGTCTTCACTTACACTGACTAAATTTCACATCCTCTCTACCAATACCACCATGTCTTATCTCCTCTGTATTTCTTCTTAGGCTACCAAAACAATGGTTGTAAAATTCCTTCTAACATTCCTTAATTTTACAAGTCCTTGAGAGCTTAACTTTAGCCTCATATTAAAATTTAAATTTGTCAAACCTAATTTCAAGGGCCATTTTGCTCAGTCATGAATTCACCAGAGGAGCAACTCTCTGGTTTTAACAAATAAGCCAATTTCCAAAAGCAGTCTCTTTAGAAACTGTATGAACTGTTAAAAAACAGAACAGGAAAGTAAATAAATGAACCAGTATAAGGGGCAAATTGTCTGTTCAGTTGATTGTTTCGGCATGTTGACTGAGATTACATGAACTGCTTCCGCAGTCCCTCTTTTCTTATTTCTCCTCTTACTGCTCTTGCATGAATTCCCTGTGGCATCACACACATTGCCTTTTATTTACATCTCCTTTCAACCTGTGACAGCCAACCACTCCATGCAAGAAACTGAGTGTGCTTCCTGGTTCCTCATTAGAGTCTGAGCCCTGCAAAGCTGCTTGGGACCAAGCTTCGTGAAGTCCTTGCAAACTTTACATCAGACCCCACAGCAGTGATTGAGATTCACAAGGCAAAGAAGCTTGTAACTACAAGGATGAAGAAAATTCTGGGAGTGACAATAAAAGTTTGAGGGCTTTTAAGAGTAGTTCAGTCCTCTGTATGTCACCAGGGTCATTTGGACCCAATTTTGATTTTTTTTTTATTTCTTTTTGTAAGTATTGATTTTTTTCTCTTTTCAAGATCTTCCTAAAAGCTAATTTCCTTGTATTTAAAAGAGAGAGATCATTCTGTCTTACAGATATGTGTTAGATTTTGGTGATTTTATTTTCTTCAAACATTTTTCTATTTCATTATCTATGAAATTATTTTATCATTACTTATCAATTGTTTCTAACTATGTTAGAAAAGAATAAAACAGTGTGAAAATGAAAGATTAATGGAATCACATGGAAAACTGATGAAGTGACCTAAATCATCACTATTACATATTATTTGTTTTATTATCATTTTGCCTAAAGTAGATCAAATCAGCAACTTAGCCTGTCACACTGTCATGGATTGTGGCAAAAGGCAAAAGCCATGGGCACAGCAGCCAGCATGAACTTCACCTTCCCATTGGTTGCCTTCCACTTCAAGTCCTACAAGAATCATAGGAGATGGCTCAGAGACACAAGATGGAGTACTCTGAATTTGGTCTAACTAGCTCTTCTCAAGAAAATGTAGGGAGCATGAGTCCTCAAAGAAAAGTGGAATACTTTTCTCATTTAATTTGATCTTAGTGTTGCAACTTCTTTCTTTATGCTGAATTCCAGGATTCCTCACATATCCATATTCACTGGGAAGCATAAGAGACCATTCTTAAATATAAATTATCTGATCTTTTACATCAGCTATTTTTAAAAATGTTGTTATAATATATGTAGTTACTAGATGACTGAGAAGCAATAAATATTGAGTGAACCAAAGGTTAGGTTAAGTTTAGATGAGGTCATGGGGTGGAACCCAATAATGGGTTTGAATTCCAGTTCCATATAAGAAGGGAAAGATACTAGAGAGGTGATTTCTTTCCCACACCTGTGTGAGGATACTAACAAGAAGTTGGCTGTCTACAAGCTAGAAAGCGGGCCTTCACCAGACATGGAATCTGCTGGAACCATGATCTTAGCCTTCCCAGTTCCATACTGTGAGAAATAAACATTTGTTGTCACTCAATCTATACTATCTTTGTCATAGCAGTGTTTTGTTACAGAAGTCTTGCACTTAAGAGTTCTCAAGTTAGTACGAAAAAACAACTAATGAGAAATTATAATGTACCATATACATGTTTATTTTTCTATTCATTTCTATTTCCCTGAAAATTCATCTTCATTCAAGAACCCAAAGAATATCCTTAAACTAAGTCTGGTTCACTTTAACAGAATGACATCTCGTGTACTGAGGTTATAGATTTGATGTGCACATAGTAGGTGCTTAAGAAGTGTTTTTTGAGTAATGGAAAGATGATGTCCTATCCAGTGTCTGTGTAATGAGTTTCTGTGAAATCCTCTGTAGTTTCCAGAGCATTGCATATTTTCTAGAGTTTTCATAGCATACTTTAAATGTTTAGAGTCATGTGGTTTTGGCTACTTCTAGTTTTAATGCATCTAGTGAAGGCTGCAGAACTTGTTCATTTTAGTTGAATATGTTAAAATGCAGTGGGGGGTGGGGGAGTGCCTAAGTTCAATATTTCAAATTGTTTTGTCAAGACAAGCTCCTTTGCATGCCAACCACCAGGCCACAAAGCTTCATTGTTGTCCAGCTGAATGAATGCACGGCTTTCATTTGAAGGGAGGAAAATACTTTCTAGCAATTGAAGTTCCAGGAAAACAATTGGTTGCAGCAAATGTCTGATGAATTTGCCCACCAAATAACACTGTCAGCTGTACTATGCCCACTAATCCAATAGCAAGCCACCTTCTTGCTGTTTTCATAATCCATCTTTCTTAGTGAATGGTTGAAAATTCAATACCTGACTCTACAGAACCCTGTCTGTTCAACCTTTCAGGACCTAACAGAGTATTTCAAACATACTAACAGTTCACTTTCATATTAGCCATTGAGATGAGAAGCCTGCCAAAATGTATTGCTTTAATAACAAATTATTGGTACTTTGAACCAAGTATGGTCTGGTAGTAAGGACTCCTTAAATGACAGTTCAGTTGAATTTCTGATCATTTTAAAATATATCTGATAGTCTCTGCTTCTGTCTGCCTTGACAGCAGTCATCAAAATTCAAAAAAAAATGTTTCTAAGTAGTCAAAGAAGGAGTAATAAAAAAGCAAACTTTAAAAATATAGACAGAGTTGATCTCTTATTGTTTTAATTAAGTCTCAAAGTTACAATGATAAAAATAAAATACCTTGCCTGATTTCTATTTAGATCTGCTCTGCCTGTCACCAGAAACTCATCCATATAGAGGGATTAACTGTTCACATGCTCTTTCAACATCCAAGTGCAGTGTGTGGAGTAATGGAAAATGATTAATTTGTTTTGTCATTCTCTTTGAGAACACAGAACACCTCTTAAAAAGAAAATGACCCTTTATTTTGAAAACAGAGATTAATTACCCTCACCTCGTGAAGGTTCTTTTAAGTAAATTAGCCTGGACCTTACCTCAGCCAGAACAATTATCTTCCTTTATCAGTGTTCTGCATCAGAACCCTCTGCTCCATGTTAAATATGGACAAGACAAATGTGATTCCTACTTTAGCATGTCTGTGGCCCTGGGGACAAGGACTTTCCAGTTTTCAGGAAAGCGATGAGCATTTCTCAGTATCTGGCCTGTACTGGGTGTCATACAGGATGACTAACCTGTACTCATCCACAGGAAGCAGGTTGTGCTTCAGTTCATGCACTTCCTGCACCACCTCATTAGGTCCACAGGAGACCTTCTTCTCATGTTCCTCTTTAGCTCAGTCTAGGCTGTTTAATTCAACTATATTGTCCCTTCATTTTTCTTCCAACCCTTTTTCTATTATTTTTTTTTATTTTTTAAATCTATTTAGGAATATTTTGTCCCTTAAAAAGTTTTAGAATTCTATATTTCAAAAATTAATTTTGCTATATGTTTACACCAATATTTCTAAGTTCTAAATGTATCTTTATCTTTGTGAGGAGGTTTTTTTTTTTCCCCCACAAAACTGAAATTTATGTGTGCAGTATACAGCACTAAAAATATAGAGGAATGTTTCGTCCTGCCTTTAAGGAATTTGCAGTCTACTGGAAACAAGTAAACACACAGTTATGAAATTATTTCACATGTGATGGAGGATATACTTCTGCATTGGAACCACTGAATCAGACACCTAATTCAGAGTTTCAGGGAAAAGTTCACAATTAATAACTAGTATTATTGTAATAATAGCTAGTATTTATTGCCTGCTTACTACTGCCAGGCTTTGCTCTTAAGTATTTTGTATGTGTTAATGCATTTGATCCTTACACATCTCTGCATAGCAGGTATTATTATGATTTCTATTTATAAATGAGGAAACAGCCCCAGTGCAGACGACTCATTGGGAACTTCCCTAAGGACACATAGCCAGTAAGTGACTAATCCAGTATTTAAACTCAGGCTGACCAGCTCCAGAGCCCATGCTTTTAAATGCCATGTTAGAGGAGGTAGCAGCCAAGCCAAATCTTGCCGAAGGAGAATCAGAAGCTAATTTAAGCTGTGTGTAGAGAACATTCCAGACCATGGACCTTCATGTGCAAAGTCATGAGCAAACCTTTCAGGAGAGAAGCAAAATTATGGAATAATATTTGTAGCAATAGAACCAGAAGCTAATTGGCAGTATTTAGATAAGGAGGAAAATTGTGAAATCATTTTTTTGTTGTTGCTAGGCCAGTTCAAAAGTGGAAAAAATGAAAAGCAAGTCTTTTGCCTACTTTTGGAAGCATCTTTTCTAAAAATATAAAATGACAAATATTTGGAGGTGGTAATTTGATGGGGCAAACACCCAAGAAGACAAAAATGTCTTTCTTCCTGTTTTTCTTACATAGTCATTTAGTTTTCCCTTCTGCCATAGAAGAGTGAAGATTTTTCCACCCCACAGGTGTTCTTAGGTAAATAACTCCTAGAATTCCATATTCAGATTTCTCCTTGTTTTCATTTTTATTTATAATACTTCTTTTCAAACTCTTTCCAACCTTTTAAGCTTAAAAAAAAAAATCAGATCTCAATTTACCGTAGGAAGAAGTTAAAGCTACAGTAGATTAAGACCAGAGTCAAAGGTTATTAGAAATGTTCAGATCCTAATTTCCCATTTTCCATTTTCCAGATTTAGAAACTTAGACCAGTGGATTAAATAATTTGCCCAAGTTCATACAACTATTTATGTCAAAAATGAGATATAACTTTGTATCTCCTGGTTTCTAATCACTGCTCTTTTCTACTTTATCTTGCTGTCAGCCCTTAAACAGAAGGGCAGGCAAATAAATACTTAGAGCATCATGTGGACATTTAGGACATTTCAGAAGCTCATGGTCAGAATATTTGGAGTGAAATCAATAGCATTTGGTATGGTGCCCTGGGCCTTCTGGAGATTCAGCTTGTTCTCCCAATACTTGTTTCATAGAGTTATATCCCTGTGACCTCCTGAGATGAGACTCAGAATTTCAGCTGTTATTTAATAAGTCCCCAGCCTGGGAATGAGATATCTGTCTTGTCTTCCCTCAGCCCTCCTCAAGTCCATAAATTCAAGGGCAAAGTTGGGGTGTGGCTCAGTGGTAGAACACTTGTCTAGGTTGTCCAAGTCCCTGTGTTCAATCCCCAGTATGGGAGAAAGGAAGGACAGAAGGAAAGAAGGAAACATGTAATAGATATAAAATAAAATAAAAATAAAATTTCCAAACTCTACAAATTCTTCTCATGACTTGAGGAAAAGGACTAGCAGTCTGTTCTCAAAACAACATCCAGAATGTTCCTTTTAAGAGTAAATGAGAACATGTCACTCCTCTGTTTGAAATCCTTGGAAGACCTTCCAGCTAACTCGGATTAAATACAAAAACTTGATTGTGGTCTGAAAGGTTTTCTAAAACGTTGCTCTAGGCCCCTTTTGCCTCACCTTGTGGTGCACTCACCGAGCTCCCTCGTGCCAGCCCCAGCAGGTTCTTGGCCATTCATGCCTGCAGTGTTCCTTGTCTGGCTCTCTCCTTAGGGCCTTTGCTTTTAGTTTTGCTGTTGTTGCTGCTTTCTTTTTTCTTTTTTCTTTTTCTTTTTGTTTCAAATGTATTTCTCCAGAGATTCTCATAACTCAGTTCCTCACTTTATTCTACTCCTAAACCATCTCATCAAAGAAGCTGTCAGGGACCACAATTACATCTAAAATAACAATCCTAGCACTCCCCACTTTGCCCTGCTTTATTATTCTTCAGAGCATTTATGATAACCTCTTATGAATTTGTTTCTTCTCCAATAAAATGTAAGCTCCATGAGGAGATTTAATCTTATTTATTCACCTTCAGAACAATGTCGGATCCATAGTAGGTATTCAGTAGTAAATATTTGCAAATGAAATAAATATAATAACCTTTGCTTCATTGAATAATATTTACTCATTTAAGAAACATTTATCGAATATCTCTTCTGTAGCAGAAATATTCCCCACCCTCCTTATGCTTCTAACCTAGCATTGAGACAAACATTAATCAAATGTTGCACATATGTAATCCCTGAAGAAGGGATTGAGCTATGATATGAAAGATAGCAAAAGGTAACCGGTTCCCTCAGGAGCTGTACATTTCTTTATATGTAAATGTTGCATTTGAAAAAATGAGGTACTAGCATTAGTGATATGCAAACCACCCCAAGTATGAGTTGGACTAAAGGTTGAACAGAAAGATGGACAGATAAGTGATAAAGTAAATATAACATTATAAGTAGTATTGATGTGGCAGATATATGGGTGATATCTGTACATTTCCTTCAGGTTTCCTGTGTGCTTGAAAATATTGTTGTGGGGGGAATGTTAAGTAGATAAGGAGACTGAAGGGGACGTTCTCCATAGAGGGCACAGTATGTACAAAAGTAATTTATTTGCCATTGCGCTTCTTTTATGCTTTAGATGACATCTGTAGAATGGTAAATGCATTTCTAAATATTGGATATAGTTTTAATTAAGTTTACCTGGTTTCTGCTTTGTACTCTCTTGACTGGTTTTTATTAGCTATAATTTTAGATCATCACTGAGCTCTTCTTTTCTATTTGAAAGTTACTAGAGTTGATAGTACTACAGAGATTCAGCAGTTTTTAAAATACCTGCTATTTGGAAAGTATTTGCCAATATTCAGTGCATTTTCAAATTCACTCTCTTACTTGATAATCACAGTTGTCCTGTGGATGTAGTCCATCACTATTTATCCCCATTTTGTAAATAAAAAACTGAAGCTTAGAAGGACAGGGCAAAGTGATATTCCCCTAACCACAAAATACAAGTAAGTAACATTACTGGAACTTGAATAGCCACAGATTGTGGGTGCTGATTTCCAGTCACCTCACCAATGTTCCTTATCAGCCAGCTGGAAACTTGTGTCCAGGACCTGTGTATCCAGAAGCATAAATATATTTACCTGCCACCTTAGCAGAAACTAACCTGAGTCTTGTCCAGGAAGTCCTTCATACTGTTCACCCATCATGAACACACAAAATTGTGTTTATTTTGTGTTCTGACTTTTTGCAAATGTTCTTTAATTTCTTTCCTCTGGGAGTACATTTTAGTTCCAGTTTTAAGAAATAAAATGATTTCCATTACACAGATTATAGACCTCAGGACCCTTGTAAAACAGTTGTGAGCACCTAGTATTTTGTTCAGCACACAGAAAACATTAACCTAGTCTTCTTTTGTTCTTGTGTATTATTTTTTCTTTATATGAGGGAAAGAAAGGACAATATTTAAAGGAGACAATCTCAAGAATCTCAAGGGAAGAGACAGATTTTCTATATTTCCTGTGTCTTCTCTCTCCTTCAACTTGCTCTTGGTGTCTTATTTTTTAAAATATTTTTATTAGTTATTGATGAACCTTTATTTTTATGTGGTGCTGAGAATCGAACCTAGTGCCTCACACATGCTAGGCAAGTGCTGTACCACTGAGCCACAACCCCAGCCTCTTAGTGTCTTCTTACTAGGGAAAAAAACACCGAAAATCTCCCAAATCAGTCATTTTTAGAGAATATTACATTTTTTTAAGATAATAGTAAGATATCAGATTGAGCATAATTTGTAATTTGATTGTCTCGGAATAAGAAAACAATTACCTTGGATGGCAGATTCCATGTTTTAGGTAGTTCTCTTTAAAAAAAAAAAAAAATGTTGTACATGAGAGTTGAAACATACCGGGAAAGCCTGCTGTACCCATATTTCCCAAGGAAGATGTGCTCCTTCATCTCAAGTTTTCAAACTTTTTAAAGGAGACCTACCATTTTGGAATGGGATATTGTTATATGAAGATAAACATAATTAATTGTGCAAAAATTCTTCTAGATTATTAGCCCAAGGATAGACACTGGTTATGTTGCCAGGTTAACTAGAATTTTTACTTGATAAGCTTAATGTGCCCTCTTACCCCAAAACACATGTAAACACTTCTATGTGGATAACTGATAATTAAACCTTTTATAAAGCACACAGTCTATAAATAGAGAACTCTTCTGGTATTTCAAGAAATCCACACAACTTTCTTCACTGGAACTCTTGAAAGATGTGCATGAACACCATGGAACTTTGTGGAACTATTCTTTGCTACTGTTCGGTTTGGTTCCAATGAGTGTCTTATATAGATTGGATAAAAACAGGGCCCTTTAAAGCCAATACAGCTGTGCTGGATCAGGTCACCACAAGTGAAAGGCATACAGTCTGTTCTCTTTATGATCTCAGCCTTCCTCTCCTTGAACTGTGTTTTCTCAGGTCCTTTCACCACCTTTCAGCCATTTGTCAGGGAAGTTTTGCAGTGGATCTCTTTCCAAATGAAATAGAATTGCATTTTTGAACCCAAATAAACTGCTTCATAACCTTGCTTGCTTTAACTTGTGCGTTGTGCCAAAAATACACACTTATTTTTAAAATAAAAATATAGATGACATCTTCTTTATTTATCATGTAAACCTTAAAACACATTCGATTTCAATAGCAACTATAAGAAATTGGTATTTGTGATATGTTAATCTGAAAATAAACAGATGTGCATTTTTTCCAAAGAGAAGTATGTATGCTAAAATATGCTTCTGGTTCAATTTGTTCCTTAAGTTTTCTCTAAAGAGACAGGAATCAAAGCAATGCATTCTCCTCTTTAATTCCTAATTGCTGCTACTTACGTTGTCATACTATATTACTCAATTTCCTTCTAGCTGAAACAAAGGAATGTTTAAGGAAAAATGTTCTGTAGGCCAGTACAGACTACTTAGCTCTGTAGGAGTTTGAAGCGTATTGAAATTTGGAATAGTAAAATCAGCAGCTTATTTGCTCTTGTCAAGAGGCAAATGAACACATCCGTAGGTGCAAAAGCCACAGAGTCAAATAGACAGGGTTTCTACTTTTCACTGTTGATTCTACCACTTGATCTTGCCTTTAGTCTAGAGAAAATAAATCAAATGGCAAACTTTTGCTTCTGGGTTTTTAGTAAATAAGTCAAAATGCTTGGGTTTATTAGAACATGCCAACTCTGCCTTTGTCTTTATTTAGCCAGCATGCAGGCTCTTCTTATGGGCTGTGCTAGTGTTACATTTTAAGAAAACAAGAAAAAGAGATGTTAGTATCATAAAGCTCTTCTTACACTTAGCTTCCTCTGATCATCAGAAAGACTGACTACCCAGATACATTTTGTGTATGTGTGTATGTTTGGACACAGGGTCCTGAGCACAGATTCCTCAGCACTGGTGAGATGAAATTTTTATTAGTTTTATCTTAAAACTTCTCCTACAGAAATCAGCCCATTGATGACGTATCTTCAATGTCAGACTGCTGACAGTCGATAGTAAAAAAGGGGTAGGAATTTACTTTATTCAAGTCTTCAGTGTTACCACTTCCAGTTGCTATCTACTCCTTTTTAACTTGATTCGTCATGATTTGTCTAATTTTCTAAGAGGCTTGCCACTTCAGCATTCAGTCAGCTTGAATTTGCATCCCAGTTTTACCACGTTAATGAAGAGTTATCTACCCCCTGGTACTCACTCACCTCATCTGTATAGTAATGATAACAGTAATATATACCACACATAATGGTGTGAGAATTAAGAAGTAGATTAGAATGTAATTCCATTTTGAATTTTATTTTTGTGGCTTGGATTTTGATATGCTGCTAAACAGGATTAGGGTTATTGGATCCTAGCTTTGCCAGTGTTTCCATGCATGGAAGTTGCTCTGTGAGCCTCTGAGAGAAACCAGATACACACAAAGTAATGGTTCTTCATGAAGTAGAGTGCCTTCACTGTGAATTTTTCTTTATTTTCAGATTTGGTATGAAATTGAATATCTTACAATATTTTCAGAGGAGAAACATTGTTTAGACCTTTTCTGTGGGCATTTAAATTATTCAAGAAAAATGAATTAAGATAATTAAATTCAGAGGAGGGAAGTGCTGGGGAGTCATGTTGGCCAAATTATATTGTCACATTGTGTGCATGTGCAAATATATATAAACAAATCACATCATTGTGTACAACTGTAATGCCCCAATACAAATGTGGAAAAAATTAAATACAAATTAAACACTCTTGTCATTTGCTGGTGCTGTACTGAAATGTACTTGAAAAATTTATCTCGTAAGTGTAACAGAAGGGACTTGTCTATGCTCTTTAAAGCATTAAGTAATATAAGGCAGAAAAAAATTAACCAACTTAAAAAAAAATTCGACAAGAGATGTTTTGTCCTAGGAAATAACATGATATTCATAGAGTCTTTGAAATCCAACAGGTTCCTTATTTAAGAATGTGTACCTATGGATCTTAATCCTATAGTACTGTTAGTTTTGGAAAAAGTGAACTTAAAGTGACATGTGCTATGATAAAATTCTCATCACAGAACTCCAGCCAATCTCACATTAAAAAAAAAAAAAGAGTGGAAGTATGCATATTCCGAAATCTTTATGCCAAAGTGGTGATTTTAAGTTTATGTTTAAGAGAGAGACCAGAAAATAAAAATACTCCTCCAGATTCACTTACTCATCAAACGCATTATGAGAGTTGAGATGCCCAGACCTGGACTCATTGTCTTCATTACTTCACATCTTATTATTTCAAATGCCCTAGAAATCTCAGCATGTATACATGAAATTTGTTTAGAATAAATGCAATTCACTTTATTTCCTTGTATAATTCATACATCTTTTGCATATGCATTTTTTTTCTTCCCCCTTCCCCAGTGAGTCAAAAGTTCCTGAAGAACAAAAAAATGTGCCCTTCCGTCTTATGGATCATTCTGTGATATCTAAAATACACACTTGTTGTCTGTTGATTGACTAGACTAGAAATGAAGTTTGTGTACCAGAGAGTATTTTTGATATTGAGGAAGATATTTAGAATGTATAAATTGAATGTAAAACAAATCACAACTGAAATAAATGATGAGAAATGAGAAAGATCAATTAATGGAGACAATGGTATGAAACTCACTTAAGAAAGAAGGAACCAAGGAGTTTCAAGGTTCACACACAGAAATATAGCCATTTGAATACACATCAAAAACTATAATAAAATGGTAAGATGGCCTGTGAGCATGTGCAAACCAAAATGGTTTGATGCAGTCATTTGATGGAAAATTTTAAGCAATATATTTGCATAACATGCTGGGTTTTATAGTGGGGAAAGAGTCATTTGCTTGTCTTGAAAACAAATAAGTTTAATGTACTTTACCCACATGCAGAGGATCTCTTCTGAATGAGAAAAATTATGAGATAAAAAAAGGAAATAAAGTTTTGAATACTAAAAGTCTATTACAGTGAGTGTTTATGAACATGATTTTAGTCAATGCACCAAGTTTTGCTTTAAAATCATCAGGGCATTGCTTTGTACTTTATTGTTCAAGAGCCAATATAATTCTTTTGAAAATTGTATTATTTAAATAAACGTAGCATATATGGTAGCTAAAACTACTTGCTCTCCTAAATCTGCATGTTGTGGACTATATTAAGAAATGTCATTTTGATGAATCTTTCCTACAAATGAAAAAATTAAATGAAGTCATTTAAAATGTGTGGCAGTTTGAGTACATTCAGCGGAAAAACTAATAATATAAATGTTAAGTGGGAGGAACAAAATACTAAATTCTCTAAATGGACCTTGAAAAAGAAGACTCTTTGAACTTCAAGAAACAGCACCTACAATTTTCTATTCAAGATGGCAAAGAATATTTGTGCTGTTCTTTCTAAAATCACTTCACGAAAATAAGCAGATGAAGAAAGAGACACACTGATTTGTATGTGACAAAGCTGGAAGGTAGCTATACCTCCAAGATACACTGAGAGTGGTAAAGTCTTTCAGGACAGAAAGGGTAGAATCCAAGTGCCTGTCAAAGGGATAACAATGGAGAGCAAACGTCATTCTGCAGAATTCCAGAAAGGATTTTGAATTGAAGTAATTGGTACAATTACTGCTTTCTGCAGGAGGCACATTGAAAGTTTCTATGACAAAGAGACCTTTAACTTCTTTCTCCATCCCTGCCTGTACCCAAACCTGTGGGATACAGGCAGTATATGCTCAGAAATTGCATCAGTGAGCCTCTGGATTGGAGATGCCAGGCAAAGAATAGCATCTCTCTGGAGGGAGATGTGGGGTTTCAAATAGGAAGGTTAAGCAAAAAAATCTGAACTCCTCTTGAGGAAAAAAAAAAAATCATATATATAATTTAGATCCCACCCACCTAATAAAAGTTTACCACCAGATTAGTCTACAATTTGTTTAGTACTAGTCTAGATATTATTTATGATGATGTTATGCTGTGTTTTGGTAAGTAACAAACTCTGAAATATCACAGCTTAACAAACTAGAAGTTATCTCACTCACATGCAGTCCAGTGTCATGAACAGCCTTCCTGTGTCATCTGGAGCATGCAGCATCTGATGTCCTCATGGCAGGAGTTGGGATGACAAAGGGAGCTCACAGATTCTTAGCTGTCTCAGTCCAGAAGTGACACACTCAGAGTCCTTTATCCAGAACCATTCACCAGGGAGAGGTCAGAGAACACAGGAAACCTTGGGTGACTGCTGACTTCTCTACAACTCTGCAGATTTATGTCCTGGATCTTGCAGGACACTTCACTTTCTTCTTATTCATCATACGTGGGCCTTGTTAATTTCACTGAATAATTAAAATTTGTTTTAAATTCAAAAGCTAGCACCTATTGTCTGCCTAATATGTTCTGAAAACATGACAGAAGTAAGAATACAGAGATATACACGTTACACCATCTGTGGTCTCAAGGTTATTCCACCATTTGCCACCTTCTTTCACATTGGCTTTGAAATAATTTCCAGATCATTCCCTCTTAATGCTTATATTGGTGGACATAACAGAATGAGCTAATCAAAGATTTTATAATAAGTTACTGATTTATAATCAACGGGATCTTGTGTCCCTGTTGAAAATATTCAATTTCAGATATTTCTCCTGTCTTTTGAGAACTGTTCCCCATTTCCTTTTTAACCAAAATAATTGTTGAGAACTTCTTCTTCATAATGACAACCCTTGAGGATCTCTAATATGCTTTATAGATAAGTAACTGCAAATTCATCTCTTTCTTAGTATTACCCTGTGGTTTATTTCTGATGCTCACTGAAGCAGGTTTGTAAATTAATAAGTATGTGAAATGCTCTATAGAAAGTTTAATAGCCTATCAGTTGAAAGCAATTATCCAGAAAGATTTTTTATATCTGAGTCAGACTTGCAAATGCATCTCATATACTTTTTGAAAGGAAATAATTCTTTTGATTTAAAAAGATAGGTTTATCTTGGAAATACAATATTATTATATCTTTTTTATTTGACCCTCTAAATCTGTAGTTTGATCTGCTCAGAGCAGTGGTACATCTCATTTTTAGTGTTTAGATTATGAGAGTATTAATCAATTTTTTATAATGTGTTTCCTTATGTTTTTGCTTTCAGAATACCCGAGTGGCTTTGGACCATCTGGAGTCTGTGCCTGAGAAACTGAGCCTCCTGGAAGGTTTCAAAGACTTCAGAGTGAGAACGAGTTGGCTTGTCTTTTTCAGTATATTTATCTGAATGAGAGCACTTAACATCTTCCTGATGTGCAAAGAAAATTGTAGAAGGGAGGAAGGACCAAAAATTGTTGGGAGCTTTAGAAACTCTATCTTTTCAGTTTATTGGCATTTGTGATGTCTGGACTGAAAATAATGAAATTATGTGTTAGCAGAACTTAGGAAAATAGAGACTTTACCTTCCAGTAGAGACTACTGGAAGTTTACTTGGCCCCCCCAAACTGAACAAGACTTTAGAAAAACCTGATAATTAAAGAGAGTTACACATTACTTTGACAATTGGGAACTTTTCTGATTAGCAGTTTTTAATTTATGAATTATCTTCATCTTTACAGATTACTAGGGTACTCTTTGTCTAAAGATATAATAGTTCACAGTGATATATAAATTTAAATTCACATAGATTTTTAGATTCCATATCCCATGCAATTTATTGATAGAACTCTAACTACTAGCATTTCATCATTAAGCCAATTAGTGACGTGTGTTTACACACTGATTTTTTTATTAAGTTCCTCACAGAGAAGAAATGCAAAGCAAGTTTCCCTGTTACCTAGTTGTACCATAAGAGGACCTATCCAGAGACGATCCTCCCATGTCTTCTTAGGGATGCACATGTAATGTACATTTTTAGTGATTTGTAATTTATTTGACAGGGTTGATATGATTTACATTACATAAATAAATGGTCACAGCTAACAGCGTGGAGGGTTTCCCTTTGACATTTGCCTTAAAAAATAACTGAAAGTATAACTTACAGTTAGTTCTGTTTAAATCTAACGTATTACTTGAGAATACAGTGGGTAGGAAGTACATCCAGATCATGCCATATTGATTTATTCGAAGCACTGATATAATGTGGTTCTCAAAGTCTATACCACCTTAAAATTACCTCACAATAGCATTTTTTGTTAACTCATTAACTACACATTTTTTAGATCAATCCATGGTTGACTGGACACATCTTAAAATGTAGACTATCCTATTTGTATAGGATAAAACTGAGCATTTATAGTATTTTTATTGAAGTTTTGATTCACTTGTGAAATATACTTATATATTTTCAATATTGAAGTTTTGATTCTGTCTCCAGAAATGCTTATATATTCCCTGTCAAAGAATCATGAAATCAGTATTCAAGACTGTGTAATTTCTATTCATCCTTTTTCAACTCATAGCAGGGAATGTGTATACCCCTATCCTTTCTCCTTTTTTCTCTGTGCTAACAGTAGTCATTTAAGTGAACAAAGGATTCGGCAAGAGAAAGTACTGGAGGTAGATGTGCTTTCCACTGAGAAACAGATGCCTGTCTTACACCAGTATAAACACATGGAGTTTAACCTCCAGTGGCAGTTCACTGGTTCCCCAGTGATCTTCATTGAAGAGAATGTTCCTAAGTACAATTCAAAAGTTATGTTCTCTACTATTACCAAAAGGTTTATTATTAATAATTTTTATGTTAATGGATAGTGATTATGTACACATCTAGGTTATATATACACAAACTCATATAAAATGCCTTTATAGTAAAATTTCTAGGAAGAATATTTTTCAAAGTTCAGAATTATACTTTTTGATACATTGAAAGTGAAATCTCTTCAAAAGCCATATATACGATTAAATTAAATCAATTTATTAAATCAATTTCATGAAAACAACCTGAAATCACTTTAAGTTAAAAATACATAAAACCTTTAGATTATTGGAGTTGGATTTTATTTTTCAAATCCTTAAAACTTTCTAAAACTCAGTGTGCTGTGAACAAGAGTACAAAGACCAAAGTTCCTTTCCTAGTTCATTTCCCTGGTACTTGAATTTCTATGCTGATGAAATATCCTTAAATTTAAAAATCTATGTGATATATTATTTAAAAGACAATGTTGTTTAAGGAGAAGTGAAATAAAAGGGCTTCAGTTTTAAATGCAGCATCTTTTTAAACAAGGAGAATATTTTGGTACCAACTCAACTTCGAAGTATAGTATAAAACATCCAAAAGTGGTAACTCTGACTGTCTTTGGATAGCTAATTATCAGTGAACCTTTTTTCTTTCAACTGATGAATGCCAGTCATTTCCTACTGGCATGAGGTCTAGTTTCTAAAAGAATGTAAATAAAAGCGTGGGACCCATTTTATTTTTATGATAGTGACCACACTGTCTATTTTCTTCTTTTTCCTTGGTGGTTATTTTTCCTTTATGAACTCTCAAAATGCCTGTGATTATTTCTCATCTACATATTGACATTTTCTTATTCTAATTTCAAACACTGATGTTTCTTTCACTCACCAATTCAATTTTTCCCCCCCAGGATTCCCGCAGTTCGTGTGAGAGAACTGATGGGAGATATTCTAAATTCAGAGTTCACAGAGATTCTCTTCAGCGGCGCCAAGATGATACCAAATACAGAATGAAACCCTTCAAAGTAATGTTCTTTATGTATATTCTTAGTCTTTGAGCATTATTTCTGTTTAAGCCTACAACCTCTTAAGCAGTCCCTACAGTGTTTGTGGCAGGACACTTTTGAAAGAAAAGATTTTCCTTCGTACATGGAATAGATTTTCAATTCAATGGGATTAGAGAAGAAAAAAATCCAAAATTATGCTTACAACATTTTGACTGGGAACTAAGCCTTAGTCTATGATGTTGTTACTCAATAAGTTATTTGTCTGTGGGAATTGATACTGCTTAAGAAATTGTGAGGCAGGAAACCGCTGGTCACTCATTCTTATTATGATGGTTGCCCTCCTCTGTGTGCAAGTCCAGCTTCTTTCAGCCCTCAAATCCCCCATACGTCAAGTAACAGACAGTCTTTTGTAAACTCTAGTGTTCACATTTCCACTCATTCTTTTCCCAGGTACATGAACTCAATGCTAATACTTCTGCTTATGATTTGTGAACATGGAATCAATACATAGCAGACAGGGAACGTTTGATCATATTGACAACAACATACCATTCCCTTGGCCTGCTTAATGCCCTTCTGGGACAGATGCATAAACCCATTTGGCCCTGCAAACTTTTTAGCCTCGAGCTGAGTTTCTCAACCTCAGCATTTTAACATCTTGGGCCCAATAATTCTTTGTTGTAGAAGCTGTCATATGCATTGTAGGATATTTAGCAACATCCTAAGTCTACTCAAAAGATGCCAGTAGCGTCCTGCATCCCACGTTGTGACATCCCATAATGTCTTCTCCAGACATTGTCAAATGTCCCCTGGAGGGGAAAATTGCCCAGCATTGAGAACTGACCTAGAGAGGATCTGTCTCCAAGCCAATTACAAAAAACAAAAACAAAAACAAAAAAAAAACTAAAAGTTCTGTGGCTTTCTTCATATTATTACAGCCTTTAATATTTATGAATATTCAGTTCACTTTATATATTCACTTATTACAACCAAATATAATTATTTCTAAGAAACTTCCTTCTTCCTCTGAATATAATTGGATAGAATGTTTAGTGTTCATTTCTATAAATTCTCCTTAGCATGCTTAAAATGAGCACTATGCTTCCTCCATCCTAAACAAAAATTAACACAATTATGCCAGTTATTGATACCTCTACTGTGAAGAGGTATGACTTTGTTCCTTTTTACCTTTGTTTTTTGTAGATTCAAATTATTGACTATAGCAGTGACCTTGTTCTCTCTAATGGCAATTTTTTAAGTTACCTAGATCATCCTCCATCATTCCGAGCAGGTTCCATATGCTCAAGCATTTCTCCTTAAACAGGAATAAAAGACTTAGGTAACAAGAAGTAATGATAATTACTAGTTATTGAGCATGTATTAGAACAAACTACATGGAATTGTCCTTCTGTAGGTGTTTCAGAGCTTGTGTACATTAATTGAGGATTAAATATGACAGCAACCAGTCAGGTTGGGAACATTAGTTTTCCTTTCTTTACTCTTAAAGAAAACAAGGCTACAGAGTAATCAGATGGTCAAATCAGTACTAACACCTAACTCTACCTGGTTTCTGTAATCTATGTCTTTGGACACTATGCTATTATAATATAAATTTAGATCACAGTCCCAAGTGACTACAAAAAATGTGATATTCTCATGAGTTTTGTGTTGGATCACCACACTATTTCAGGCCAAGCATCTGCTATATTTAGTGATAGTCTATGTACTCATCACTGAAATGGAAATACATTTTAAAATGTCTAAGTAGTATTACAGTGACTACAAAAAGTGTAAGACCAAATTTTTAACATGTAAAAGTTTTCTCTAAAAATACATTAACACAATACAAACCTGTGAGTTCATCAGAGGTCTTAATACAAATGGAACATTTAAAACATTATTTTCCAATACAGGTAGATTTGGTGTCAGGTGAATCAGTGCTATCTAATGGCACCCAAATTTCTATAAATCAGTGCAATTTCCATAATGGCATTTGGCAAAACTATGAATGTTTAACATGTTCAACAAGTAATCTCATTGCAGCTCTGTTTAAAATTACATTTGCAGCTGAAGATGAAATCAGGCCTGGTTTGTGATAGAGGTCAATACTTAGCAAAATGAGAAGCAAGTTTGAAAATTTTGCAAAAGGTGATACAAGTATAAGATAGAACCACAAAGCATATTTTTGATGGCATTACTCCACATTAATACTACTTAGACATTTTAAAATGTATTTCCATTTCAGTGATGAGTACATAGACTGTCACTAAATATAGCAGATGCTTGGCCTGAAATAGTGTGGTGATCCAACACAAAACTCATGAGAATATCACATTTTTTGTAGTCACTGAAGAGGAAATGCGAGAACACATTTTTGTAAGTTATAGATACCCATAGTCATTTGCTTATATGTCTTATGAAATCAGTTACTTAAAGAGACTGCGAGTCGGGCTTAGTGGGACACACCTGTAATCCCAGCTGCTCAGTAGGCTGAGGCAGGAAGATCACAAGTTCAAAGCCAGCTTCAGCAAAAGTGAGGCCCTAAGCAACTCAGTGAGACCATGTCTCTAAATAAAATACAAAATAGGGCTGGGGATGTTGGTTTGTACCCAAGTGCTCCTGAGTTCAATCTCCAGTACATACACACACAGACACACACATAAGAGACTGAGAAGGGAGGCAACTTCAAAAGAAGCGTGTGTTTAGGTAGAGTGTGAGAAATCATTTCTTGGCTCTGTGGATAATCAGAAGAACTGCCTTTGGTAAATCATTGACATGCTGAAGGAAATGCTACAAATAAGAGAAATTGGAACTCTTTCTACAGGGAGAAAAGACATCCCTTTTACTACAACATCAGTTTCATAAAACAGTATATCAGAAGGTTATTAAATTTTCCCACAGTTTTGTTAGAACAGAGTTCAAAGAAAAGGCACATAACAGGGACTGGAGTTAAGAGCTTCTGCTGAAAACTGCATGTGGTTTCAGGATATAAGTTAGTATAGGGTTCTGTTTAACTCAATAAACATACGGTAGCTACAATAAAAAACACTGTACTAACTATTGAGAGCAGAGATGGGGCACAGGCATATGAAGATGGAGAATGCATGATCTTGAAGGATAGAGAATAGTTACCGAATCATCTTAATTCTAACATAAATCTTGCATTGTTGTTCTAGACCAGAAGTTAGCAAACTGCCCATGGGGCAAATCTTGCCTACCAACTGCTTTTGTAAATAAAGTTCTATTGAAATACAACCCACCCATTTATTCACATTTTCTATGACTACTGCTTTTGCGCTACTTAATTGTAGAATTGAGTAGTTGCAACAGAAACTATGACCCACAAAACCTAAAGTATTTATTATTTGACCATCTATAGAAAATTTTGCCAATACATGGTCTAGAGAAAGGAAATTAGCAATCTACCCTTTCTTCCTTTTTATATTATTTGAAATATTTCCTTTTCCTTCTTTACCAAATACTGTCCAAGCTCTTTAGAAAGGCATAATGCTTATCCATCCATTCAATATATATTTATTGCAGGCATCTATGTGCCTGCAACATTCTTGGCACACAAGACTCACATCAGTGAGCCCTTTGGAACTTCTGTTCCAAACAGAAGATATTCATGTTTGTTGTTATTTTTCTGAGTACATCATTCAATAAATATTTATTGGGTTTCTACTAATACACAATGCACTATGCTAGGGACTCATGAGAATGGCATAAGAAAAATCACTGCCAACCCTTAGCAGTTTAAGGTTTTCACACAAACAATGAAAGCACAAAGGAGAAAGGAATAAATGTAATAAAGGTGACCCCAATAAACCTCTTTCAGGGTTCAGGGAAAAGAAAGGTGCTCACAAGGCTTTTGAAAAGAGGTTTGTAATGACAAGGTACAGGGAAGCGTTTTATCCACATCTTAGTTTGCAAAAGGACCTTTATGAGCATTTTAGTGGTAGAGGTCTGCCTGTACTGCTGTTGACAGACAAATCATTGTTGGAGTAGCAGAACTGTGTTGGCAGCTGACTTCTTTCATGTTGTTGATGTTTTAAAAAAGCAGTGAAACATCCAGCATGGCCACATGACCAGTGAAGAGAAGGGCTGGAAGCAAGTGGGCAAGTCAAGTTCTCTTTCAGCCCAAGGCTGGAGCTGATCTCATGCTTATTCCCGGGACAATTACCAGGACACTAATGATCAGATTTCTAGAAACCTGTTGAGATTTTAAGCAGTGCATAAGATACACAATTGTAAGGGTATAATATAAAAATATGTATTATATATATATAATAATAGAAAAATATATATTATATATATATAAAATAATATTATATTGTACTAACCTGGCCAAGCTAATTGAACAAAGCCTGATCTAAAAGTTTATATTTAGAATTCAATACAAAGCTGAATCTAACACATTTTCACTGACTCTCCGTAGACTACAGAAGCATTCATGGCCTCTTTTCCATCCGGCCTAATTGAGTTTCTGTAGGACATACAGGCTCCCTTGCTGTCCCAGCTGTTTCAAATAGAACAAAATGTTCAAAAGTCAGCCAGTAACACAGCATTGCTAATCTGAATTCACAGAAGAGCATGAGTTTGTCCAAAAAATCTCCATTTGTTACCTTTACCAATACTAAATATATGGTTTTAATTAACATTGGAATTTTTTAGTAAAATCACAGAAAGCATGTTTTTTTCACATTCTCCTTCCCCTGAAAGGAAAATCATGGTTTTTAACTTCTAGTTGAAGTATGCAGCTGCTTTTTAAAGAAGCAGATGTTGCACAGGGTAAGATGAGGTAGGTGAGCGTGTCTGGATAAGCACCTTCAGCAGCGTTTATAGAGGTATAGTTTGCAAAGCCCTTCATTGTATTTGTTCGATGTAAGCACATATGTGATATAAGTATGCATTTTGCCCCTGGAAGTAATTTCTCCCTCATTAAATCTCTCTGCAATTTATTTATGCCTTGCTTATAGCAATTAATGGCTTTTAGCACTTTCTCTCTCAAGTCAGCTGTTTCTAACTTAAATCTTCTGTGACAGAGGCTTCTAAAACATGCTACGCATAACTCTTCGTGAAACTCAAGATTGTAGGTGATGCATACACATTTTTTATTTTAATGACTATGAAAATATATCACTAGTGTATTGTTCATGTAATTTTATAGATATTTCCTGGAAACAGTAGTGGCAACCTTGGAGGAATCTGATGGAGCATTAACCTTATAATACCCCAATTATCTTATTTGTAGCCTCCCTTCTTTGATAAGGCTTCTTTGATGCTTTGATAAGAAATTATATGTAAACTGCTATGCACATTTATTTGCTGTGCTTCCCTCAATCCCAACCAAATTTCAGATTCTTTAGGTCTCTCTTCTATAGAGATTAAAAGTACAAGGTAAATTTGTGTGAGCTTTGAAGAAAATTTAATATCAAAGCTTAAGAAATGCTGTTTTCCTGGATGGTGTGGCCTTTGAAGGCAGACAATGCCTGCCTCATCTTTGATTTCAGAATACACAGAGATCATACAATACATGTTAAATTGGTGATTTTCAAAATATTGTTTTTCTAACTTCAGCCTTTCTGGTATTCTGACAAAAACCTTGTTGTTATTTTTCCAGTATTGCTCAGACAACACATGTAAAATTGTGTAGGCAATCAAATCTTGAAATTTGAATGGATTTTTACTCTTTTGAAGTGATCAAAACTAACCTACTGTCATAATGTTTAGTTGATTTCATCTTGTTCTTTAAAAGTCACCCAAAAGATTGCCCAATTGAACTGGGATTTTTTCTTTTAATAAAATCTGAAAATAGTAATGGATCAGACATGATTGTTAGGATCAGCATGGCACTTAATTACACATATTCATTTTTTAACCTAGTCAGAGCTCAATTCTACCAAACCCAGCTCTCTTAACAAATCACCCTTAAATTACTCAACAAGGACATTAGAAAAGCAAAGATTGTGAAGAAATTAACCTATGGAGGCCATTTTTAATATCAAATATAGAATTCTAGGTACTAAAAGTATAAGGTCTATCAGTTAGATGTATTAGTTTTTAGCAGGCATAATATATTCACTCAAGCAATCATCATTACCTTTTAAATACCCACTTTAAGAGAATAAACAGTGTTTCAAATGAGGCCAGCATTACTAACACATCTTATGTTTCTGCCTGTGTTTAATTCAGTGACACAATCTTTTGAGTATTCTTGTTGATGACAGATTTTATCTACTGTTAGTAGTTTTGGTTTCTGAAAATGAGTCATATGGAGCCAAATCTGAAGTAGACAAGAATACATGAAAATGAAAATGGAATAGTTTTTCAGTAGTTGTTTTCTAGGAATATAAAATTTTATACAATAAAATATCAGTACAGATAAATTTAATAGTGGTATTAGAAAAATTACCAAACTTTAAATGTCCTGATCTAGCACAGTATTCTCATGTGTCTGTTATTCTGGTGGATGAGTGTTGATTTGGGTTTATAGTATTATTGAATCAGTTGGAATTTTTTGGTAAAGATGGTTAGCATGGTTGTAAGTGCTGCCTGTGCAGTGTTTCTATCCAGACTGAATAGATTGATAAAACGGAAAATATTAGAGGACTTACAGGAGATGTGGTCCAGCCTTTTAATTTTTACATGAAGACACAGGATGTGACAGTGTCTCCTATGTCCTGACTTCCACCGTTGCATACTGGAATTTCTGTACTTTTGTCAAGAAATGATCATATATACTATTGAATGACAAATGGATAACAGAAGAAATCAGGGATGAAATTAATAAATACTTAGAGATAAATGAGAATAGCTCTACAACATACCAAAATCTCTGGGACTCTTTGAAGGCAGTGTAAGAGGAAAGATCATTGCATTGAGCTCATTCATTGAAAGAATAGAAAGTCAGTAAATAAATGATCTAACATTATATCTCAAAGCCCTAGAAAAAGAACAAATCAACACCAAAAGCAGTAGAAGACAGGAAATAATTAAAATCAGAGCTGCAATCAATGAAATAGAAACAAAAGAAACAATTCAAAAGATTGACCAAACAAAAGGTTGGTTCTTTGAAAAAATATATAAAATTGATATATGATGTACCCACACTAATGAAGAAAAAGAGAAAACTCAAACTACTAAAATTTGTGATGAAAAAGGAAATATCACAATGGCAAAGGAAAATATCACAAAGGAAATATCACAAATATCGATTTGATATCACAAATATCAAATGGAAATATCACAATACAGAAGATAATCAGAAACTTTTGAAAATTTATACTCCAATAAAATGGAAAATCTTGAAGACATTGACAAATTTATAGTAGAATGAATCAGACCTTATATGCATATATCACTTCATGACTGGTATAATTCTCTATCATGTACAACCAGAAGAATGAGAAATTATATTCCATTTATGTATGATATGTCCAAGTGCATTCTATTGTCATGTGTGGCCTATTAGATCAAATAAAATGAAAAAAACAATTAAAAAAAGAAATGATCATATGTAATAGATGGGTAGATGAAGTTAATCAAAGCCTCACCCTTGTGGAGATTATAATCTAAGGTAGCAAGCATGCAGAATGAGATAACTAAGAGCAGATTTTAAGGAAATCATCTGCCAAGATTGAACTTTGAAGTAGGAATAAAGTTTGCTGAGGAAGAGGTTAAACTTTCCTGAGCACTGATGGGATATTGGGACTTCATAGTGAGCAGAAATGGAGAGATGGTAAATTGTTAGATGAGAGACAAATTCAAGAAAACATTTCTGCCACTGATTCAAAAATGCATATGTGTTTTTTCTTTCTCTCCAGGGAAAGGATTGGATAAACTAAAATTCAAAAATTAAATGTATCATTTATCTTGCAAACATTGAACTTATAGTATTCCTGAGAGAAAAATACTTGGTGGGCATTATTAAATATTAATCATTAGATATCAGTTTAGCAAAGAAATATAGTCAGGTTGGAACAGATTTTAAGAAACCAGTTACAATGTGGGTTATGAAAGAGAAGTGGAAGAAGCCCAGTGAAAATATTAGAAAATGCAAGTTCCTTCATCCAATGGAATTTTTTCAGAAAATCCTGGCTAACTAGCTTGTTGAGACTTAAGACAGCAATAAAAATAGGTCCCTGTGCTAAGGATATAAGAATTGGTAAAAGTAAAAGCTGGGGTTATTAAAATTGCAAAGAATCTTCTCTTTTAACAAATATTTTTTTACATTTAAGAATTTGATTCAGCAACAGGCAAGAATTAAAAGATTATAATCACCTTCTAAAATTTACTTCTATAGAAATTCGACAGATTAAATGTCAATATAGAATTGGAGGAGATGGAAGTATTTTTGCATATTTCTGGGATATTGATTGTTAAAAGAGACTAGGAAATATATTTCAATGTTAATTTCTCTGGTTCTATTTCAAGGTAATATGGGGGTTTCTGACAATTGTTTGAAGATGTAAAATGTCAGGACTCAAAGATATATTAAAATTAAACCTCCTCATTTTCCCTATATGAAAAAAATAAATATGAATAGTTGGATGATGAATAAATCAAACATTGCAAAAGGAAAGGACAACAGCTCTAAATGTGTATTCACCTATTAGCAGAGTATCAAAGTATGTGAAGCAAAAATGGGTAGAGCTGTGAAGAAAAACAGACTAATCCGTGATTGTAGTTGGAAATTTCAGTATTCTTCTTTCAATCATTAACAAAATAGTAGGAAAAATATCAGTTCTGATATCAAAGACTTAAATAACACTATCAACCAGCTACACCTAAGCAACATTTGTAGGATAGTCCCCCACCCCGCACAGTAACTAATTACACATATTTTTCAAGTACATATTGAACACTTTCTAAGACAGACTATATTCTGAGTGATGATATTCAATAAATTTAAGATGATTGAAATGATACATTGTTTTGACACATGGGAATAAAACCAGAAATTGAAAGATATCTAGGATATTCCCAAATATCTAGAAATCACATAGCTGATTTCTAAATAATCCAAGGATAGGTAAAGAAAGAAAACCAAAGGAAATTTATAAATATTTAACTATATAAAAATAGAGACAACTTTGAAAATCTATGTGGAACAACTAACAAGTGATCAGAGGGAAATTGGTAACATCCAATGTATACTACAAAAGAAGAAAAATCTCAAGTCGCCAATCTAAACTTCCATTATAAGAAACTGGAAAACAAAGAGTAACACATGAAGTAAGTAACAACAAGGAAAGAACAAAGAACAGAAATTAATGAAATAAAAAGCAGAAAGTAGAAAAAATAAATTAAACCAAAACTAGTTTCCTTGAGAAAATTTGATTAAAAAAATATAAACTCTAGATAGACTGAACAGAAAGCATATACAAATGGCTAATCTTAGGAATGAAAAAGGTGCATTAATAGAAATCCTAATGACTTTAAAAGCATAAATAGGAAATATTACGATTCACTTTACCTTTATGTATGACAGTTTAGATGAAATGAAATGAATATAAACAAACAGCCTTAAAATGTGCTATCCAGAAATCCCACTTCTAGGAAACTATATTAAATAAATAAAATATGAACTAAGATTTTTGTACCAAAATGTTTATCAAATGATTATTCATAGTAGGAAGAAAAAAAGCTGAAATCAACCTTAAGTTTATGACAGTGGAGGATTTATAAAATAAACTATAACTGTGATGATGACAATCAAAAATTTCTCATATAGTGTTATTTGCAAAAAGTAGGAGGCTACTGGAAATGTAACTCAGCATGTAGGGCACTGTGTTCAATGAGAGAGGGAGAGAAAGAGCAGGAAACAAAATAGTCATCAAATGGTGATCTCAGTATAAAAGGGTGTTTTGTTTTGTTTTGTTTTTGTTTTTTGGCAGTGCCAGGAATTGAACCCAGGGCCTTGTGCTTGTGAGGCAGGCACTCTACCAACTGAGCTATATCTCCAGCCCCATAAAAAGATATTTTTAGACCAAAAATTACCTTAAATTAGGTTAATAAGCTAATTTGTTGGACTATTTTCTTCTAAAAGTTTTTGTGTTTTCCAAATTGGCTAAGACTGAAATATGTCAATGCCATATTTTGGCCATCATATGCCCAGAAACTGGTTTTATCATTAAAAATATTTTTTTTTGTAAATAGAAAAGATATAACCTGCCTTTTGATGCCAGTTAATTTTGTTTTAAATTTTAGAATGAGGTCACTGAGGAAAAATGAATATTATTTAACTATCCTCATCCTTCCTCCAGTAGACACAGTCGAGGTCATCATTACAGGAGCTACTCCAGGAAAATGCCCAGTCTGCCCCCCTACCCTTTCCTGTCTTTCACTGTCTTTCCCCAGTTCTGTGTCAGTGTGCTGGGCAAAACGTGTATTTGCTTTTTCTTGTCTTTCTTTTCTCTTATGATGCCATAATCATCAAAGCACCTTTTAGTGGGAAACCATTCACTAACACTTGTTTTTATACTTACAAACTAAACCATGATTCAGTGCAGTTCTCCAGCATTGGTTGAGACCATCACCTTCCTTTCCATTTATGCATTTTCCATCTTCACCCAGGCCTTTAGTATTAACATCTGAACCACCACAATAGCTAGCTTGCCTGACTCTAAATTCCCCATCCCAGCTCATTCTAAACTGGTTGTTGGAGTACATACAATGTATGTCCTTTCCTTCCCAGAAATCCTATAGTAAGCAGCTCCTATTTCTAATGAAATCCCCATAATGAGTGAATACCGAAAAAAAAAAAAAATCCCATGGTTGAAAACCTGTGGGTCGGCATCTTATGTAGAACTAAACTCCTTAGTACATAAAGACTAAAATATTCAACCATCTGAGGATTATATCCATGCCTTTTTGCTCAAAATACATTGCCCTTTTATAAATACGTAAATACTTGTTCTTTTTGCCTTTCTTTGGTGACAAAAAATTAAGACATGAAGTTAGTAGTTGGTGTAGAGAATGACACCCAGTTCATCAGATAATCATGCTACATGAGGCCTTACTAGGTAGGGTTCATGTTTGGGGAATCTTTTGGGGCCACCTCACCATCAGCTGCTCCATATATAATCTTTAGCAAAATTCTTGATCCCTCCCATTTTTCAGACCCCATTCAGTCTTTTAACACTTGCCCACTTCAATATATTCTCCACATATAGGCTAAAGTAATCTTTGAAAAATGTAACAAAAGCTTGTTATTCTACTTTTTAAAACTCTTGATTGCCTTCTGATTGTATGTTCAACATCACTCGTTATAAGAGAAATGCAAATCAAAACCACCTTAAGATTTCATCTTACCCCAATTAGAATGTCTTTTATCAAGAACACAGGCAACAACAGGTGTTGGCGAGGATGTGGGGAAAAGGGTACACTCATACATTGCTGGTGGGAATGCAAGTTAGTGCAGCCACTCTGGAAAGCAGTGTGGAGATTCCTTAGAAAACTTGGAATGGATCCACCATTTGACCCTGCTATCCCACTCCTTGGCTTATACCCAAAGGACTTAAAATCAGATTGCTTCAGTGATGCAGCCACATCAATGTTCATAGCTGCTCAATTCACAATAGCTAGATTATGGAATCAACCTAGATGCCCCTCAATAGATGAATGGACAAAGAAACTGTGGTATATATACACAATGGATATTACTCAGCCATAAAGAAGAATAAAATTATGGCATTTGTAGGTAAATGGATGATGTTGGAGACTGTGATGCTAAGTGAGATCAGCCAATCCCAAAAATCCAAAAGCCAAATGGTCTCTCTGATAAATGAATGATGATGCATAATGTGGGGGGGGAAAGATGGCTAGCATAGAGGGAAGGGAGGGGTGAGGGCTGGTGGGGGGTAAAATTAATAACAGACTGTGTGACAGATACCATTGCTCTGTGTACATGCAGGAACGCACAGATGGTGGGACTCTACTTTGTGTATAACCAGTGAAACAATAGCTGTACTCCATTTGTGTTCAATGAATCAATAAGTAAATAAAAAAAAAAAAGAAAAAAAGGCACAAATCTTAAACATGGCCTTTACCTACCTCTGAACCTGCCATGACCACCTCTTCAGGCTCAGTGTGCGTAATCCATGAGGTCTTCCTTTCATTCTTCAAACATACCAACTCTTGTTCACTTTAGTTCTCACATGGGTCTGTGACATCACTCCCTGATTCCCTACTCCCCCTTTAGGTTTCCCATCCCTATCCTTAAGCTTCCACCTAGGTGATTGACCGATTTCATACCCAGCATTGGAATACTGCCTTCATTATCACCTCACGGATGATCTCCTTGGACTTCAAGTCTAAATTGGCATCTTCCTGTTATTTCTTGATCTTTATAGAATTTATCATAGCTTTTAATAATATCGCATTCTGTGTAGTTTTTCCAATGCCTTTCTCTGCTGCAAGCCTAAAGGTTTCCTAATCATATACCCCAATGTCATTTGTTCTTTGTTCAGTACATAATAGGTACCCAGTAAATTGTTAAGTGAATGAATAAAAGAAAGAAAAGAGAAGTATAATAATTAGAAAACATTCATGAGAAAACTGCTATTTTACTCTTTATTAGTGTATATTATATCACCCATTTTAATCAGTTTAATTAGTAAACTTAAAGTTGTAATCATCATTTTCAGCTATGATTTGAGTAAAAGGACACATTCATACAACACATGAAAAGAGAGACCTTTTGTGTGCTCATTTTTGTTTATGTCTTAAACTGTTGCTGAATGTGTAAGAAGATTAATCATAATGGAAAGCAGTCCAGCTAAATGTATTTAAAAACATCAAATTATTTTTATTGACTCAGTGTTTCCACCTAAGAATTTGTCATAAGGAATAGACCTAAATGTGGAAAAGGTTATATATTTAAAGGTATTTCTCACAGTGTTATTTATAGGAGTAAGACACTGGAAACCATCTAAATGCCAAGTAAAATTAATGGCTGAGCAAAACTTGTCATATCCACCAGATAGCGTATGAGTAACCATTAAGCTGAAGGTTAGGATAATATGACTTCCAAAATGTTTATAGAGTAAATGTAAATAACACAATTTTATAACTATGTTTATATCCTATTCATGGAAGTTAAAAAAAGAACCTGGAAAGAAATATCTCATGCTGCCATGACAATGAGTGATTTCTTTTTTTAATACATTTTCTTTAATATATATTTTATTTTTTCCAAAGATTATAATAAACTGTTCACATATAATAGTTTGCATATTAAGATTCTGTCCCAGTTTCAGTACATTTGAGTCTTGGTCCTTTTAGTTTGTAATAATTGAACTGAAATGCCCTGCTCTCTTTCCTAGGATGACAGAACCTTTGTGGAAGATTCCCATGCTCATTCCCATGGGTTAGTTCACTCATCCTCTTGGCAGGATCACAGTCACTTCCTGTCTAGTCCACGATTTTCACACTTGAACCGTAAGTAATAAAGTCCTATACCAGTTCTTAAATTGGATTTAAGAAAATGCAACTCATGGGAAAATTAAAGTTTAAGACTAGTACATGATTATAAAATTCATGTTCTAAGTTCAAGAAAATTTTATCATGAATCATACAAATAATCCCCCCAGGTACTTTTATAATATACCTAATTGGCTAAAAAAAAATATATGGAATCCCTGTTTTAGATCTTACCTTCTCAAAAAGTCAAACCACCCAAGGTAAAATGTTAATAAAGCAAAATTTTTTGTTTGGAGATTGCTAATAACTACACATTGAGTGGAGTAAAAGAAGTTATTTTTATAATAAAATTCAAATCATCAAAAGGAGGATTTTTGCATATAACTTCAGAAATATGTGATGTTGTACAAAGAGTTAGACTACGAGTGCCATTACCCACTCTAATTCACTCTGTGAATACTCGGTGAATGTTGGCAAACTGTCATCAGCAGGTGAGCAAGATATGAGTCCACTGGCCCAGAATGCTGTCCCCCTCCTTCTATTCCTCCTCCCCTTCTCTTTTTTCTTTAGTTTTCAGCTTATGTGTGATGTTCTTACAGAAGGCGTTGGAGCTTACAGTTTGGGAGGTGATTTCTGTTATAAGTACCACCACATACTACAATTTTCCTTTAAAATATTTCTCAGAATAATAACTGTAAAGCCCCTTGTTGTTTGAGTGACTTTTGTTTACTGTTTCTTTCCTCCACCAAAGAGTGAACTCAGTGAAGATAGCAGCAGTGCCTGTTTGTTTACCACTGTTTAGTCCTGTACATTGTACTTGGCACACAGTAAAAGACCAATTAATATTCAGTAATATTAGATGAATGGATATATACGTTTAAGTCCACTTTTATCTAAACTATTAAGATTTCAGTATTATTTAATGGATTCTTATTTACATAATAATTTAGTTGTTTAATTTATCATGGGACTGGAATGTTGTGCCTTAAATCTAATAATTCCGTCATTTTAAATGGCTAGATAGCTATAAAATAATGTACCAAAATGAGTCACAAGAAGTAGGTCAAATCCAAAGGTGATAACTCTCATTTTTGCTGATTTATATTCATGGATTCATTAAATAAATATTTATCAGTTTCTGATAAATGGTTTGGTTTTCCTTATGTCATGATTATTTTATTCCAAAAGCTAAGCATTTTCTCATTCCTGTCCTAATCATTTTACCAAGGGATTTTGTATCTGCATAAACCCACCGCTATTCTAATCTGGCAGCAGTTTTCAACATGGATTTGTATCTCCAGTTAGAAATAGTACCTCAGAATCTGATAAGCAAAAATTTTTATCTTTCACATTAAGCAATGGAAAACTTCCCCCAGGTCTGTTTAATGTAATTAAACATGGAAGAAGAGAGTAAGAAGTAAGGACACTCAAACATCCGAGAATCTCATCCATTGAGACATTCGAGAGCCTGGAGATAAACAGCACCATGATGGAACATGGAGGTCATTGTTCTCCTGCTGTTTCATTTTGCTATTGTGACTTTGATAATGCCCCTATGAAGGCACCTAGACAGAAGTGGTTAGAAGACATTAAGTAGAAAACATCAAGATTTGTGGAATTTTTATGTTATAAATGGCAAAGAAAGAAACTGTATTCAGCTGTCTTCTCTAAATCTTTTTGGCCAGCTTTGGTCATTTTTCTAATTAAGTAAGATATATTCCTCACAGGCAGCCATAAGTCTCTATATAAAATCTACTGGTTCAAAAGGAAATAAAACTAAACAAGAAAAGGAAAAGCTATCATTGAGAACATAATTTGTATGAGAAAATATTTTCTGCAGTTTATACTGTAAAATCTGAATGAAAAAAATTAACTTAAAAAGTTAAGACTCACTTAACAAATCATTTAATTATGTTATTGACTAATTCTGTCTTATGTCTCAGTCTCCTTTTGTTGACAAGTCTGTTTTATGATTTTTCTTCTATGCCTGTGACCATATTTTTAACATCAATCTTCAAAATTGAGCCACAGCCACCTTATTATTTTTTTTTCAAATATTGCATGATTTCATTTATGTGAGGTATCTAAAATAGTCAAACTTACAGAAGCAGAGAATACAAGGGTGATTGCCAGGGGCTGAGGGTAGGGCAAACGGGTTCAATGGGTATAGTTTTATTTTTTATTTATTTTTTAAATTTATTTTTTATTTTAGTTCATTGTACACAAATGGAGTACAACTATCATTTTTCTGGTTGTACACAAAGTAGAATCATACAATTTGCATATTCATACATATACATATGGTAAAGATGTTTGTCTCATTCTATTATCTTTCCTTCCCGGCCCACTCCCAACCCCTCCTTTTCCTCTATACAATCCATCCCTTCTCCATCTTCCCATACCTCCCCCACCCCCGCTATGTGTCATCAACCACTTAGAGAAATCATTCGACCTTTGGTTTTTTGGGATTGGCTTATTTCACTTAAAATGATCTTCTCCAATTTCATCCATTTACCTGCAAATGACATAATTTTATTATTCTTTATGGCTGAATAATATTCCATTGTGTATATATACCACAGTTTCTTTATCCATTCATCTATTATTGAAGGGCATCTAGGTTGGTTCCACAATCTAGCTATTGTGAATTGAGCTGCTATAAACATTGATGTGGCTGTATCTCTGTAGTATGCTGATTTTAAGTCCTTTGGGTGTAAGCCATGGAGTGGGATAGCTGGGTCAAATGGTGGTTCCATTCTGAGCTTTCAAAGGAATCTCCATACTGCTTTCCAGAGTGGCTGCACCAATTTGCAACCCCACCAGCAATGTATGAGTGTACCTTTTTCCCCACATCCTCACCAACACATGTTACTGCTTATATTCTTGATAATAGACATTCTAATTGGGGTGAGATGAAATCTTAGGGTAGTTTCGATTTGCATTTCTCTTATTACTAGAGATGTTGAACATTTTTTCATATATCTGTTGATTGCTTGTAGATCCTCTTCTGTGAAGTGTCTGCTCATTTCCTTAGCCCATTTATTGATTGGGTTATTTGGATTCTTGGTGTAAAGTTTTTTGAGTTCTTTATATATTCTGGAGATTAGTGCTCTGTCTGACCTGTGTGTGGCAAAGATTTTCTTCCCCTCTGTAGGCTCTCTCTTCACATTGCTGATTGTTTCCTTAATTGAATTAATTTATTTCTAGAAATCAAATTTCTTCTTACCCGCTTTTCTGATGAATCTTGAATTTTTTTGTTTTTAGTAATGTAATTGTAGGAAAAATTAGGATCTCCTTGAATATTTCTGTTTTTGAAGCACGAATTTAGCTTAGTTATAGAAATTGTCCTATAACTTCTCTTTAATCTCCCTGTAAACCTCCTAAATTGAAAAGAAATGTCAAGGGCTGTGGTTGTAGCTCAGTAGTAGGGCACTTCACTTGCCTAGCATGCTTGAGTCATTGGGTTCAATCCTCAGCACCACATAAAAGTAAATAAATAAAATAAAGGTATTGCGTCTACACTAAAAAATAAAAACAAAAAGAATGAAATGTCAATACCAACAGAGAAAAATGGAATCTATAGCAAAAGATAATACAGAAGAGGTACCTTAAAGAGATAAGAGAAAATATTAGGTCCATTAAAAATAAAAGCAGTGTATTATGAAAAAGGAACATACAGGAAAGAAATCTCAGAATTTTAAAATGATTACTATGAAGACCAAAAAACAAACAAGCGAACAAACAAAAAAACTGGAAATGTGGAAAACAAAAATCAAGAAAATCACAAAGAAAGTAAAAGAAAAATAAAAGTAGGGCAGTAGAAAATTTTTTTAGAAAATCATTTCAAGAGGAGCAACACATGATCAATGAAAGTCTAGAATGAGAGAACAAGGAAAACAGCAGAAGGCCAGGAGCATCCAAGGAAAAGGGCTCACCCAACAAGTAGCTGCTGCACAAATGTCATCATGAGGTCAATGCCTGTGCTTCCCAGATCCCATGCCTTCCTCTTTCTTGTTTCACCCCTTTCTTTTTTGAGAGCACATCAAAGAAGAGAGGTGAATATTTTCCGTATTTCTGAAAATAGATCTCTTCTCTTTGTACTTGGTTAATACTAGGTGGCTATGAAATTCCAGTTGAAAATTACAGTTATCTTCCAAAATTCAGTGATGGTATTGAAAAAACATATGTATTTGACTCCCATTCTTTCTAAATGATTTTCTCTGGCCCTCCTGTGGCCTCCCCTCCCTCCCCACTTCTGGCCCTGGGAACTTGTAGGAACTGTTCTCTTTAACCTTAATGAGTTTGTGATGCTGTGCCTCAGTATGATCTTGTTTATTTGTTCTTCTAGCTACCTGTTGGCCTTTAATCTGGACACTCATGTTCTTAAATTTCCCATACTGAAGGAAAAAAGGAGAGATTCCATTGAGAAAATCTTTAGGAAATAAACAGAGAACTGACAAATTATCTGATACAGTTGAGCACTTAGAAAAAAGAAAAACTACAAAAAGACACAAAAATCGAATTGAGCTGTTAGAAACAATTATGGTAGTCACAGAAAAAAGCAAATAAAAAATAAAATCAAAACATGGGTCAGTTAATAAGCATAGGGAGAAAAATGAATAAGAAACATTGTCACAGTATGTATACCTATTAGGTTTGTGTGAGCCATATTTATTTACATATTCATAAAAATATAAACATTCAGTATTGACATAACTAAAAGTTTAGATGTAGCTATATTGGGTGAGGAGAAGTGGGTGGGTGTGGATAATGTCTAAAAATGATAAATCAGAAAATAGCAATCAAGGCTATTTTTTTCTTTTTTTGCAAAAATGAAGCAAATGTAGAAAATAAACCTTTAAGAGTTTACTGTGGTTGACTCTGAGGAGTAGAACTGGGATTAGCAGTGGCAGGAGAGACTCCTGTTTTGCTATGTAACCCTTTGGTACTATTAGATGTGTGTATGTACACTTTGGCTAAAAACAAGTCTTATGAAGATAAATGATACTAAAACAATGCTGGGTTTTATATCTGGACAGCAAATGTCTGATCTTCTTGTTAAGTTCCAAATGGAATAAGAAGCCCAGCTTTGGACCAGCCATTTGGACCTATGCAGAGCTCTGCCAAATAGGCACTGAAGGTCCTTAAGCAGATATTCTTGGTGCACAAAACAGGGACCTCCTTCCGTAGGTTGCAGTTGTCCTGGACATGGCCCTTTTGTCTATGCTCCGGACTCTGAGGCATTCGTTCTGCTGACTTAGGTACCCTGTCAAACTGTGACCAAACTAAAGCATAGAATCACTGACCATGGAAAAAAACAAAGGAAATGGGAAAATACTGCATAATTTGTGGTCTCTGAAATGATCCAGCATTAATGAAAGTTTGTTTTAAGAAGTAATTTATGTCAGCTTTGTGTAGTTCAGGTCAATTCATGAAAAGGTAGATTCCTTCTGCCAGGAAGAAGGAAAGAAATGTATAAATTGTAAGTTTATATTACCATTGGAAATAAGAACACAGAAATCCATTATTTAAAGTCATGATCACTACCAAATTTATCCTGGCTGGCTAGAAGTTATGGCGGTGAGTCAGGACACACTTTTAGAAGACTTGGATTCCATTACCTTTAGCCTGTAGACAGTGGGGGCTTAGTAAGAGAGGCTCATAATGTCAGCTTTTGAAACTGTCATTTTTATTTTTTATAAGTAGTGACTGACCACTAGTCTCCATGTATAGCTCCTTTTAGACTAAGGGAACACAACTCCAGGACAGGGCCTTTCCTCTCGGGGATGGAACTACTCTAAACTTGAGCAAGATCTGTAGCAATCTGATGACCTTTAGAAATCTCCATTCCTTTGAGATTAAGATGTTTCATTGCTTTGGAACTAGTGTCTGCAAACCAAATTTTAAAAATAAATGTAGATTGTAAATTTTCTGTAAGTCTAAAACTATTAAAAATGAAATTTATTAAAATAAATAAATAAACTCAAAAAGAAAGAACTGGGATTTTTCATGGGGCAAAAATTTTATCTAAGAATTATTGAAGTTACAAGTAAATCATGCATTTTATTTTAACTTGGTATTTTTAGAAAAGCAAATCAGTGAAAGTTGCTTAAAAAATTTCACTTCCTTACCTCAGTTTACATTGCTATAAAAAGAAAAGTTAGCATTCTCAATTTGTTTTGAGGTGCCATTAGTGGGAGTTTAAGTTCCTTGAACAAAAAATAATTTATTCACAGAAAAAAAATAGTATACTATTTTCACTTCATATTAGAGTTCAAGGGCCACCTGGCTAATTCTGAATATGTACTTCTTAAGTAATCTGGTCTCAAACTTATGGGGTAAATGCCAATGATTTATGGCAATACAGATGGAGGTACTGCCATGTGTAATATGTCAAAACATGCTGTACTGTCATGTATATCTAAAAAGAGCAAATAAAAAAAGATGGAGGGTACTGATAAGGAAAGAAAAATCTATGTTTCAGATATTTTTCACTGACAAATTAAGTGCCAGATATTTTTAAATAATTGAGTTCTGATTATTGTGATTTGACAGGGTACTCACCAGTCCCTCTAGAAAGCAACTAAAAAATTTCTAATCTACTACTCTTAAAAATCCCTTAAGTATATTCATTTGATCAATCAATATATACTGAGCCTTGTGCACAAGGCTCTGCGTTTGGTTCTGAAGAAGACATTAATAAACAGTACAGATAAGGTCGCCTCATCTCATAGAGAAACTGGTAGTGAACTAACAAGCAAATAATTTTAAATGGTGATTGGTGCTATAAATGTAAAATGATGGAAGGCCCCTGGGACAGAACCACTATTTTTGATGTATGATCGGGGAATGCCTCTCTGAGGAGGCTTCAGTTGAGCTGAAACCTGAATGAGCTGAGTTGATATTGGGTGGGAAGAGTCATTCTGATATGAGGAGTGGAAAGTTCAAAGACCCAGGGAAGAAAGGAACGTGGTCTGCTGGAGAGATGGAGCAACCAATGAGACTGAAGGGATGCAGTCCTAGTTAGATGTTTGGATTTTTTAACTGGAAGGCAATAAGGGGCAAGGGTGAAGAGGTTATGCAGAGAATGACATACCCTGGTTTACTTTTGAAAAGGAAAATTCCAATTGGGGTGTGGAGAAAGGATAGTAAAAGAGCAAGACTAAAAGAGGGAGAAGAAAAATGGTGGCCTATGCTGGGATAATAGTAATGGAGATGGGATAAAGCAGGACTTAGGTGAATTAGAGAGGTAGTACAATTATCAGAATTTACTCTTAAAATTGGATAGATATATTAGGCAGGATAAAGGAAGAGAGGAACCAGCATTTGAGAATCTGGGTTGATGGGTATATAATTTTCTAAGGTGGACAAGAGTAAGGGATGAATAGGCATCAAGAGTAAAACTCAGGAGGGAAGATTTCCCATCCAAGTTGCATGCAGGCATTTAGAACTCAGAAGAGAGCAATAAGACATAGTAGAAAAACAGTAAATCTAGATTCCAGATCTCCTCTTAGTAGACAGAGCAGATAACAGGAGGAATATAAAATAGGAAGCCCTTAAGATTTCTCTCTTGAATTCAGTGTGTGTGTGTGTGTATGTGTTTAAAATCATTGTATTCTGACAAAGCACACATCTCCCATTGTCAGATACTCACAAATGAAAAACTGAAGTTTATAAATCATGCAGATACATGTTTTTGAAAATATAATAACTGATTATGTTAAAGGTCTATTAGTGTATATAAAGTTTAATTGCAGAAAACTAGATTGAATACCATGATTAATTAAGTACCGTCTACAAAATCAACTTTTTAGCCCTGGTTTCATATTCACATTGGTTTGTTTTTCTCTTTCCTTTTACCTTGCCAGCATTTACCAAAAGAACCGTTGCTCCAGATTCAGCTTTAATGAAGGAAGATGCCACAAGTTTACCAATGAATGGAACAAGTTCACAATCCAAGAAGGAGGAATTTGAGAGCAAAAAAAGCAAAATGTAATTAGTAACTCTACTTGGAGTGTTTTACAAATGATAGCATTATCTATCCTTGCTGTCATTTGGCCCAGGTTGTCCAACCGACAGATCCATAACCTTGACTCTTTGGTATTGCCAGATATCGACTAAAATGATAATACAGATAGTCTTTGTGAATGATGTAAGTTTAATCAATCCAAATAATAATAAGCAATTACCGATGTGCAGCTAACTTACTGGCAACTTATACCAGCAGAAAAAGTGATGTTTTTCTCTTCACATTTTCCTTTTTAATGTGTGGTAAGTCACAATTTCCTGACCAAAACTGGGATTTATAATTGATGCCTTTCTAAAATTACTGACTACAAAGGAAGAAAATGCATTTCTTTTAAGGCAAAAGTTGCCAGCACTTTAGATTCAGGGAGCATTTATGTATACAATTGATTTTTTTCTTAATGCTTTCTCCCTAATAAATTATCATGTGTTATAACATGTCATGGAGATAAGCATATATAATATTGGACAGTCAACTTTATAAATGCTCAGGATTGTTACATTCATCATCTCAGCAGTCTATTACTACATGTATTATCTTAAATTTATTTCCAAGTCATCCATTTTTAATAGCTATAAAGAAGTTATAAATGATATCTGAATTATAAAGCACTGTAAAGAATTCATAGCACAATTTATTTATTTGTCTTTTTGGCCAAATATCCCATTGTGATCACTCCAATCAGATCCTGGATCATCTTTTGTTTACTATGATCAGAATCTCAACACCAAATTTCTATACCCATGAGGTTCCTTCTGGAAGAGTTTTCATATAATTTGGTACTGTCTTATTTGCTTTTCATGTCTCAACTTTTCTCACCATTGAAGTGTTTACAAGAACTTATCCCCTTCACAAATGGTTCTACCAGTGTAGAAAGATTTATATTTAAATGCTAAATAATGATAAATATCTAGGAACTGATTCCTAGTGGGTCATGGTGGAAAGATTCTGCACAGAGGTAAGGACAATAAAGCAATTCCTTTGTAACGTGTTACATGTTGTGTTTGTTAAAATATACTTGCTTACTAGATTTCTCACATCTTCTATTTCCACTCAGTGTGTTTTCCTAACTTACCATAGCTGAGAGTGCAGAAGTTAGCACTCTCTTTCCATGAACATCAGTGCTGTGTATCCAAAAATTAAATAACACAAACTTTCTGGCCTCTGAGAGTACAGCATAAATTTATCATTTATTCATTCTAAAACACTTATTGAGTTCCTAATATATGCTAGTCATGCTAGAAGAAATACAAAAGCAGGTGGGTGCATTCAAAAGTATGTTTGATATTATGAATTACATGAGAACAAAATGGTGATGCGTTTAGGCCAGCTTAAAAAGAAATCAGACATGAAACAGGTCTAATTTTGTTTTATCTAACCTCAGAACTTAACAGGGTTGTTAATGTGCATTTTGAGGTTTTAACTGGAGTAGTTCTTTGAAAATCAGATCACAGTCCTGGTGTTCCATGTAACCTGTATCATTCTAGGGTAATATTTAAGGTACTGAGAAATTTTTATAATTTTTCAAATGATGTTTTGTGACTCCATAATATTCTATCTCCTTGGGCCTAAATGACTCTCAGTAAAGAAAATAAGGAATAAAATCAACAAATTTTGTATTAATTCCAAGGATAAAGGTTAAACAGATTTTTCCTTTATATATTAATAGGGAGACTTAATGCCACCCATTTGGTTAAAAGCAACAAAAGAAACTGATCTGAACCATTAGTAGCGCATCTGTGGTCATTGGGGAAAACAAAACAGTCCAGTTAGTTAGACCTGAAAGTTTAAGGAAACTCAGATTAATCACTTGGAAAATCCTTGAAAACATATTAGCTGGTGATTTTATAACAGAATAGAGAAAAGTCTTGTCTTTAAAACCCTTTTTAAATCTGAAAACCAAATAAGGCCATTATATCATGTTATTGAATGCCCTGTGCTACTGCTGGATGAATGAAGGTGTCTGACTTTAAATGTGGATCACACAAGAACTTCAAAGGCAAAGTCAACTTTTTGTGAGCAACAATTTTGTCAAAATTCCTTGACCCTCTGTTTATATGGAATTAAATCCAAGGACCGGTCTCCTCTGAGGATTTTTCCTATCTCTTGCAGTTACCATAAGCTTGAGTTGGAAATCAAAAGGAATGCTAAGGAAACACTAATAGCTCGATTTGTACATTTCAAAGCCAGCAACTGTTTTTCCTTTACTCACTCCTTTGGCAGCGCAGCCTCAATTACGTGTGATATCGGCCCCATTTGAGGTGTAGCTAGTCAGCCATATTGCTTGTAGCACTGGGATATTGGAAGGGATAAACCTTATTCTGCAATGATCCTGGTCCAATACTTAATTTGAAGATTGACCTTTTTGGTTTAATAATTTTGATTCTTCTGGCCGTCCTTCTCCCTAAACACACTAAACTTCCATTGAAGTTGTTGAAGGCCACAGAGGGGAAGAAACACAGCTGGGAGAAATCTGGCTTGATGTTTTTCCTATTGGCTAAGGTTGTATTATTTCCTTGACTAGTGTCTGACTTAAAGGTTGAAAACCAGTTGGTTATATAACACTTTATGCACCCAGTTTCCCAGAACCACCAACTTTTCTTCTTATTGTTATAGTGTACATATTTTTACCAATAAGGAGATTAAATCTGTCACTTGATAAAATAGTGTGCACACAGCATTTAGATTTGAAGGTTATGTGTGAAAAAGTGTGTCTGATTACCCAAGAAAATAAGTAAGTCTATTTTTCTCAATCACAACTATGGTAAATGCATTTTTTTGTTTTGATTCTTGGTTCAGTGGTATGCAGAATATATTTAGAGTCACAGTGATTGTTGTAGTTCCTTTAATCTATATTGAATTTTTGAGATTAAAAATAACAGTATTTTAAATGGAACCAAATTCTTATATATAGCAACATGGCATGTTTACTTAGCAAGCCGTTTTTTAGGAAGGGATAAATAGCTCAAATTGTTTTACTCAAGATTTGTGCTTATTATAAACACAGCTTCACATCACATGGTAGCCAAGAATGTGAATGATCATTGAGTAAGTTATTCCTTTTCAGAGCTTCTTACGCCCCCCTCCCCAAACTGTTCCAGTATTTTCCCTCAATTTTAAACAAACAAAACAGAAAATTTAGGATTTTCATGGCCTTCAAATGAGGAAGCAGTTCTCACGAAAGCATCTGGTTTTCTTGGATGAAAACTTAACCATGAACCTTAAGCTGGAAAGCAAATTGGAGAGTTTGTATATAAAGGCATTTCATGCACCAAAGGATGATATAAAAATAGTTACATCTTTCAACTTTTAAATTTCCAAATGTTTAGCAATAGAAACATATCAATTTATCCCTATTTGAGAAAAGAAATCTAAACCATGAAAGCTTTCATTTAGTTTCATTTCTGTACAAAATGTAACACATCTAATTTAAGGCTAGGGAAAATACTTAAAATGAGAAGCCGAACTTTAGATTCCACCTCCCAAGGACATTTCAAAGAAGTTGCCCTTGCTCTTAAGTAGTAGATTAGGAATAAAGTACACCAATCTACTCTGCTCTGATGAAACCAGCCCAACCCTCATGTTCTAACCTGATCTGCCCCATCTTCTATTCTCCTGCTCTGTCTACATGTGTCCACATCCTACCTAAATCCAAGTCTGACACAAGTCACTCTTAGTACTCCACCAAAGCAGCCTCTACCATTGCCCTCTGGAGTCTAGTAAGTGTCCACTCTACTTTGAGAGGACAGACCATCTGAGGTTAGTAGAATCTACATTTCCTTCCAGAGAATACCGATTTTTATGTCCCACATCTCTGGCTACTCTTATGTTTGAAACCCTAGGAACACATCTGTGGCAAGGTATCTTGCACAGCTTGACTCGGACTTTACTACAAAGTCCTTTGCAAATTATAATGGGAGTTTACCCATGTCTCTCTCTGTAGTAATATACTGGATTTCTAAACATGGCAACGCGTTAGTTCTCTATGGGAGGATAGTGAAAGCAATGTGTAGTCTGATGACTTCCATGTTTCATCATGGATAGCCTATATATTGAAGTGGGGACATGAAAAACATGGATGCTACTGTAGTCAAAATAGACACATAACATTTATCACCTGTACTCCTGAAAGGAACTTACTGTGTTTTAAAAGGTTGAAGTTGCACAATTGCCATTTCCTAGAATGGATGTTCTATTTTTCTCAAACTGGCAGATGCTAGACTGTCATGCCGTCTGTTGTCTGTCATCTCTTCACATATCTCCATGTTGTGACACCTCTCATCTTTTATTCTTTCAGTAAAGCATTTTGACTGGCATTATTTAGATAAACACCAAAGTTACCATTTATCCTTGGATATTAGAGCTCCCTGTCATCTTAGCTATATACTTCATTGATAATAAAGTATCAGAATACTGGCATAAAGCAATTTTGATTTTTTTTTTAGACAAAGTTAATGGATTCTAAGCTACCAACGTTCAAATGTTACAATTTAAAAATAAGAAAATATTCTGAAGGAATGTAAGCTAATATTATGTGTCCTTTAGTCACTAATTGATGGTCTCCTTTAAATTCTGATTGAATATTTTTAAAATTATACTTGCCTAAAAAGGGGGGGGGTGAGTCTAATTTTTATAGTATCAAGTTTTCCATTAAATTACAGCTTCCTTTTGTTTTTTCTTACAAATTTTTCACTTGAGTCAGGTGTACTTGTGAGTCATTTGAAGCCGCAATGGGTCAAATGGCTTTTAAAAGCCCAAGCCACTTAGCCAGCAATGTGAAAACTTATAACTTAAAGACGGTGTGGCTCTCTTTATCCTTGGATACCATATTTCTCCTGGAAACATTTCCTCCCTCCCAGTGTCTCTCAGTTTCCTTTCCTAGTAGCCAGTCTTCTACTCCAAGAGCTTTGGAAGCAGCTTCACATCCTTTAGGACTGTGGACTAGAGTCACGCTCCCTTGTCCTGTCATGACTTCAAGACATGAGGACAATGGCAACCATAAAGAGTTGGTGAGGTTGAAACCTGAAACACGAATGTTATTTTTCTCAAGATGTGGGCTGTTCTGTTAACCCAGTGTGAAAACTTCTCAGTAAAACAAGATCATTATTCATCATTGTTTGATGATGAGAAGCAGCTATCACACCTTTTTTTTGGGGTGGGACCAGGGATTGAACCCAGAGATGCTTAACCACTGGGCCTCATCCTCAGCCCATTTATTTATTTGTTTGTTTAAACAGGGTCTTGCTCTGTTGCTTAGGGCCTCACTTGCTAAGGCTGACTTTTGAACTTGTGATCCTCCTGCCTCATCCTCCTGAGCTGCTAGGATTAAAGGTTAGCACCAATGCACCCAGCTCACAGCTATTTTAAATATGGCATTTATATATACTTCATATACCAGAGAATATGTTACCTTCTTTACCTTATAGTCAAAGGAACAATTCCCAAAATGTGTAAACAGTTGCACATAGGATTTTAAATCTACATTTTTTAAATCATCCCCGGTACAAGTTTTTTTTTTTTTTTTTCTCTCTCTCTCTCTTGAAGCCAGCTGTTATCAGATCATCCTGCATAACTCTATTCAGTATTATCCCTAGGGTAGTGGTAATGCTAGTTTAGATTTTGTTTGTCTATTGTTGCTGAGCACTTAGCTGGATAAGGGATGAAAGATGGCAGGAGTTCTGTAAAATGATATGAACACAGGAAGCTGGGTCGCCTTCAACAATACACATTTTAAACTGTTTACTGGAAAGGAAAAAAAAATTTCAGTAGCACTCCATTCTTTATCTAAGGCAGGGTCCTGGAAAGGTAATACTGTGAAAAGCCCTGTTGAACTTGATGTGCACTATAAAGTCATATTTCTGATCAAAGTTGCATTGATCCTTAACTTTCTTTCTAGAGTTCTTGCCATCAGTCTGGATCTGGATGCAAAGTGGCCTTCTTTCAAATAATTTTTCGTCTGGGTGTCCTTTGCTTGTCTGTCATTTGGATTTTCATTTTATTTATGCTATCATTAATCCCACTGTGAGTGAAGATACAAGGTTTGATTTATGACTTAGCATTTTAAAAACTTGCCATGATAATGAACTTCAGGCTGTCAATTACCAGGAGTAAAGTAGTCCTGGTAGCAAAGCCTTCTAACAAGGTGGCTTTGGGAGGGTGGGTGTTAAAAGAAGTTTGGAGAAATCTGGGGATTTTTGCCCCATTCCCCCCCTCACCCCCCCCCACCCCCGGGCTAAGTAAAATAGATGCATCAGTTCTAACGAGGCACTTCCTGCCCAGTCACTGGCAGAGCAGCCTCCTCCCAACAGCTGCAGGCTTGAGAGACCTCATGCTGCTGGCCAAGGTTCATTCTGTGCTTTGACTAAGACCACAGCCAATAAAGCCAGTGTGTACCGTGGAAAGAGTTTCCCATTTTTTCCATTGGAGAAGTCTTTTGTGAGGTTGGTTTGACTGTTCCAAATTAACAGTGGTGGTCATTGCTCATTTTTAAATTTTAACTGCATGTAAACCTACTGATTAGATTCCACTAAGGGCAAATCATAGTTTTCTGAGGAATAGACATATCCTTTTGTGTGGTATTCCTTAAAGCACTGGTTCTCAAAATGTGGTCTCAAAACCAGCAGCAGTGGCACCACCTGGGAACTTGTTAGAGCCAATATTCTCTGGCCATCCCCAGACCCTCTCACTCCATCCTTTATCTGAGCCAGAGTCTTGGAGGTAGCACTGTGAGAAGTCCTGTTGAACTTGATGTGCAACGTGAAGTCATATTTCTGGTGAAAGTTGATTCTTGCTCTGGGTTTTGGAGCCAGCAATCTATGGGACAACAAATCCTCCAGGTGATTCTGATGCATGCTAAAGTTCAAGAACCATGCTTTAACCTTTAACCTCCATTTGACTGTCCATGTATACCCAAAACAAAGCCGAACAAAATGGCTTCTTTTCCAGGTGATGTACAAAAGTACCCTTTTAAATTTTTATTTTCAATATTTCATATTCCCCGTAGGCATTCAAGATGTATTTGGCAGTCCTGAGATTTACCCCACTGAAGGACTTACAGCAGCTTCCAAAAATGCCTAATTTACTATGAGAGGCCACTTCCCCACCTGCTCCTCCTGACAGATTTTTATTA
>JAJEJO010001645.1:206735-333379 GCA_020662805.1 Glaucomys volans | reverse complement strand
GTTTAAATTTGCTGTTCAGTCATCTCCTTATTTTTTGTGAAATATGTTTACTGGTTCTGTCCCTCGTGTTTGATTTTAGTGCTCCTGAGGTTTGATGGTGTTTTTATGATCCTGTTTTGGGCTGTGGCCTTGCACACAACTGAGGCAGTGCAAAGCCACCTTTCCAACCCCTGTTTTGGTGATCAAGTCAGAAAGATTTCAGACATGTTCCTCAGAGTAACAGACATGAATTTATTGAAGGGATGTGGAAAGAAAGAGAGTGGTCCTCTCAGAGAAAAGAGGGACAGTGTGCATCTTCTGCACTCCAGTTTTATTTGGGGATCCCAGAGAAGTTTTTAGAGAGTCTCACCCAGGTCCACCAGATTTTGGCAGATGGCAGGATGACATCAGACTTTGACGTCCCCACTACCATGACCACTCTAGGTCCTTTTGGCCTATGGTCACGGGGAATTACCCTTATCTCCCTGAATTCCAGAATGAGGTCTGTGTAGGGGTCCCAGTCCTCACCCCTTTCAGGGTACCTGGTGTTCTGGCATTATTTTGGACCTGCATTCTCCTGCAGGTAACAGGTAGTTTGCTGAGGTATGTGACATGTGCTGCCCTCTTAAGCCAGGCAGGGCTGCAGGTAAATTGCTTCTTGGAAAAGAAAGCATGTGGGGGTCAGTGCAGTGGGCCACTTTATAGAATCATCCCCTTGACCTTGTGTTCCCACCACTCATATCTGTTTGTCCCCCGTCAGTCCCAGAACAGTCGTGGAAACAGAACAAGCAGAGGTGACTTATTTGGCGGCACCATGAGCCCCAATAATACATTCTATTTCTACCTGTCAAACTAGTTTGTGTAGCATTGTCACTTGAAGTCATCTAACATAGAAACACTTCAGAATAGCAACCGTAAATCTCTGTGTCACCATTTCAGAAAGTCCTGGATGAAATCTGGAAATTGTGTAAAATGTGAGAATGTTAGAAAAAAGTCTTTTGCTCCACCCTCAAAAGTTAGGGGGCCTGTGAATTACAAGAGAAAAAAAGATTAACGAGAAGAGAAAAAAAGATTAACGAGAAGAGAAAAACATAAAAGCATGCCTGTAGGAACATCCTCATGTGGATGGGGAGCGGTGGCCTTGCAGTCCTGGGGAGAGGTGGAGACAGACTAAGGGAGGAAGGAACAACTTTTGGGAAAGATAACTGGTTCCTTAGGCATGTACATGGGGTCATGGTAGTTCTGTTACTGTCTGTTGTTGCTCCAGGTGGGGCATCAATGAGTGTTGAACTGTTTTGATTTTGGTATTTGGAAGCGGGAAATTTCAGGAACTGCAATGTGTTTAGCGCAAAGGAATTTTTTTTATTAAGAGTGGCATATCCTGTACCCCTTCAAGACCAAAGAAGCATGCTGCGATGGTGCATGCCTGTGATCCCTACCTCTTGGGAGGCAGAGGCAGGAGGATCACAAGTTTGAGGCTAGCCTGGGCAACTTATTATCTCAAAATAAAAGTAAAAATTTAGCTCATTAATAAATGTAGCTCAGTGGGAAAATGTCCCTGGGTTTGGGAATTCAAGGATAGACTTGTGGGAGCAACCGGTGATGGAATATGCTGGGGGAGCCTTTGGCCAACCCACAGGTTGCCTGGGGTCAGGGATCAGGGTGTGGCCAGCCACTCTCAGATGGGGCAGGAAGCCCTAGTGTCCAGCTGGAAGTGATCTTTTGATAAGTTCCTGTACAAATGGCTGGAGGTGGAGCCAGGGCCACCAGTTCCCAGGCCTGGTGCTTGACTGGGAGTGTGGCGCTGGGCAGCCTGTGGACTTGGTTAAAGGCGAGTGTCTGCTGGATCAAAGGTAGACCATGCGGCATGTTTAGGCTGGAGGAATTGAGGAGTTGTCCTGGGAGCTATCGAGCACTGTCCTCCCACTACCAGGTTTTATGAACATGACGCGCCTTTGCCCAGTTTGCTGAAGGCAGAGGGAGGTGGAATGTACTTTCTGGTCTCCAGAGTGGAGAATGATGTCATTGACTTGGTGATTGCTAGTGTGTCATTGTTTCAGATTTGTCCCTCCCTCTCACCACCTCTTCTTCTGCCCTCCCCTAGAGCACCCTTAGGAAATGCTATCCTTTCCCCTTTGGAGGTGGCTTGGCGTGGGCTCCTTGGTACCATTATCGCTTTCCTCCAAGGCGTGTTCCCTTCTGCTTGGTGGAGATTGTTTATTGTGATTTGGGGGTGGATGGGGGATGCAGTAGGTGCCTGTAGGAACTTTGTGGGTGTAATTACTTACCCTGGGTTTGAAGGACTCATTGACACTAGGTTTGAAGCTGGGGGTGAAGGGGATGATGTTTGATCCTGTCGCTAGCATCCTTCATTCTGGGTAGCAAGTCTGCTGCAGGTCACCTCCCCCTCTGAAACTCCTTGTTTTCACATTTCTTTAGGATCATGAAGAACTCTGATGGTCTCTCATTTTTTACTTAATCTCCTTTCCTTACTTTTGAGGAAATGAGCAGTGCCTGTGCCAGGGAGGCTCTGGAAAGGGCCCCTGGGCTGCTCTCTGGCTGCAGCCTTCCTGGGAGAATCCTAGCTGTGCTGAAGTGACTGACCTGTGACTTTGTCATTTCCTGTCTGCAGACCCTGGGGGTGGGGGGGGGTTGGTTTAAGCAGAAGGACTAATGAAGGACTTGATTGAATAGGAAGTCTCTCTGCCGTGGATTGCTGAAGGAAGACCCACAGTTTTGGGTGTTTTTATCTTAACTTGAATCCTGCCTAGGAGGTTGGTCTTCTTTTCTCAGGGTGTTTCCTGGATATAAATTAGGATCAGGAATCATGAATTTACATGCCCAGAGATGACCTGCTGGCTCTTCTAGCTGAGGAGAAGGGCTCATCTCCATGCCTTTTTCCCCAGTCACGCTGCTGGGAGTTTGTGCTACTGACTTTACTCAAGTCCTAAAAGCCCATCCAGCTACTTTTGAGCTGTCACAGCAAATGCAAACATGAGGTTTCGGGAGTTATAAGGTGCTCAGCACACTGACAGCCATGTGGCACCCTGCGGGGCTTGTTGGATAAACAGCTGGAAGGTCACATCTGGCATTCAAGTCGTGAAGGGAAGGACTTCCTTCTGTGGAGAAGTGAGGTCTGGTTTGAAAGCACCCTGGCCATGCCGCTTGGGGGCTCATGGAAGCTGTATGCAGTAAGTCTGGTCGTGTTCGTCGTTCCAGTTAGTAGTCTCTCCTTCATTTGCTGCTCCACTTTTCTGTGGTTTTCAGTTACCTGTGATCTGAGAACATGAACTGGTAAGTTACAGGAGTCTACAGCACTTGGTAAGTTGTGACTTGTTCTGCCACCCTGAGTGGTGTGCTGAAACCCCTTGCCGTCCTTCTCGCCCTTGGTGTGCAGTGTCCCTCTGTTCGGTGTATTTGGCCTGTGAGCTGCTTGGCAGCAGCTCGAATCCCCACAGGTGGTGGTGGTTGGGCAGTGCCTGTGTGTGAGGAGTGCTTACTTACTGACGACTTCAGAGCACAGCAGGAGTGCTGGCAGTGTGGATGTGCCGAGGAGCAGCAGTGCAGTGCTTCCTCAAGGCAAAAAGAACTTTCTCTGCTTCAGGAAAGAAAATGAACACTGTGGTGGTTACGATGTGTAGGAAGCAGAAGCACATTCTTCTGGTATCTGGCATCACTGGGCATCATGGGACAGGACCCCCCCCCCCCCAAAATAAGGGGCTGCTGTGGTGGACATACACAGATACAGTGGCTGCACAGCCTGCTGGGTGGTTGATGAGGAAGTGGGAGGACTTCACTGGGAAAGAGGTGTTGTAGACCCTGGAATGGCTGTTTATAAAGAATGTAAATGAGATAAAATACTGCTAATGAAAGGTGGGAGCCCTTTCCTTTTTGTCCCATTCTCCCCACCCCTAGGTTCCTCAGATTGATTCAGTGATGTCATTATGCTGCCTGGGCTGAAGCATGTTTACTACCCTCTGCAACTTTGCATGTTGGTAGAAGTTCAAGGTTTTTTAGAGGATATCCTGGGAACCCTTAGGAATGAATGAAGGCAATGTCCTTTCCTGGATGCCCTATTGCGTACATGGAATTGATCAAGTTTCCTTGGTTTTTATTTATTTCCACACCACCAGCTGGGTATGCGGTATGTCCCTAAAATCCCAGTAATTTGGGAGGCTGAGACAGGATTGTGAGTTGGAGGCCAGCCCCAGCAACTTTAGAAGACCCTGTCTTAAAAACCAAGAAGAGCTGGGGAATGTAGCTTAGTGGTACAGTGTCCTTGGATTAAATCCATAGTCAATATCTCTCTCTCTCTCACTCACATACACACACACACCACTGATGTATGTATTAGAATTGTGACAGCAGCTGCCGGAGACATTGGTCCTGAGCAGAGGTGCTGACTTGCAATATCTGAGCTCCTGTTTTCCAGTGGGAGATGGTGCCGCTGCTCCAGAGCCACAGAGCACAGGCAGCAGAAAGGTGGAGGAGCATCGTCTATTACATTCATTTAGCTGAGCAGATTCTTCAGTTATGACGTCTCCTCCTCTTCAGGCAATTGTCTGCAAACCTTTAGACCTCTTTTACAAATGTTTGGGAGGAGACTATGCATGAATTGTAGTGAACCCTTTATGACAGAACAGGATTTTGGTTGGTGGAGGATTGGGTAGTTCCCCATACTTTAAAAATTACAAATATCGTTCAACTTGCTAAGTGAATTTCTATCAGAGCCCAAAATAAATACTTTGGGCATATTCCTGAAAGAACTGCATTAGCTCTCTGTGGCATTTATTTTTTTTCTTTCATGGCAGTAAGTTCACCTTTTGGATGACTGTCAGAACAATCCCGTGTTTTTCAGTTTAGCTCCAGACATGTTGTGCATTTTCTGTATGTTTTTCATACAGCAGTGAATCTTGGTGTGTGATGGAGCTGGTCGATGCAAGGTTGCAAACAGTGCTTGTGTCATTGCTTCCTGTAAACAGCAACAGTGGGCTGGATTCCTAGCTGCCTCCAGATGTCAGTGTAGGTTCTAAAAACTGGCCAATGGCTGTGCTTGTTGTAATTCCGAATTCTCTTCTCTTTCCCAAGGGGTGATACCAGAGCTGGAAGTCTAAAGACTCACTATTGCCATCTATTGGTGCTAGCTGGGTACCTGGCCAGACTTCAAGTGGGCGGGGAAAGGGTTTGGGATCCCTTTGCTCTTAAGCAGATCTGTGAAGTAAGTGGCTGAGAGAAAGAGGGTGAGAGAGGCTGCCTGCTTGCCCTGGGCTCCTGAGTGCTGCCTTTTGTACTTGGGTCTGCATATGCCTAGTATGCCTTGTGGTTTTATTTTTGGCTGGGCTGGGATGGGACCCAGGGCCTTACATGTGCTGGGCGAGTGCCCTAGCCCTGGCCGTGTGGAATCCCAGTGACCACACAAGTCCCTCTCGCGTGTTCCTGGTGGAAAGTCTCTGCAGGACCCACTTCCCTTTTATACTCTGAGAAGGATTCCACTGGCTGGGTAGTGCTGTAGAAAGTAGTTTCTTCGTGTGTGTGTGTGTGTGTGTGTGTGTGTGTGTGTGTGTTTTCCCCTCCCCTTGAAACATGATTCTTGCCTCACAGGTCATTCACTCTGTCTTCCCAACTGTTCTCTTTGCCAGTGGATGGTTGCCAGGAGATTTTTGGCAGTTTGCAATTGGGTATTGAGTAACCTAAAATTGAAAAACTGCTAAGGTTTTTGTTGAAATGATATTTTAAAAACTAAATTGGCAATCCCACCTTGAGAATGAGCAGAAAGGCAAATTTAACATTTAAACTGGCACTTTTAGGCTTTTAAAACTGTGAACATACTTTGGATAATTTGTTCACACCTTGTATATACATGAGGGATTTCTTTGGCCATGTCCTTCGGATCTGTGCATGGGGGTTGGTGTAGTCCTCCTCTGCTGCCTTTGGCGTGGAGTTGCCCCGTTTGTTCAGGCCACACTTTTGGCCAACAGGGCATGTTGAGAAGAGCATTTGTGACCCCCAGTTCCTGGGCTTGCAGTTGGAGCCCCAATAAGAACGCCATTGGTCATGCCACTTGGGGCTGCTGGGATAGGCAGCCTTGCCTCGATGGTAAACTGAGACTGACATTCATTTAACTGACAAACAGGTGACACTTGTGACTGAAGGAATAAAAGGTCTTTGTTGCCGCTTTAATTGTTGATTAACGATGATCCCTCTCCAGTTTGACATGGTTGCTTTCTAGAACACAAAAGAACTCAATGTCAAATGCTTCCTTGATCAAGACATTTGTGACTTCCAGGCAGTTTCGGTTCTTTGACATTTCAGGATGCTGCAAAGATTTCAAGCAACATAATTGGATAATTTTGTTTAATTGACTCAGGAGCCGTATGGCATATTACTTTCCATAGTTGTGTGGGATGTCATTGCCTGGTCTGAGGTTTGTGTGCTCCAGCGGGGTTTGACTGTGGGGAAGTTGTTCTTTCCTGCTGTGTGTTCAGTTGTATTAACTTAGTCTCTTTCTTCTCTCCTCTTCCTTTCCCATGGATAAAAGAGAAGGAAAGTTCTTCTTTCTCTTCTCTGTTGTCCTGGGCGAGCCAAGTGTTGCTGAGGTTCGGGGCCTCTTCCTAGATGGGGGTGGTATTTGGGTGTTGGGTTGCTTGCCTTCTTGGGCCAGCATCTTGGTAGAGCTGATAAATTCACTTATGAGTAGTTGGGTTGGTATTCCTAAGGATGTCTGCATTCTGAAAGAAGCTATGTGTTGGTGCAAACGAGCTATTTCTCAGTGTTGTGAAGCAGAGTACAGATACCGGTACTCTTTATTAGTTTAAGGAAATCACAGAATCATTTATGGGATGGTGACTTTTTCTAAAAACATACTAATTTTCACCACCTCCATAGGCTTCTAGAGTGCCAGGCAGTATTCTTAAATCTCAACGTCACCATACTTTGCTGTTTTACCTGGCAGTTAGAAAATTGGTGCTAGGAATCTTTAACTTAGCCAGACTGGCAGCTCGGAGATTTAGATTCTGATTTCCCAGTGGGTGCCTGCAAAAGATCAGTACTTCTCATCCAGAACTGTGGATCTGTAGATCAAAGGAATTACTGCAGGAATGACTTTAGGAACCCCTTGTATCGCGTAGGTCAGAGATCACAGAAACTTAGAGCCAGGCAGAGCTTTATTTACTCCATTTTTGCTGTCCTTTTTATTATTTTTAATAGTTTGAGAAAATCAAGCGGGCCCCCCCCACCTTAGTCAGCAGGTCAGTTTTCTGGGGCTTGCGATACCACTGCTGTTTTCCTGGTGCCAGTCTGACAGACCAGACCTCTCAAGGATCCATCCGGAGAGTCTCAACCAACAGAAAATGCCTTTAGGCGATTCCGGCAATGGCAAACTTTTACTCCAAATAACTCCCTGTGTAATTTAATTAAGACAAGTGCTGCAAATATTTAATATCCTGTGGTTTTTAGCATAAACAAACTATTTGATCTGTGTATATGTTAAGCATTTAAAAAAAAAAGAAGTCTGTGAAGCAGTGTGGCTAGATCTCAAATGCCATAAAGCACAACCCCTCTCCTAGAGCCAGCTGACCTTGTCATCCTGTGATGTCCTGGATCCTGGCGAACAGTTGTGGATCGTGACTATGGAACTGGTGGGGTTGTGCTGGAAGCCTGGAAGGACGGAGGCCGAGGCGAGCACCGCCCCCCTTGCAGTCTGTAGTGAGCTCTGGGTTCACTTGAGGATGTGTTTGTTTTCTCTCTGCTGTTCAGGATGTTTACAGCCATCCTGTGTGGTTTGCCCGCAACTGCACTTGCATTTGAATTTGGTGGGCAGCTTGCCCTGGGTAGAGGATACCCCTGCTGGCCCCCTGCAACCTCCGGCATACACACGGGCACGTTCTTGTTTCTTTGAATCATTGCCAGGTTTGTAGTGTGTGTGTCTGCGGGTGGAATAGAGTGGGTAATTATTTGGGGGATGGAAACACAGGACATGTTTCTGAATAGGCCTTTCAGTGAGTTGGCAGAGCCTCAGGGCCGCTCCCACACTGCCACAAAGAACACAGCCATGCTGGTCATTCTACATTTGCCAGACGCACAACATCTTATTTCTTGAATGAGCAGACCCTCCCTCCCCACCCATTCTCTACCCTTTGTTTAGAATTGGGATGCAGTCTAAGTAATTGGATTTACCAGCTTATGTGTTTAATATTGGAAAATTGAGTTAATAAAATAATGTTTTGGCATGCTCATCCCTCAGCAAGGGACCAGTTGTGCATTGACTTCAGACAGCTTGGTCCCCCCTGACTCCTGCTTCCTTTGCACTGTGAACGTGTGCTGTGTCCTCCTTGGGTTGGTAAACCATCACAAATCCTGGACAGACATGGAATTTAATTAACCTAGAAATTGCTATCGTGCCGTTGTCAGGGTGCCCTGGCCCACAGATAGCTATGAGCAGGCTAACGATGTGGTGGAGGACCCCAGAGGAAACCTGGAGAAAGGGTGCCACCCTCTGTGAGGCACCTGGTGGCAGACTGCCAGGGAAACTTTTTTTTTTTGAACCAGGGATTGAACTCAGGGGCACTCCACCACTGAGCCACATCCCCAGCCCTATTTTGTATTTTATTTAGAGACAGGGTCTCACTGAGTTGCTTAGGGCCTCGCTAAGTTGCTGAGGCTGGCTTTGAACTCGCGATCCTCCTGTCTCAGCCTCCCAAGTCACTTGGATTATAGGCGTGTGCCACCGCGCCAGGCCCCAGGGAAACTTCTGAGTGCATCACTGAGGCAGGGCGGAGGGCGATGGCGAGGCTGTCACAGAACAGCACAGACTGGTGCAGGGCTGAGCCCCTTCGAGGGGCTTTGCAAGCCTCCTCACTATGTATTTAACTTGCAAAATAATGCCAGCTTTGGTCAGGGGGGGAGTTGGCAGCGCCGTGCTGGGGATCTGAACCCAGGGCTGATAAGCACATGCTCTACCATCGAGCTACCCCAGCAGCCCCAAATCAGTTATTTTGGTGTACTTGCATATTTCTATAAAGGTGCTATTTGTATATGTTAAGTTTTATTCCTGTAAATGTTTATTTCCTCGTATCCACATTCTGGAGCAATTCAGCTGCCCTTGGACCACACTCGCACTGCTGCGAGGTACTCGCTGCAAGGACTGGGCTGTGTGGGGTGTTCCTGGAGCTCTTAGTTGTGTGGGGCCAGGAAAGCAAAGCCAACACCTGCAATCCCCGTGGGGCCCTGTGGGATGGAGAGCTCTACCCTGGACACCCAATTCCTGGTTTCCTCTGGGTCATGTGTGCTTCATCACTGGGGAGCTGAGCCTCCTGCTCTGAGTGGTCGTTTCTTTTGTTGCCACTTTTTAATTTGTCATTACCTTATTTTTTGTAGTCTTTTGTGCAGGAGCAGTTTGTTGTTGGGGTCCTGAAATTGTGAAATACTGTGCCCCACTCTGGCACGGACACATCATCTTCTCATTGTGGCTGCACAGTCTTCTCATTGTGTGGGATTTGTTAATTTTTTTGTTTTAAAGTAGGTAACACTTAAAAATCCTGTTCTCTTGCAGGCAGTATATTTATAAAATTTCTGCATTACTCAGAGTGTGAATTGTATCCATTTAGATTATGGAATTGCGAATTAAAAATTCTAGTAGAGCTAGGAGCTGAGGTGCACACCTGTAATTCCAGTGACTTGGGAGGCAAGGCCAGCCTCAGCAGTTTAACAAGACCCTAAGCAACTTAGTGAGACCCAGTCTCAAAAAGAAACCATAACAAGGGCTGGGACAGCTTAATGATAAAGTGCCCCCGAGTTAAATTCCCAGATATGCCCCCCCCTTTCAGTAGAACAAACAAATTAGACCAGTTTTTCTGAATTAGAAACAAAACCAAAATTGTTTTCAACAGGTGGAAGGGTGTTAGGAAAGGCAGGTGTGTGGGAGGCAAGGGGGTTTACTGGCTCTTGCCCCAGGCCTTGATGGGGCTCGGTGACTGTGGTTCTTGTCTTTCCTCTGATTAGTGTTGCCCAAGGCCTGGCTGCAGCCAGGTGCCATAAACTAAATTCAGAAATTGGGAGTGAGCCTTTAAAAACTTAAAACTTTTTCATCCAGTGACTTTGTATGTATTGAATGTTGTGAAGAATTTAGGCTTGTGTTTTCTGTACTTTAATTCTCGGGTTGAAAAGCACCCATCCATTTGCAGCAGGCTACTTTCCCTCTTTCAATGTTCTAACACAGAACTCCTCTTCATCTTAAGATAGTTTAAGCAGCTGCGCTCTGAAGTTGTCTGTGTATCATGCTTACCTTCCACATGCCATGTCTGGACTTCAGCCTCCCCTCTGAAGGTGCCTCCTCAGGCTTAGCTCCCCAGGTTATAAGCAGGCAGTTGATGGCAAAGATGCTTGGTGGGGTGTTCGTTTTCTTTCCTTCTAGAACATGGAGGGTTTCTGTGCAGTGATCCGCTGTCCTCCTTGTTAGTGGGACTGCCTCCCACTGACCTTTGCATGGATGTGAGTGCTTCCATGAGCAGGGATGTTTTTAAAGGGCTGCAGGTTGCCCAGGATGTAGCTGAGGAGTCACAAGTCTCCTTGGGACCCAGTGTGAGTGCTGGGAACATGATCAAGATGGCGTTTGGGGAGGACGAGTAGCAGTAGCTAACTGGCCAGGGCACAAGGAAGTGAAGTGTAGAAGAAGAGCTGAGTTGATTGCCAAAACGACTTTTACTCGTTAGGCAGGGCAGGAAGTACAAATACCTCCCATCATATCGTACTTAATATTTTTCGGGGAGTGGTGAATTTATGAAGTTAAAATTTAAGATATTAACTTGCACAAGTATAAAAACAGTTTTGCTGTAGTGTTTTGTTAAACAGTGGAATGTCATTCATAAACATCATGGGCTTTGGAGCTTCTGAAGTTTACTGTGCTTGCTATTTTTTATATACATGCTCACTACTATTTTATGATCTCCCAACAATGAGTTTGCAAGGGAAGATTTATTCACATTGCGTTAATGACCTGATTTCTGTTTTTCTGATTGATTTGAGTTAGGTGGCATTATCAGTCCCTCAGTGTTTTGGGATTCCCATTGTGGGATTCTCACAGACGTACAGAAGGCCCTGTGTCTCCGAGCTGTTGCCTGTTCTTTCTGCTGTGTTCTGCCCTCCACTGCCTTTTCTTTGGCCAGTCAGAAGGTCCAGATGGCTAGCCTACAGCAGTCCAGAAGCGTGTTCTCGCTCACGGAGGTGCTGTTAAATGTTGAGATTTTTGTAGTGAAGGAAGAGTTAGTATTATACCAGTGATCAATGTCAGCAGTTCTTGCATAAAGTTAAACTGTGGCGATGTATTTGTGTGCAGAAAGGGGAGTCTACTCTGGGCTACTGCGGTGTTAGGGAAGAAGCACAGAAACAGTTCGAGGATCCAGGAGGGCTCACTTGGCTGCTGGAGGCCTTTCAGATGAAAGGCGGATAGAGGAGGAAGGGCTTCACATTGTTCTCTATGAATGCCTGACGGATGAGTATGATTCTTAGTAGGGAACAGGTCCGTTTTTGAATCCCTGATTAAGGAGTTTCGGTTTGACCCTGCTGATGGGGTGGGGGAACCGTGATTTCCTGGGGTTGGGTACACTAAGAAGACATCCCCTCAGGATCTTAAAGGCTCTCCTTAGTCAGGTGTGCTTGTTTGGCAGACTTCAGAAAGTAAGGGTGGGGAGGGTTCCTGATGTAGGTTAGAAAACTGAGAGAGTGGAGGACACATTGGCAGAGATGGACTGTGGGTCAGGACACAGTTGGGAGGGACTTTGTTCAATGGAGGCTTTGGATGCCCCGTGAATGCAGCAGAGCCTGCACTTCTTCCGCACTGCTGGCCCAGGTAAAAAAAAGTAGGAACCTATCCATCCCAACCCTCAATCATCCCTTGCTGTATTTTTTTTCTTTTTTCTTTTTCTTTATTTTTTTGTGGTGCTGGGGATTGAACCCAGGGCCCTATGCATGCAAGGCAAGCACTCTACCAACTGAGCTATATCCCCAGCCTGCGCTTGCTGTTGTTGAAGTACACACGCCATGTGTACAACACGCATACACAAGTGTTCAACACAACCTTTTAATGAATTTATTGTGCTTTAAAGCAGGCCTGTGTTGTTGATGAGAGTGTGAGAGAAGTAGAATGTTAATTAGAAACAAAGGGTTTGCTTGAATGGTGTCCTTTTTTCCTGGTGTGTCGTGGTTTTATTGCTGCACATAGGCCTGATACTCCCATCTCTGCCTAATCGAGTCTTACTGTGTTTTCTTCTTTTGCAGGCCCAGGCTGCAAGCACAAAGGAAGTTTGCTCAATCTCAGCCGAATAGCCCCAGCACAACTCCAGTGAAGGTAGTGGAGCCTTTGCTACCCCCGCCAGCTACTCAAATTTCTGACCTCTCCAAAAGGAAGCCTAAGACGGAAGACTTTCTTACCTTTCTCTGCCTTCGAGGTAAGCCTGTGTTGCCTGTTTGTTTGCAGGAGCTGCCTGCTGGGGACGAGGAGAAATGTTGGGGCATGAGCGTGGGCATTGGCCATTCTCTCTGATGCTCTTATGGCTGGATGGGGGGGACTCAACGTGAGGAATCCTACTGAGAAGGTGCTCTCCGGCCTTTTGCACCAGCCGTTTGTTGAGCCTTCATGTTTCTTCTATTTTCATGTGACTTTCAGATCCCTCTTCTTGGCTTCTCAGGGAATGCATGGATGGCTCTACTCGTTGTAGGGTTTTTGGGGTGGTGGTCTGATTTTTCTTTTTTCGGTACTAGGGATTAAACCCAGGGGCCCTTTACCATGGAATAATACACTCAGTCCTTTTTATTTTGAGACAGGGTCTTGCTTAGTTGCTGAGACTGGCTTGAACTTGGTGTTCCTCCTGCCTCAGCCTCCTAAGCTGTTGGAATTACAGCTGTGCATGTGCCACCCCACCTGGCCATACTTTATAGTTTTAATTTTTAAAATGCAGTTCTCCTGACCATTGTTGGAAGCTGCCCTCCCTGCCACCACCTTGACACATACACTGTTAACTTTTCTTTTTGTGCCCCCGCAATGGGGTTGTCTTGGGGTGGGTGTGAAGTCCTTGGCCTCATGTTTTCTCAGGCCTGTGAGTATGCTGTGCTGACTGAGGGCTTCCTGTTCTCCTAGCCTGTGCTATGTTGCGAAAACAGTAGCAGTACTTTCTAAGTGTTGGTAACAGTGGAAATACCCATTCATGTATGTGACCAGGACCCACCCACAGAGGGTGAGGTCGGGATCAGTCATGAAGGAAAGAGAGGTAGGTTTGGATTTAAATGGAGCTAAGTTTTCTGAGAGTTGAAGAAAGGATAACCAAGATTCTCAGGGAGCCAGACATGGTGATATACGCTTGTGATCACACACCACTGGGGAGGCTGAGGCAGGAGGATTTCAGGTTCCAGGCCAGCCCGGGTAGCTTCATGAGAGATCCTGTCTCAAAAACTAAGAAAAGGGCTAGGGGTGTAGCTCAGTGGTAAAACGCCTCTGATACAATATCCAGGATGGATGGATAGATGGAAGAGTCTCTGGAGGAGATTGAGGGGCTAGATGGGGAGGAGTTAGGAAGACCTTGGAGCATTCCTTGAGTGAGCTTCATTGAGAAGAGAGTGAAATGAGAGGAAAGTCTGCTATTGCATATTTATGGAAAGTCTTGCAAGGAAGTTCAATGCTATTTATTTAAAATTGTGTGTGTGTGTGTGTGTGTGTGTGTAGTAAAGGACTTAAGCACATTGTAGGTAACTTTTTTCTGAACTTGGTTGTTTGCCTTTTCCCCTCTTTCCACATTTTTTCTTGGTGCATTATAGCTGTGCATAATGGTGAGATTTGTGTTGCATGCTGTGCATTGCCGGCAGAGTAGCGCTCCCTATGTCCCTTCGTTCTCAGCACACTAGGGTGATATCTTCCAGGGGGATGCTGCCCTGTAACCCTCAGAGTTGGAACTTCACAGGAATAGACCTCCCCACTTCCCAGTGGGCTGGTGTTTTGTGATATCCACGTTAGCCTTGCCTTTTATTATCCTGTATTGCCTCCTTGGTGTGGAACAGCTCCTTGGGCTGTTTTTACGGCCTTGAGATTTGAAAGTGACAGGCCAGATGTTTTGTAGAATGTCCCTCAGTTTGGATCTCTTGGCATTCCTGTGTAATTGGATTCAGGCTTTGCATGTTGGACAGGGGTACTGAAGTTAAACATGATTCTTCTTGACTTTGGGTCCTCCATCCCCCTTTTAGGTGGTGGTCTTGTTGGTCATCCCATTAGGGTGGATCTGCGAGGACCCTCCACTGTGAAGTTACTCATTTCAACCTGTGCAATACCCAAGTCATAAATTTAGAAGGTTCTTTGACGCTGTACATCTTTCATTTCTCAGGCAACCCCCAGCTACCTTCCCGCCCCACTTTGGTACTGGGGATTAAACTCAGGTACACTTTACCACTGAGCCACATCCCCAAGTATTTTGTATTTTATTTAGAGACAGGTTTTGAGTTGCTTATTAGCACCTTGCTTTTGCTGAGGCTGCCTGTGAACTTGTGTTCCTCCTTTCTCAGCCTCCCGAGCCTCTGGGATTACAGGTGTGCACCACTGTGCTGGGCTTTCAAACCATTTTTGTTCATCTCTGTTCATTTCCTGTCTTACGCAGAGGGTTGTGATCTGTTACTGTTACTTTGATGTTGGGACCGACCCGGAGCTCATCACTGGGAGCTCTTCCAGCTGGTTGTCTTGTCCTTGTGACATGTCCCAGTTGTCCTTCCAACCTTGCTTGGAGCACAAGTGTTCTAAGCCCATCTTGTGCCCTCATCCTCAGTCCCCAGCTGGCCATTTCTCAAAGCTGCCCTGGTTTGTTTTACTGGCAGCTGATGTTGAGAAACCAAAATCTGGGCTTTGGGTGTCCTGGAAGGTAATAGAATGCTGTTTATTGTGGGTGCTCTTTGTGGGCTCAGGTGGTATGTGCTCACCTTTGTGCATGCATGCATGCACACACATACTGATTATCTCGACCTCTGAACACTCAAATTCAGAGCACCCCGTCTTCCAATTTGAGTTTGATACTGAAGGTCTCTTTCTTTTCTCATTCGTCACTGAGAGACCTGGCCAGGTTATCCTGGCTGTGTTTCCATGTCAGCTCATTCTGTTTTTCGAACAGCCCACCTCCTGCCTCTTCTGCCCTCGTTCCCCATTTAGAACATGGCTCCTCTCACCCCACTCTGACACCTCTCCTGGTGGTTGCTCCATCTTGTCAGGTGACACTGGGTAGATTGTTAGGGAAGGGGAATTGAAGAGCTGAGGTTTGTTGGATGCTGTAGTATGTTGATAGTCCTGGAGACACTTCAGTTTCCCCTCCCTCAGCTGGGGCTCACTTGGCCTTTGAAGGAGGACTGTGATGGACTTGCCACCAGTTTGCGTTTGCTAATCTTTGCAGAGCTCCTTGTGGAAAGATTCTGTGATTCTGAAGTGTTGATTGTGAAGATGGAAAGGAAGTGAGACAATGGGGGAGGTGACATCTGCTGGGGTGGGGTGTGGAGAGAAGAAGAGAGGGGCTGGTGGGCTGTGAGCCTGGTGGCATGTGCTATCAGGAGTGTGGAGTGAGTGGGGTGAGGTATCATTAGCAGCATGAGGAATTCAGCGCAGTAATTAAAGTTCTGTTGTGATGTGATGGGACTCTTTATTTTGTCACCTGGGTCATGCATCTTTTTAATGCATTTAGAGCTGGAGGCTTTAAAAGGGCACCCCATGACATAACTGTTGATTCCTTCTCCTTAGGAAAGGTATATGAGTGTAGGATTGCTGAGTGGTACTCTTAAAATAAAAATTAAAAAGAAAACAAAGAAATTGCACCTGGAGAAAGATTATGCACAAATAGAATTATCAACACAATTTACCTCTTTGAGATGTCAAATGCAACACATGTCTAAATAAGAAACTTAGGGTACATGTAAAACAATATTGCAAAAATGCTCTGAATCTTGGAAATTTTTTTTCTTCATTTTTGTATCAGGCAATAAAATTGATTTTTTTTAAAAAAGGTGGTCTAAAATAAAGACCTACTATACTCTTTTACTTTTTTCTCCTATGGTTTTTACATCGGAGGTATTAAAAATGTCTAGTTTTAAAATAACATGTTTTGGAGTTGAGCATAGTGGTGCATACTTGTAATCCCAGGGACTCGGGAGGCTGAGGCAGGAGGATTGCAAGTTCAAGGCCAGCTTCAGTCACTTAGCATTAGCCTTATGCAACCTAGTGAGACCCTGCCTCAAAAAGGTGTGGGGATGTGGCTCAGTGGTTGAGTGCCTCTGGGTTTCATCTCTTGTACCAAAACAAATTTGGTTTGTTAGATCAGGTGTGTTTACCAGATCTGACTGAACAAACCCCAAATGGTAGACATGGTATGTGATACATGGTGTGGCTCTGGAAATCGGATGGAATAGATGGTGTATTTTAATATGGAATTGCTTGACCTTATTAAAATTCATATTTTGAATTATAGAGGGGTTATGTAGATGATTCCTATAATGTAGTACTTTAAAAATTTCCCTTCAGTTTTAATTTAAAAAGGTGTCTAATTTTTGTGTCATGAAAGTATTTCTAGTTCCTGGTGGGAAAAGTCAGCAGGAGACTAAACTCCATCACTCCTCCATCAAGCCTCTCTTGTATCAGCTGGAGACGACCGTTGTTCACTGTCCCTCTTGCAGATAGATGTCTTCCATGCACATGCATGAGGCATAGGATTCCTGAGATGGCGCTGGATTGTGGGTTTTTTTTTTTTTTTTTTTAAGTATCACCTGCCTGCCTGCCTGTCCTAATTTAAATAGTTGGGCTGTGTTCTATTGTGTGGATGTTTCCTAATGTGATAGTGACAGCCGATGATGCGTCTCCTCAGTTAAATCTTCGCCGGCTTTGAAACCTTTTCAGGCCAAGTTGACAGGAATTGGATGAATGTTCTGGGACCTGCATTCTTATTTCAGTTCATCTTATTTTGGTGCTGATTCCAAACCAAATAGAGCTTGTCAGAGCCCCAAACCTCACATTGAACATGAGGAGTTCATTCAGTCCATCACCTGTGGGTGACAGTGAGCATGGTAGGGGTAGAGATGGCAGTCCTTAATAAGCTCATTTTTATAGGGAAAAAAAAATCAGGCTGCAGAAATAATGAAGGAATCAAACCAAAGACCTGGTACTTAGAGGTACCAGGTGGACACAGAGTACATGCCATTCTTTCTCCAGCCCCCAATGATGAGCCTTTATCCATCTCTGTGCTAATTTGGAATATCGAGGAGGGCAAGTGGTGAGGCTTGGGGAGTCAGGAATGGAGTTCTCTGAGCCCTGTTATTTACTGTCCGTTGGTGATCACTAGAGAGCCCAGGTTCCTGTCTCCTAGAGGCCCCACTGAGTGTCTGCTTGGAAGTAGGCACCCTGTACTCTTTAATAGTGGGTGTAGCATGGATATGGAAACATACCAGCTAGTCCTGCTGGGTTAAAAAAGCTTTAGCGATTTTTTTTTTCCTAGCAGTGTTGTGGAGGCACATACCTCTAATCCAGCAGTTTAGGAGGCGGAGGCAGGAGGATTGCAAGTTTGAGGTCAGCCTCAACTGACTTAAAGTAAGAAAAAGGGGGCTGGGGATGTGGCCCAGAAGTTAAGCGCCCTGGGTTCAGTCCCCAGCACCAAATTTATTTATTTTTTAAAATTCTGTGTTATAGCCAAGTTTGGAGAGGCTTTTTCCTTTCCTGTTTGTCACGCTCTGGCATTTCCAAGGGGGAAAGGGCCTGAAGTGTTTGCCTGCTGCATGGCTCCCGCTCAGTGGTGGTTTCAGGGGCCACACCTCTCTTGCCAGAGGTGTGATCAGCATCATTTTTGGTCTGGTCTGCGTGGGGAAGAGGGTTTGTGTGCGCGGTGCATGCCATTGCTCGTTTCCGTCACCCATCTTGTTGTTCTTAATGAGTTCTGTCTTCCTCTCTTTGTTCTGACTATAATTATTAAGAGATTTAAGAGCTTAATTCAGCAGAGCAGTGGCAGGTTAAATGATTCTCTTATTTACATTTTTCTCTTAATGGGGCACCACAGATGAGGGGGGTTCCCGCAGGGAACTCCTGGAGCTTGTACACAAATGTGCACTGTTCATTTTGGCAACTGTGGCTATCATGCTGTTCAGGGTCCTAGGTTGGCTGGGCAAGGAGAGCCTTTTGGGGGGGATTCCTAGTACCCATCCTTGCCATCCGCCATTGCGAAGCAGTGCTGTCTTGTTTTGGGATGCCTGCCTTTTGTTTCCCCTGTCTTAATCTTCCATGATCAGCTGTCATTCAGTCACTCGTTAATTCAGCAAACCTTTATTGAACCCTCTTTATATGCTGGACACTTAGAAAACAGAGATTAGACACAGGAAAGCAGAAGCAGGTGGTGGGTGGAACAGTAGAGATGTTTGAGGTGTGTGAAGGTGCTGGGGCGGGTAAGGAGCTGGGGTGGGTCGGGTGCGCACCATGTGGAGGCAGGAGGGGACTCTGTTCCCAAATAACTGGGAAGGGACCTTTGTGGTGGCTCTCATAGAGTATATCAGAAACCTTCACAGAAAGGCTTTGGGGTTGGGGAGAAATACTGCAGAAACCTCTGTGAGGCATGTGTTGCTATTGAGGGTCCTTACCGTAAGGCAGCCAGGACACAGGTCATATCATGCAGGCCCTCAACTAGATATTGGGGGCACTGCTGAGGCTCTTCGACTGAGAGAGAACTGAACTGCCCAGCAGGTTGGGAAGATGACCCTAGTGTGCTCCTGAAAATGACCCAGGAGCCTTTTGGGAGGTGATTGTAAAAAAGAGACAGAGGGCGGACTTCAATCCATTTTGGCCCGAGCAGTCCTGTAAAACGGGTATTCCAGTCTCTGGCCGCACACACCTGCTGGGGAGTTGGGGTGAAGATAGCGGCAGGCTTGAAGTGCCTGAGGTAGTCATCTAAGTACATTGCTATGCTGTTTCTCAGTGTTTTTTTCCCCACAGAGGTAGGGGAAGAAGAGGATTAGATTTGAGAATTAGGTGGGCTAGGGTAAAAGACCTCCTGACTATGCTGCAGGTAGTAGAAGAGCCAGCACACCTCCAGTTTCCTCTGAAGATGGTCATTGACCTTTGACAAGAAGCACATGGTTTGATTTATTACTGGCCTTGGGTATCGAGGAGAATTAGAAGTAGGGCAAATGCAAAAGTCTAGGGTGATTTAGAGGTCACAGAATGAAAGGGGATTAACCTGCTAGAAAGCAATTAAGCAGTCTCCCAATAGCAAGGAGCGCCATGGTGCTGGTAATGAACTTCCCTGAGCAGAATGAGAATACTCCACATTTTCTGTGCTCTTTGGGGAGGAAGGCTTATGGTCACCGTGATACACAACTGTCCCAATGATCCCTTCTACAGGGTGTTGCATCTTGATTTTTGAGAACAGCAACAATGAGAATGGAGTTGTCACTGCCCCAGTGGTGTCTGTGGTCACCCTGTCCTCTGCTCTCTCCTTATCAAACCAGCTCTCTATGCTTGGTTTTCCCCAGTGTCTCGCTTCTGCTGAGCAAGTGATTTATTTGCTAGGATAGTTTATCAGCTAGTAATGAAGAAATATGAAACCTTGGGATTCTTGATGTGACGGGGAGAAGGATGAATCCCTTTTAATTGCTCTGTGACCTTGATCAGCAGAGGCACCAAGACATTTGGCTCTGAGGGTTGGCCCTGCTCCAGGCCAGCTGGCCTCTGCCCAGGCCTGCTCTCCTGGAAGGTCGAGCAGGCTTCCTGCTCCGCCAGGGGCTGCTGGCACAGGCTTGGCATCTACATGTGGTTAGAATCCTTGCTGGCCGCCTCACTGTGTACAGAGGCGTCCTTCAGTATTTCTTAAGCTTTTTGAAATCCATTAAGAGAAAGTAGGTGGGGAAAGCCCTGGCTACCTGTGAGGGTTTCATTCCCTGGATGGCACTAAAGTCCCAGGTGTCCCTGTCCTGCAGAAAACATGGCAGAGTGTTCAGTGTGGGAATCCCAGGAAGCTGCCCTTGCTGTCCAGGTTGCATACAGACTTGGGTGGTCTGCAGAGACTGGTGGTTGGTGAATATCCCTTTCTACCCTATTTTCACCTGTCAGTTAAAGATGGCTAGAAAGGATGTAGGAGGAGCCCTGTCATGGCTGTGCCTGGTGTGATCTTTGTGTTGCTGAGATTAAGGGAACCCCAGACCTCCTGACATCAGATTGAAGTGTGTTCATGTATCTGTTAGCCACCAGTGCAGTGGATATTGGGAAGGGCTGGAAGGGCTGTTCCAGCAGGTTTTAATTACTGAGGTGACAGGTCAGCCTGAGTGGGCTGTTGCGGGGTAACTGGTGCCCGTCTTATTCTTGTTGCTGATTCCCTTGTATTTGGGGTCTTGCAGATAGAACATGTGCCCTAACATGAGAAATTACCCATTTTAGGGATCAGAGAGATATAACCTATGTGTGTGTGCCCTTAGGCCAGTGCCCAAGGTGATCCCTATGACTGGGAATTTGTTACTGTATCTGTTATTCTTCTTTCAAAAAGACTTTTATGTAGCCGATCCGTTCTCATGTGTCCTCACTTTCTGGGGTTTTCTAACCAGTGAATTCACTAGTCATCCTAGATCCTGGCCACAGCCTGCTTACCTTTCATCTGGGAAAGTTCCCCTTACCACCCAGAGTGTGAAGTCTTACAGCTGTGAGCTGCCTGACATCTAAGCCTCAGTCAGCCCATTGCCACCTCCAGCTTGCCTTGCTTAGGTGCTTTCATGTCTGCTGCCTTGCAGCCTTTGGGGCCCTGACACTCGATCTCTCTGAAGACATAGGTCACATGCATTTTGCAGCCAGAAACCTGAGTCTCCTGACTCAGGAAGTGACTGCTGGAGTGAAGCCTTCATCTTAGAGTTCTGGATTCTGTACAGTGCTTTTCAATGGTTGGCATGTTTTTTTGATATGCATGTATTTAAGGGAAGCCCAGTTCCACAATGGGCATGATTGACAGGCAGCTCCTCCTCAGTAAGATGTATGTGCTCCCTTTGTGTGTGACTTTAATGTGGAGGACTCTTACCCCAAAGCCTTCTGTACATATGCCTGTTGGTGTCTTGGGTGACTTCAAATGAACATGCTAATTTTACCACATTTTTAATATCTGCAGCTGTTCTGTTGATATAATGGAGATACATCATTTAAGACTTGAATGTGAACACTTTAAAGAAAATCAGAGCACATGGAGGATCTGGACTTGGCAAATAATTTTAGGATAGTGTGCATGCATTCAGGTAATGCTTAGAAAACCCTGTTGTGAATTCTTCCCGTGGAGGCTGACCTGGAAGGGCCAGGAGAGGGATGGCCATTCAGCATGCCATAGCTGCCCCATGGTGTCTGTGTGCCTGTGTGAGCAGAGACCTGTGGTCTCTTTGGGTCCCTGGTGTGTAGGACAGTGCCTGACACCAACATGGTCAGATTAGTGTACTAAGGTAGCTGCATTTGCAGCCCTGTGTGGCTTCTGGGATGGAGCTTCCCTCCTCCTTCAGCGCTGGAAATTGAGGTAACTCTCCCTTTTGCCCTCTCCTCAGTCCCTACCAGTTCCCCCTGAATTTTGCATTTTAAATGAAATAAGATAATGGGGACTGATTGCTCTCCATTCTCTTTGTGTGTCCTAAAGGCTGATTCCTGAGGAATGCCAGCTCACTGGGGCTGCCCCCGTGGTAATTGGGTCATGGAATTTGACTCTCCAGCTAAATGATTGTCTACAAGGGAATCCCTTTAGGGTCTTGCCAGAACAGAGCTGAGCTATGTTTGGTTTGTTAAGATTTAGAGCTGGTCGAGGGAGGGAAGATAATGGGAAGGAGGGTTTGTCTGTGTACATAATTCATGGAGAAGAATCCAACTTTATAGAAACCAAAGCCCAAATTAGAGAAAGCAAGCTTTTGGATTAAAATGATTTCTGTTGTGGTTGTAACATGCCACAGTTTGATTTTTGTCCAGATGAAAACATTTGGTTTGCACTTCAGTAAATATTGTAGAGACATTGCCAGCTAATTCTGAAAAGTAATGAAATACGGCTTTGGCAAAGCGCAGATGCATGCCGTACTCCTGATTCCTCTTATCTGATCCAAGTTCAGAATTTGCTAATGCACTTGAATCATCAGGGGAGAAAATATGCTTGTGATTTTAATAGGAAACTGTTATTTGTCATCACTGAGTATAAAATACACAGTCCCCTCCCTGTCTGTCCCCTGCCCCCACCACCCCGCTCAGTCCACTAAAACATTGACCTTTCATTGATTGCTTCTTTAAAACTACAGTTTGTACAGGAGAGAGATGATGTAATTTCATGTGATGAGTCAACTTCTCTTATGACCTTGAGGTCATGCAGGGGGTTGTGTCCTAACAGAGAATTCACCCTGAGAATGGAATGGATGTGGGGCCCCTGAGCCCTTCTCAAGACCCCTTTATTGTCACCATCCTTGCTGGTGTTCTGCCAAGTGGGTAGGTGATCCTGCCATGGAAAGTCTCTTTTCCAGAGGTGTTTCCTGGTTGTGAATCCCTGGCTCCTGCTTCTCCATCCTGTTCTATCATCTGCAGCTCCAGCCTCACTGCCCTGAGTGCTCCACCCAGCAAACTTTTCAAAAGACTGTCCTGCTTGACATTTGGAGGAATGAAGTTTCTTTAATAAAATTCCCAGTTATGAAACCGACCCAGTGTGCCAGCATCTGTGTGGTAAAGCATCGACAAAGATTAAAAATGACTTTGTTCAGGTTCTGAATTTTGATTTAGCTTTGCATGGAGCCGGTGGGACTGCTCCTGGAACACACCCAGTCACCCTCTTTACACTGAGGAGCGTGGGAGATTTCCTGCAGTAACCAGTGGCCCAGACTGGGGCTCTGTGCTGGGAGGGTTTGAAATGCCTATTCCTTCCCCATTTTGTTCGTAGCATGGTCCCCTCCTCTGTGCTCAGCTCTAAGTTAATCAGACTTGTTCCTGGTGGGGAGGAAGTCAGTTTTCTGTAGTGGATGGTTTGAAGATGCCTTTCCTTTCTCAGTGTCTGAGGTGGTTGTCGTGCTGTCCTAGGTGTTGTCCTGCAGTGGTCCCTGTTCTTCTCTCACCTTGACTGTTTTCTTTTTGATGTGTAACATGCAAGTTAGCTTTTCACTACTGTGACCAAAATACTGAGGAAGGAATATTTATCTTGATTCATGGTTTCAGAGGACTTGGCACAGTCCGTATTTGGCTAGCTCCATGGCAGAGGAAGGCAGCTCACCTGGAGACAGCCAGGAAACAGACAAGCTGAATCCTCCCGGGGCCTTCCTCTCTGCAGCTGGGTCCCACCTCCCAGTAGTCCATTCAGCTGTCCCTGGATTAATTCACCAATGGATTCATCCACCAATAAGATCAGAACTCCCACAATTCAATCATTGCCCCAAAGCCCTACCTCTGAACCTTGTTATAGTGGGACTGTGATTTCAACACATGAGCTGCAGGTGTTCCAGATCCAAGGAAGGGCACATATTGAGAGATGATCTTAGTGGTTTTGCCCTGACAAAGCAAGAGGCTGCGTTGGCTCCATTGTGGCCAGTGCTCTGGTTTCTCACAGTCTGGAGTGCTGGTTGGGCCTCTGTCCATTTGCAGATGGACATGCCAGCCAGATTCCTAGAGGGATTTCCAGCAGCAGCCTGGTGGCACAGTGTGGGGACATGCATCACAGGACTGTTGGGAATTTGTCTTTTGTTCCTGTGTCTGTTGGATTAATAGGTTGGTGAGGTGCAGAGGAGGGTCCAGCCCAGTCCTGGATGGCTGTGCCTTCCTGGGCAGGTGCTCATCATTGGTGAGTCCCTCCTCTTAAACATGCAGCAAGTATGCTGGCCATGTCATCTTGGAGAAGGACGCATGAAGAACAGATCCTCTCCAGCTCAGAGGGACAGTATTGTCTTTGGTACTTGCTTGCCAGAGGAAGGAGTGTGTCCAAGACGACTGTTGAACTGGGGGAACTGGTGGTGAACCAACCGTGCATCTGGAGCTCATTCCTTTTCTCCCAACTTCCTTCTCTCAGAAGGCTGTCTGACCCATCTGTGTTTTGCACTTCTGATTGCTAGTAATGTACCTCTAGGTCCAGGTCAGCATTTCCATCATCTAAAGTCAGAATCACCTTTTAGGTTGAAGGCAATCTGCTTTTATTCCTGGTGTGCCCATTCTTGCAGGACATCCTGCCCTTTGGCATCTCTTAACTGAGTGATCACGTTGCTTTGGGCAAAGCCTTCGGTTTGAGAGCAAGTTTCTTGGAGGGTCCACTCCTCCCCATTGGTCCTCCACTTCCTGTCCTAGGTTTCTCTTAGCCTCTGACCTGCTAAGGAGATGTGAAAACAGGTTTATTCATAAGATTGGCTGTGTTCCTCTTGTTTTGAACAAGTTACCTTGTGTGATGAAGGTTTAGGCATGGTGTAAGTGTGTGTCCCCCCACAGATTCATGTGATTAGACATTTGTTCTCCGGGGCTGTGGGTCGGGAAGGAGATGAGCTTCAAACGCTGTAGCCAAGTGGGAAGTCTGTAGGTCTTGATGCGGACCTTGTCTCTGGAAGAGTTTAAGTAGCTCTTGTGGATCTGTTGGTAGCTCTTGCAGAGGATTGTTACAAAAGGAACAGTCTGTCCCACTGGACTCTATGCTGCTTGACTTCCCAGTGGGGTGTTTCTCTGTTCGCCTTGCAAAAGCCTGCACCTGCACATAGGGTTTGAACTTCCGAAACTGTGCAGGAAATTACCCTCCCCCAACCCCACAAGTATTTTGTCACAGTAACCAAAGGCTGACTAATACTTGCTTCTTTGAGAGCAGCAGTGAAACTGAACTGAGCATATACTTATTAGTTCTTTGGGATACAAACCTGCTCTCTCAGTGGGTACAAGGAATGTGAATTGGTGCGTGTTGCTTTTGTAGAGTTTGAGTTTTACAAAAACTGTAAACGGAAGTTAATTCCTTGCTTATTTTTCACATGCTGCATGTGGATTTTTACCTGATTCTCTTTGAAACAGAACATTTTTATCAGATCTTCTTGCCTTGTTTTCTTTTCCTCCTTAAGGGAATAAGAGAGGCTCCAAGGGTGCTCCCTCCTCAGTATGTCCTGATCTCTTTCTCACCTTCCTGGTTCTGCCTTGCTCAGCAAATGGCAGAGCCAGTTGAGTTGTCACCATAGGGCCAACACACATCCCTGCTCTGCTGACACCACCCATCCTTCTCATTGCCACTCCAGGTTGGTGTGTCCCACACGGTATAGGAAGGCTGCTCGTCAGAAGAAATGTGGAAGGCTCTGAGTGTGCGGAAGAGCGTCCTGGGTCACTGGGAGTGGCCCAGACTCAAGTCTGCTCTGTAGTCTGGGTGTTGCCATGTAACACACAGCACTTTCTTTGGCGAGTGCATGCGTGGCATACTGGAATGACTTGAATCTGTAACAGAATGATCTGGCTGTGGAAGGGACCCTGTATACACCTGGGAACGGGGACCCCTGACTGAAAGGCCCCTCTGAGGTATTCCCTAGTCAGTGTTGCATTAATTGTAAAACTGTTTAGAATAAGACTATATAATTTGTACAGGTGGAAATGTAGCTAGGTATTTTCTTCTTAAGTTTTTTGGGAAAAATTCTTTGTTTTCTTTGTCTTTTCTTTTTTTGGTACCAAGAATTGAACCCAGAGGCACTCAACCACTGAGCCACATCCACAGTCCTTTTCATTTTGAGACAGGGTCTCATAGGGGCTTGCTGAGTTGCTGAGGCTGGCCTCAAACCTGCAATCCTCCTGTCTCATTCCCCTCAGCTGGGATTACAGGTGTGTGTCACCATGTGCAACTGTAAATTCTTAACTTTTTATTCACTGTCTCACTTTTGTGTGATGACATGATTTTTTTGAAGTCTGTGTCAGGTTTCAGAACTTCTCTGGAGAACCTGATTATGAACGGAAACAATTGCAGGGGAGAAATGAGCAAAGACAAGCCAAGGGGATGACTCGTCAGACGGATGCAGTTCCGTCATGCGCAGGGGCCGAGTTTGCGGCTGCGCTAGGCCTGACGATGTGTGTAGACTGGTGGTTGGTGGGAAGGCCACAGTAGAAAATCAGGACTGGAGGCGTCTGTTAGTCTGCATCTTCAGGGTCTGTTTTAGATTCAGTTTTAGATTTCCATGCAAGTTCCCTGCTACTCATTCATCCCTGTCTCCTTGTTAAGGGGCCTGTGGTTCCCATGCTGGACAGGAGTGGCTTTAACCATTCCATGTGAAGTTTGACTTCCTTGTTTGGAAGGAGAGCACCATGGCTATTTGTATTTATCTTGGTGTTGTGGAGTGTTGACTCACGCACAGGAGAGATGGGCAAGTGAAGAGAGCTCTCCTAGAACCCTGAGAGGGAAGAAGCTTGAAGATGACCTTTGGATTTTTGCAGCCTTTAGCCTACAGAGTGTACCAGCAACTAAAGTGACCTCCTTCTGAAGCGTCCTTTTTGATGAGGAAGAACTATTTAGCACTTCTGTATGAAAAGGATTTAGTTTGGTGCTGTGCCCCCAATGTACAGAAGGGGACGGCATTGGAGGCAAGGATGTTAGGTGTAACAGAGTGAGGGTGTGATTTCTTCTTTGAGGAGAATGTTTTGTTTTATTCTTAAATCCAGCACTTTGACTAGCATTGTGCAGGAATTTATTTTAATGATTTTACATCCTATTTAGCCTAATCAGAATAACTTCTGTGTGTGCATTAGGGTTTTGGAGAATCTGCATCTCTCATTCTCTTGTTATGAATACAAGATGGTGATTTAAAATTTTTTTTATTAATATATATTTTTGTCAGTGGAACTTTATTATATTTATTTATATGCAGCACTGAGACTTGAACCCAGTGCCTCACACATGCTAGGCAAGTGCTCTTCCACTGAGCCCCAACCCTAGCCCAAGTTATTTTTATAGAAGTAAAAAAGTTGGGGAGGAGTTGGTAGGGTGGCTCGGTGGGGGAGCACTTGCCTAGCATGAGCAAGGCCTTGGTCCCATCCCAGCATTGCAGAATGAATATTAGATTCTGTTTTTATTACTCCCTTCTCTGATTGTCTTTTCTTTCATTTAAAAAGTCTAGTAAGTGAAATGCATAATGCAGACAAGTCTCTTTCTTGGCAGCAGTTTTTTATTGTTAAAAGGTCACAGATGAAGTTGTATTTTCTGGGGAATATTTGAAAATTAAATTTCAAGTGGCAGTTGGATGAATAGCTTTTTTTTATGGGCGAGAGTTAAGTTCATAGCTGGGGTGCTCCTTTTGGAAGGGGTGAGCATCAAAGCTGGTGTATAAGAAATGTCTTTCTTTACCCACCAGGTTCTCCCGCGCTGCCCAACAGTATGGTTTATTTCGGAAGCTCTCAGGATGAGGAGGACGTCGAGGAGGAAGATGATGAGACAGAAGACGTCAAAACAGCCACCAACAATGCTTCATCTTCATGCCAGTCAACCCCCAGGAAAGGAAAAACCCACAAGCACGTTCACAATGGGCATGGTAGGTCCTCCCCTCAGGGGGCGAGGAGGGAGAGAGCTGGAGCGCTCCTGCCCATGCGGCAGCAAAGCCAGCTCTGGATGCTTGGCCACACACCTGACCCTTCCTGGGCAAAGAGGTCGTTAACAGAGCAGAGCAGTCCCAGGTATTCCAGAGGGTTGATGAAGAGGAGCGTAGATGTCCTGTGTTGTGGAAGTTAAGATAAACCTGCAAGAGCCGCCGGCGAGCAGGGACGGGTCTGAATGGGAATGGTGGGCAAGGCGCCTGTGCTCAGCATCAAGCTCTTTTGCTTTGTCCATTAATGACATTCAGCTGTCCCCTCTCTCACTTATGGCTGTATTTAGGTGACATATAGACACAGCAGAGTCCTTTCTAAGGACATGGAGTTTAACTGGAGAGGTGGTGCTAATACAAAACAACAGCCCTGGAATACGGTGGAGATGAACTTTCCAGGGACTTCCCAAGAGCAGCGTGAGGCAGAGACAGGAGGGTCACTAATGTGAGGCCAGCCTCAGCAGCTCACTGAGACTCTGTCTATAAAATTTGAAATGGACTGGGGGTATAGCTTAGTGGTGGAGTGCCTGCCTAATGAAGCTCCAGACCCCGGGCTTGATCCCCAGAAAAAAATCCACCACCAACCAACCAATAAAACCCCAGAGAACAAGAGAACAGAGCCTGTTGCCTCTGCAGTGTGGCACACCTTGTGGTCTTCAGGGTCTAGTGGGAGCAGCTTCATGGGGCTTTAGGCTGTAGGAAGGATTCTAATTCAGAGAAGCAGGAGCTGTGGATGAGTTCAGATGTGGAGGTACAGGTGAGCTAGGTCAAGTTGATAGCAGACTTTAGTTTGAAACCAAAGGAAAAATGATCAGAGTTGGAGGAATCCATCCAGGGGGAGCGGATGGGAACGTGGACTTGAGACCATGCAGCATACAGCTCTTCACAGAAGTCCAAAGAGGCTGTAGGTAGGAGAGGACGGTCTGTCTGTCCGTAGAGTGGGAGTGTCTGCCACATGCAGGATCTGACTGTCTCCCGGATACGCGGTGCCCTTTCCCTCCTGTGACTGGGCAGGTGCACTCGTGGTCCCGCTGCTGGTGAAGTCTGTCCTGATGTCCTTGTCCAATTTCCCAGCTCCTCCAAGGTCATGTGCTTGCTGGGGAGGCCTCAGGTCCACTGGTGATTCTCTCAGCTTCAACTTCTAACATAACCGATGGCCTTTGAGGCACATGGTTCTTGGTTCTCTTTCCACACGAACTTTGGGATGATTAGGCAGAGGGGCAGTGGATCAGTGGCAGCAGGTTGCAGGGCGCCTGCGCAGGGCACATGATGCTGAGGGTGTTGGTGCTGGCTGGCTGCGCCCCCACTGCAGGGAGAGGACACAGCCTGCCCTGGCCACTGCCTTTGTTATGAGAGCTGAAGCAAAGCGAGTCGTCTGTCTGTGAACTAGACATACACACAAGCTCATTTTTGAAAATGTTTTGAAATTTTTTACTAAAACCATGAAGAATAAGACTGTGGTGATTTAGAAGGGTGTTCCACTTTTTCATCTGGGGCATTCGTTGGAGTGTATTTCCAGAAACACCACCCTTGGTTTTTTTTTCTCCACTGATGGGTTTGAATGCCCCTTGGCTCAGGACTGTGGGAGGCCTCATGGGAAGGGGTATATCAGGCAAGAGCCCAGGAAGCCCTCCTGCTGCCTTGACCAAGTTTCCACTCTGATACTGCTCGCTTCCCCCCGACTCTCGTCCTGTCTCTCCTTTCCAGTAGAAGTTCCTGACCACAGGTAGCTGACCAAAATCAGCTGGGCTTGGTAAAGGGCCAACTCTCCTCCAACTTAGAACCCTTGCCTTATTGGAACTTGTAGAAATGAAAGGGCTTTCTACCATTAGTTCATTCTGCTGATCAGATTGAACTGCTCATTCTCCACCAAGTTATCTGTGGGTCTCCTCCTGAGGACTGTTTTCTTGATGGTGGGTTCCCTTTGTCTTTTTGCAGGAGGGTCTTCAGTTACTGTGTATAAGGAGTGCTAGAGCTCAGCACAATTTGTTTTATTTCCCAGGAAATGAAACTCGTACCATTTTTGGTTGGCAGTTGGCACATCCGACTTGGAGCCTTTTTTTTTTTTTTTTTTTTTTAAGGTCCTGAGGATTGAACCCAGGGCCTTGTGCTTGCGAGGCAGGTGCTCTACCAACTGAGCTATATCCCCAGCCCCTAACTTGGAGCTTTAAAGAGAGGTCGTCCTTGATAAGCTCACCCTTCAAGCCTCTTATTTGATCTTGTCAGTGCTTGAACTGAAGGGCTTGGCTGTAGCCTCAAAGAGTTGCCCTTGGTTTCCCCTGCAGCCTTGGAACCCCATTCTTGTGGAACCCGGGGGCTCTGCAGTTTCCCTCTGCTTGTTCACACCTGAGCTTCAGGAAGGGAAGGTGTGGCACAAGTGCCAGCCCAGGTGCTGCATATTCCCCGATCAGTGCCTACTCCCCTGGGCATTGCATCCTGTTTATTTTGTTTAATGCTCCTATTTCTGTCACCAGTAACTTTCATGTCCCTTTATATCCTATATGACCTTGATCAACAGTAAAGTCCATTTACTTTGGGAATGTTCACAGGTCAACAGACAGAAGAAGCAAAACAATTCCACTATAATTTTGCTTGCAAAATTAGTTTGCAGCAAATATTATTGCCTGTGGTAGGAAAGATGGGAAGATTTTATGTTGCATGTTCCTGAAATTGCTGTCTCCAAGGAGGACTTGGGAGGGAGCTCTGGAAAACCATTTTCCTGGGGAAGCACTGAATGCAACGAGAGAATCTTTGAAAGGGTGTCTTCTTGCTCAGTGATTCAAAAACCAGTTCTAAAATGACTGGCTGGCTTTGAGTTCTGGTTATCAGCTGGCTAGCTGGTAGGTATAAAGTGAACTCTCTGTGTGGACGCTTGGCAAAGTCAACAAACTGGTGTATGAAGAACACACTCATAGTTGTTGGGTGTTTCTCTACTTTTTCTTTGTTTTGGGTGGAGGATGTGTACTGGAAATTGAACCACATCTTTTGGATTTTGGAACAGGGTCTCTCTCTAAGTTGCCCAGGCTGGCCTGGTACTTGGAATCCTTCTACCCCAGTCTCCTGAGTGGCTGGGATCATGGGCTGCACCACCACACTGGCTCTCAAATTGCATTTTCGTAGGTACCTGTGCCTTGTGTGCCTGGGATTTGAGGGCTGCTCCCTGTGGTCTCTCCTGATCCTGGGTTCTGCAGAGCAGCCATCATCTGGTGGTCATGGCAGGTGTTCTTCCTGCGTTATGAAGTGGTGCATCTGTCTGTCTCTTGTATCTGTCACCCAGTGGGGCAGCTTGCAACCAAGATCAGGGTTTTGACATGTCTCCCCCTCTCCTCTGGGCTGCGCACCGTTTCTGTGGTAAGGATGAACACTTGAACAGTTTGGCTTTGGGTGAGGTGGCCCCTCTGCTGTGATGGCAGTTGCCGCTCTCACATGTGGCAGACAGTGACCCAAAGCCAGCTCTACAGGCAGCTGATGAGGACGCACACCTCTGCCTAGGTCTCCAGTTACTCCTTTTGTCTCCTGGCTTTAATACAGCAGCAACCCACAGGTTGGCCCTTCCTTGGAAGCCAGTGGTTGAAGCTAGCTCAGACACACCCAGGCCCTGTGGCATGCTCTTCCAGTTCCAGGTGACTCAGGGAACAGCGGCGGCTTGCTGAACAGAAGTCGGCTTTGGAGGCCTATCTCAGCCTCAGATTGAGTCAGTACTGCTGCAGAGTGCTGAGCACTTGGTCCCTGCTAGGCCCAGCTGCCCCACCCTGTATCTTCTGCATCTGCTTTCCTGTAAAGATGATAGGTGACACCAAGTAAACTGAGACCATAGTAGTTTGAGAAAGCAGGTCTTCTTGACACCTGGGAGCATGTCCCCAGCAAGACTGTCTGGTTAGCAAAGGGAGGTATTGCCTTCACAAGTCTGCCATCCCAACGTTGGCAGACTGTAGTATTCTTTGAAAGTTACCTGTTCAGCTGCAGAATGCTTTTCTGTCCAGCACTGCTGCTTACCCTTTTCTAGGTAACTAAAATTTTATTATAGTAAATCATGTATTTAATGCATCTTTTCTGTTCATAGAACTAAACATCTTTATCATCATGTTGGCCAGGATCTTAGTTTCATGCCCTGATTTTAGCTATTAGCTGTACTTCTGGGCAAGCCCTTCAGCTTTTCTGATTCCTAATTTGCCTTCCTGTGAGTCCATCAGCAGGGGGCAGGTTAGCATGGTATGTCTGTCTGTTGATTCATTAGTATCCCAGAGTAAGAAAGGAATTACTGAGGGCATCTGAGGCACAGCAATATTCTGCCCAGGTGCAGGTGACTGGATGGTAACCATGCCATGATGGGGGGGATTGCTTCTCCAAGATCTCCTCTTCATTTGGGCGAAGGTCAAATTCTAAATTTCTGTCCCTTTAATTTATTTTTCTCTGAAGCCAGTGGTACGCTTTTCAGATTAAAGCATTTTTGTCCCCTTCATGTACCTATCCGCAGCTGTCATCTTACTGCTTTATGACCTGTGGGAAAGTTGGTGTGCTGTTGCTGTTTTCATCAAAGTACTGCCACAGCCGTAGACCCCGACTCCTGTTGTCTGCCAGGAATCCTGGGAGTGGCCAACAGGGGTCGCTCAGACTTGTGCTCTCATGTCTGGTACCTGCAGACCAAATGCAGTTCCCATGACAGACAGCTGAAAGTTGTCTTTCCTTGTAGACTTCACTGGGGCCCGCCTCTTTGTACAATTTGAGCAGAATTCCTAGAAATTCCTTGCAATCGGATTTCTTCATGGGCGTCCATAAGTTATGAAAGGGGAAGTTTATTTAAATGTGATAACAAAATGAAACGTTGCTGTAGAGGGTTCACTTGAGATAGAAAGTTTCCACAGGAGTACTGAAAATACCTTGTCTGACATGAGGTTGAGCTAGTGGATTAAAATACGTGTATGTAATTTAAAGCATCTGGCTGGATGGTTGATTTGACATCAACATGCAGGGCCCAGGTTTTTCTAGGACGTGGGCCTGCCTCTGGCAGAGAGTCATGCACCTGAGGACTATGTACTATAACAGAATATCCAACATAATCAACTTTTAAAATCTCAGAGTCTGTTGATAGTGTTGGAGGTTTCGTATTGTGATTGGTCGGCCCTGCTGCTTTAGGGCCTGTGCAGGCAGCACACCATGGCAGTCATGCTTGGCAGAGGATGATGTTCACCACTTGGCAGTAAGGAAGCAGAAGAGAGCCCAGGTTCCCAGTACCCCGTCAAGGGCAGAGGCCTTCTAACTAGTCCCACCCCTTAAAGGTCCCACTATATCCCCATAACCCCCCAGGAAGACTGAGGGGGACTCAGTCTTTTTAACGCATGGACTTTCAGGGATTGCCCAGATCCAAAGCGCAGCAGGACCTGAGGTGTGGAGCACCCTTACGTTGGGAGTTCAGACGGGGTCACATTCAGGTTCACAGCTGTTGACCTCTTTCCTGAGAGCATTGCAGAGCTCCATGTCCTGTTAGGTTGGGCCTGGAGCCCTAGTTGCCTTCTCCTGGACAGTGGGCACCTCAAGGAGGTGCCTGAACCCTGGGCCGTGGCTGCTTCCCAGAATGGGTTGAGGGCCCTACCGTGTTTCAAGAGCAACTTCAGCCTTGGTTCTTCCTGTGCTGCTTCTACCACCTGCCTCCATTCCCTCCCTTAGAATGTTTCTGATGAACTTCCGGAGGCTGGTGAGGGATGCTCTCCATTCACATGGCTCTGCTCTGGTATGTGGAGAGAAGATTGGGTGCATTGGTGCATAAGGGGGATGCGCCCTCTCCTTCCCTTCCTGCACCTGTTTCTGACCTTTGTTTTCAGAGTTGACTATGGAGCGGGGTGGGACCTCGTGCATGTTCAAATGGGTTTTCTGTCAGAGAACCCCGGAGAGGCATGATGACCGATCTATCAGTTTCTCAGAACTGCCGACTCTCACAGGTAGAGGGAGGCAGACAGTTAGCTGCTCTCGCTGGTCATTCTGTTGATCTGGTCACGTTGATCTGTGGCTCCTTCTTGTATACTGTGATGTGGGAAATCAGCAGCATCTGTGCCCGGGCTGAGGCACAACCCCTGGAATGCAGGGAGAACAGTGTGAGAAACAAGGTACTGAATGGGAGCTTTGGCCCAAGTTCTGACAAGACTGCGTGTCTAGGCCATCAGTGTCATTTCTGCTGTGTTACTTTGGAGAATCTAGAACCCAGGCAGTCAGTGCTGGCCTGCTTTATTTTGTTTCTGCCTGAGCAGCTGGGTGGATCAGGTGTGAATCCAGGACAGGTGGCCTCTTGAGGGTGGGATCCCTTGCTGCCTTGTTGGGCCTGTGTGTGGCAGTGCTCTTCCTGGAGCAGGACCCAGGAGTCTCCTACAAGAGCTGGGTCCCCAGGGGAGCTGAGTTTTACACAACTCTCTCCTGTTGTCCTTTACAAGCCACTGAGCATCCTGATGGAAATGGATTTGTCTGTTAAAATGCGTATTCTGAAATGACTTGGACAGTGTCACCAAGGCTTTTAACCTTGGATTAAAACTCAAGGGTTAAAAATAACAGTGCCTGCAGCAGCTTCCATTTTGATAGCTCATCGTGGTGGTTCTCACGGTAATCTCACACATGCAGAACCTCAAAGGACCCCATGTAGGGCCCTCAGGTAGTGACTGTTTGGAAATAAAACAGCACAAGACATTACTTATTGTTTATTTATAATACAAGTCATTATTTGACATGCCTAAGTTTTTGGAAAGTGTTTTAATTGGTGTTTTTTTCCCATTGGGGTAAGTGTAGCAGGTGAAAGGAATTAATAAATGAGTTTGGAATGTGTTTGAATTTCCTTGGTGGTGTTGTGGTGAGCCCTTTGTTATCCTTTGCAGAAAAGAACTTGAAGTTCACTGCTGAAGTCAGCCTCTGTTGTCTATTCCTCAAAGGCTTCTTTTGGAAGGAATGGGCAAGGTCATCATTCCCCTTTGTGCACATCTTTTTCTAGAGAGGATTATTTCTCGAAGGACTCTAAGCTGTGTGTCATTGAACCCCCAGCTGGAATGATTTAATTGCTTGTAGAATCACATGGGGGCATGTTGTGTGAGGGACCAGAGGGCTGTCATGCTATGCGTCTCCCTCGTCGTCCCCCTGCCCCTGTGTGTGGGGCGGGGGGCGGGGGGGCTCCTTGCATTCAGGGTGCAGTCACCCAGGGGCTTGGTCAGTGGGGCTCACTGACAGGCTGTGCCCGCTGACCAGTGTGTTTTATTAATCTAAGTTCCCATGAGATGGCCTCGCTGCTCTTTTTAACCTCTGGCAGCTCCGGTTTTCCTGTTGAGACAAAGTACTATTCCAGAAATTTGGAAGATGGGAGTGGGAGCTTGCGGTTGAAGAGCAGTAGTGCGTGTCTAGTCAGGCTATGGCATGTGAGCGCTCAACTGTCTTCTTGCGGGTTAGCGGCCCCTTGGCAAAATGACCAGCACATATTTCAGAAATGGAACTACTGTGGCTATGACCTTGGGCAACCTCTGTGTGTGTGTGTGTGTGTTTTTTTTTTTTTTTTTTTTTTTTTTTTTTTTTGGAACCGGGGGTTGAGCTCAGGGGCACTCCCCCACTGAATCATATCCCCTGGCCTATTTTGTATTTTATTTAGAGGCAGGGTCTCACTGAGTTGCTTAGTGCCTTGCCCTTGTTGAGGCTGGCTTTGAACCCTCAATCCTCCTGCCTCAGCCTCCCGAGCCACTGGAATTACAGGCGTGCACCATCACGCCCTCCTTGTGTGTTTTCTTTGAGAGAGAGATTGCCTGAGCGCTCTGCATAGCTCCTGGTGAGAACAGAACGATAAGTATGTCAGGACTGCCGGGCCTGGCTGCAGGTGCTGGATGGCCTCTGTTGGGGGCACATGTGGCTGGATGGCCCTGGAAGCCTGGAGAAGCTTAGACTCTGAGGACCCTGGAGTCCCATCGCCAGTGCCTGGCCCGTGATGAAGGCCGTGGGCTCCCACCAGAGTGGCGCCTGAACTGCCCCTGTGCTGTTGGTGGAGCTGGAGTCTCCCGCAGCTCCTCTTAGGGCAGCCGCCATGGCCCAGGGCCCTTCTCCCTTTGGTAGTGTATGCTGGGCTTTTTCAGGTGGCCCCTCAGGCCATGCCTATATACTCAGCACACCTGGCCATCACCCCAGGTGGCAGTATTAGAGACCCACCTTCATACCTGCTTCTGTGGCATCTGGCCAGGTGATGTACCTGGTCCCAGAACCACCTCTAAACAGGTGTCATGGAGCCAGTTATTTAGTATCTTGACGCCTTAGTTGTTTCTTACATGAAATGCTTTTGACACCTGACTTGGATGTGGAAGCTTGAGAGGAAAAGGAAAAGAAAGTTGTGGAGGGGCAGGATTGGGTATCATGAAGATACAGGGAAGATCAATGAAGGAGGAGGAGGAGAGAGGGGAAAGGGGAGGAAACATGGAGTTGATTTAACAACATCCCATGTGCATATTAAGTGCACCAGTCAAAAATAAATGGGCAAAAGAAAGATGAGTAGAAGAAGGAGAATAGAGGGTGGGAAGGGGGAAGGGACTGAAATGTAGTAAATCAAATTCCATGCATGTCATCCCCCCATGGACCCAACCTCTGTGTATGATATAATGTTCTAACAGCAAAAGCAAAAACATAAAAACCCATGAGGATTGTGGGAAAGTAGGGGTTGGGAGTTCCTCACCAGTAGGAATGAGACTGCTTTCTGGTTTAAAGAAAACACCTTGAATATTGCATTGTGATGGTTCCACCACCCTGTGAAAGTCCGCTGAATTTTGCGCTCTGTGGTTGAGTTACATGGTACATCAATTATAGCCTGGGGCGGGGAGCGCCTCTGGAGGGCTAAATGAGGTAACAGGATCAGCACCTGCCACCTGGCATGTACCTAGGCGCTGTCCTGTCCTGGGCTCTTCTGGGGACTAACAATCCATGCCAAATTGAATGGGATGAATTTGATTTTGAGAATCTAGAGTTTAGTGGTACGCGACTAGCTGGGATATCTTTCTGTCATGTACTTGAACATTGGTTGGCTGAGTTGTTCACCAGGATTTAGTATTCTCAGCTGAATTATCCAACGGTCTTAAGGGGAATCTTAAGTTATTCAGGAAGTTTCGCTGTTCCCAGAGCTTATAAAATGTGTGAACGGCATTTTTGAAAGCCACTTTTTTCTTGGGTGGAGGTCCATGGAGACCAGTAGCATCATGGCTGCACGGTGCTTACGCAGCTGTGAGGTCAGTCCTGGGGCAGTGCAAACAGGACTGTTTGCTCTGCCCTTTCTCTTCCCATTTCTTCTGCGTGTTAACTGTTGTCTTCTGTTTTTCCTCTGCTCGTGTTTTTATTCTGAAGACAACCAGCTCTCACATAACTTGTACCATGCACCTTGTTAGTGGGCACATTGTGGTTTAGTTTGCATTCATGTTTTCAGTCTCTCTCCCAGTGTGTTGGGATTCCTGGTTCAAATGCAAAGTGTTCTTGTCCGTTATTTCTCACGTGGTTGACCTTTTGAATATAAGGTTTTTTAAAATCCCAAGCTGCAGAAACACTTTATTTATTTGTTCAAGAGTTACTGCTGTGCCCTTCATGTATCATGGGCTGTCTTACTTCTTGAGAGTGATAAAGCATGGGAACCGCTTGCCCAGATGTTCTGCTGTGCACACGCAAGCACATACCCTCCTTCGTATGTGGAAAGGTGCAAACACCTTAGAACTGACTGGCTAGGCCAGGACTCTTCAGGTCATCAGTCCATTCCTGTGCCCCTTTGGGAGGCAGGAGGGCTAGGAAACCATTTTTCAATGACAAAAATCATTGGCCCTGATATATGACATTTCTGTCACCCTGACCTTTATATACTTGTAAAAGTTTTAACAGCTTTTTAAACTTTGGTTTAAAGGGGAGTCATGGTAAGGTACCATGAGTAAGGTACCATGAGTATATTTAAGAAACTTGTTTAAATGTCACATAAAGCCCAGCGTGTTGCTTTATATCATTGCACATAATGGTCACATTTTTAGATTCTGGGAGTGGCAACTAAATTGATTGAAGAAAAATTCTGTTACTTAACAGAACATCAGTTATTCTATAGAAAAGGAAGAAAATGCAGTTGACTCGAAGGGTTCCACTTTTTAGAGAGGTTTCATTGGGTAAAGCTGCAGAGCTTTACAGGCATGCCCTGCCAATCCCACCTTTAAGAGGGTGCTTAAGTTGGGTGCCTGGAGGCTGCTGTGGGTTCTGCCTCATGGATTCCCTCCACACTGGCTCCCTGTGCGTGAGCTGCTGCTTGGCTGGGATGATAGTGGACCTTCTCTGCACGAAAGCCACGTCCTCCTGGTTTTGCACATAGTTGCTGTAGCTGAACTGGCTGTTTTGCCCCAGAGCACACCGGGTGCCTGACTTGCACATGCTGCAGCCAGATCCTTCTCAGCTGCTGGCTCAGGTTGGCAGGCATTCCATTGTTTTCAGACAATAGTGACTCCAAGTTGAACATGCTCCAGACCAAGTGCAGTTTCTGTACAGAACAAGGCTGTTAAGCCAGCCAGTGGATGGAGCCTATGTCTTGCCAGAGTTGGGGTGCTTGTGATTGCACGAAGCTTCCATTTATTACACATCTGGCTGTCTCCTTTCTGCAGCACATTTCTGCACCTGCCCACTTCCCTATTCTGGGGGTTGGCACTGGCAGAATGTCTCTTCATTTGGGAGTTTGGTCTGTTGGTCTTGAGGAGTCCTCTTTTCTTCTTGTCCTTTGTCCATCCTCCAGTGGTGCTTCCCCTAGCTCTCTGGAATGGCTCTTGTCCCTGTGGCTCTATCCAGGAAGTAGGGGCTTCGGACTCATGGCTGCTTGAGCCAGGTACTGAGTGCTCCCAGGATACCCAGAGCTTGGTCAGACCCCAGTGAAGCCACCAGGACTGCCTCTCGGGTGGGCCTTGGGCCTTGCTTTATTAGGAGTAATCAGCAGGACAGGGGCCTAGGGGTATGGGGGAGCTCTGGGTTTGCAGGCTTCACGGGCTCTCCCTGGAAGGAACCCCCACCCCACGCAGGTCGTCTTTGCCATCACAGCAAGAGCTTTAAAAAGAAGTCATCCTGACTCCCTTCTCTGAAGGACCTACACATTGTGTATACTTGATGTGAGACACTTCCCGAGGCCTGGGAGTGGAGGAGGCAGCTGGTTTGACTTGGAGGGAGTTGTAGGCAGACATGTTGGTGAGCTGGGGAGCCAGAGGTGGAGGTCTGTAGTTGAGCAGGGTTCTGGGGATCCTTTCCAGAGTGGCCCCAAGGATTTACCCAGGCTGCTTTCCTGGTCTCGGCGTCTGAGCATCTCCTTGCCAGCATGGTTGTGGACAAACGGCAAGTGTAGCTTTCCACCCTTCAAAGGAGCACAGTCAAAGATGCTTCTGTAGTAACTCCTTTTGCCCATTTCTTTTCCCATTCCTTGTTGGGAGCAAATCTTATGTTCTCAGGGATGAAGTGACCCTCAATCAAAATACCAGCCTTTGGATTGAAAGATTTTGCTTGCTATGGTGTGAAAACACTTGTGTATAGGCCATTTAACTTTCAGAGTATGTGTATACAAATCAATATATCTGTCCCTGTTCATTAATGTAAAGCTGTTTGTATCTGAGTACAAAACCGTCCCTAATATGGCTCACCGTGATGAATGCTTAAGCAAGTCCAATTATTCCTGTTAATTGGGGACAGTGTGTGGAGAACTTCTGTACATTGAAGTCTTTCTGTTTCGTGTTCACAGGGTTTAGTCTTCCCCTGTGAGAGTGATTTTTTTTTTTCTTGTCCCTTTCCTCTTCTCTTCCTTTCTTGAAAATCTTACAAATTAAGACAAAAGATAATTACTTGGAGGGGCAAAACTGGCAGGTTCCCACGACACTTAAAATTAATGAGCTGTTGAGTACAAAATATACCTTGTCTTGGACTCCGTCGCCTTTGCCCAATCCTTCCCTCCCCCACTTCCTTCCCATTTAACACATGATTTGACTTTTTGGCTCTGTTTGCTGTTGGGGTAGATGGCTGCTATAAAATAGCAAGATGGTCACAGAAAGTGAATTCATTGAAAACCATCTCTTTGCAAATCAAAGTTAGTTTGACTAGGCTTTTAAATTTTGCATATTTGAAAACACTTTCCCCCTTTCCAGGCTATCTTATCATAATATTCTTCAGCAGCACCCACCTCTGCAGTACCAGAGCAGCATTGGGTCCGCTGTGTTAATGGCAGAACTCTCCCTCTGCTAGGTCTCTGCTTTGCAGGACCTGGCTCCTCAGAGGCTCACCTATTCCCAGGCATCGCATCAGGACAGAGGGTACAGAGAGTATTTTCTCAGGTGCAGAGAGAGCTTGATGGAGCAGCTGCCGCTGGCCATTCAGAGCGTGCCTGCTGCCTGTTCGCAGTTTAGAACTGGCTGCCTTCCACAGTCCACTTGCGAGGGAGCATGCAGGGCATGAGCGACCAACCCTGCCCAGGCTCAGACCTGTGTTCCCTTAATCCCTCATTGAGATCTGAGTGAGAGGGATACTGCTGTCCTCTCCATTTTACATGCTAGTCACCAGGGTTTGTGCAGGTAACTAGACCAAGGTCCAGTAGTTAGCAAACGATCTTGGCCCCAGAATCTGAGCACCAGGTGCAGCAAGAGACCAGAAAGTGGGAAACAAGGTCCAGCACGGTGACTTCAGGCATTTGGTCTCAGAACCCCTTTGCAATCTTAAAAATGATTAGGGGGAGTGGCCCCCAAGTGTTTAAAAATGTAAATTATAAATGTTTAGCATATTCAAACAAATGGAAGACATTTTAAAATATTCATTTGAAAATGACACAGTCTCATCATATGCTAACACAAATGGCTTTTTCGAGAAAATTACCAGGGAGCTTCTGTGAGGAGAGGTGACTGTTCTGTAGCTGTGTGTCTGTCTGTGGTGCCTGCCTTAGCTGGGCCTTGTCTCCGGCTCTCGGCTGTGCATGTGTAGTCCTGGTTGGTGCTGTAGTCCTGTGCAGGTGGAAAGCGGAGCTGCCCCCAGGAGGGTTTCTCTCTGGTGAAACACATCCCTGGTCTGGGATGTGCTTGGTGTGTGTGCCCATGGCTCAGAGCTCAGTAGCTGTGGGAATCACCTAGAATCCGGGACCATTTTGTGTTTTTACATCAAGACTCACTGGTTTCTGTTTGACTTTGAATGGATCTTTTATCCGCACACAGTTTCATCACCTCCTCTGTTGGTCCTTTGAAGATGATGCCCATTGAGTTCATGTACCTCTTCCAGTTCCCAGCACATTTCATTATATAATATCGAAAAGGTCACAAACTTCACTGACCTCATTGGGAGAGTCTTAGGTGGTAAGTGGCAATCAGATTTGCCATTTTCCAAAGCTTAGTTTTTTCCCCAAAGTGTGAGCATTTGTGTAGGGGTTGTTGTTTGTTTTCTTTTTCATCCCCTCCCGTCCCCTCCCCTTCCCTTCTGTACATACCTGGAAATGAAATTGCTGGGTTCTACGGTGACCACATCACCTTCTGAGAACTTCTGGCTGCTTTCCAAGCTGGCTGCAGTGCCTTCAGGTTCCACCAGCAGTATGTGAGGGTCACAGTTCTTCCACATCTTCTCATGATCCTTCTTTGATCATAACCATCCTAGTGGGTGTGGACTGGTATCTCCTTGCGGTTTTTAAATTTCTTGTTTTTCAGAGTTGGGGGTGGAACCCAGGGCCTCAGGCATGCTAGGCAAGCACTCGACCCCTGAGCTACATCCCCAGCCCTCCTTATGGTTTTCTTCTGCATCATCAGTGCAGGTGTCAACCCAGTGACATCAGTACCTAAGGTCTCTTAGCATCTCAGTGAATCGATCCCCTGATAGGATTAACTGAGTGGTAGCTGAAGTGGGTGGGGTGTGGCTGGAGGAGGTGGGCATTGGGGGCGTAACCCCGGGGTCTATACTTGTAGTTGGTGAGTGGACTCTCTCTGCTTCCTGACCATCATGTGAGCTGCTTCCCTTGTCCACTCTTTTCCACCGTGATGTTCAGTCTCACCTTGATTCCTGAGGAATGGAGTCTGCCATCTGTGGATTGAGACCTCTGAAAACGTGAGCCCCCAAATAGACTTTGCCTCCTTTGCAGTTGTTCTGGTTGGGTCTTTTAGTCATAGCAGTGAAATAGCTGACTGAAAGAGCAGGGAATGAGCGACTCTTGTTTTCCCCATGGAGAGTGGTCTTGCAGCTGGGGCCAAGTGGTGGCTCTGCTGGGCTTTCTCCAGATCCCCTTGAGGGGCTGGCAGCCAAATGGACACATGATGGCATATGGTCTGTGTGGCAGGCTTGGTGACCCTAACAGTGGGAGGGTGTGATGGGTCTTGCTCGGGCTTGTAGGAGACAAGACCAGAGCTGACCATAATGTGAGCACAGTAACCTGCAGTGACCCTTTTGAACCCCAGGCATGTGCTCAATGTCACCTGCAGGAGTATGGGTTTCCCCAGTCTGCAGATGAGAACTGAGCATCAGATTACTTGACCACTTGGTAACCTTCCCAGCTGTTTGGAATGGGTTCAGACCACAGAATAATTTTTTTCACCTGGGTTGGGGGGGAGTTATCTTTAGAACTGACACGTAATAGCAACATGCAACACACGTCTCTAGTGAGAATAAAAAACCAGATGTTCAGAATATTGGAGATAAAAGCAAAACCTACTTGCAGTTCTGTGCTTTTTCTCTGAGGATCTGTAGTCACTGCTTTAGGAAACTGGTGGACAGTCAAGGATTGCCTGGATCCACATACTGGCTTGATTTTTAACACACTGAAGTATGAATTCTTACAGATGTTGCTTTTAATTTGTCTTGAGCAGGCACAGATGCTGCCAACTTGGGCATGATTGATGCTTTCTGAAAACGGCTGTGACTTAGGTGGAGAACGAATGCAACCATTGACGTGCTCCACTTTCTGTGTCAGACTGTCCACCGCACCTTGTGCAAGGAGGAGTGTGCCCACACATCCATGTGGCTTGAGCTGGACTTGAGCATTGAAAGTCTGCTCTGAATTTGAGATCACTGGTGTGGAAGGAATTTGAGATCAATGTTCACACCCAGTCTAGTTAGGGAAATTGTAAAACTGTTGTATACTATACACAGAGTAATGCTAAGTGGACTCAGTAATTGAAGCAATTAAGTCATAAAAGAATTAGAAGGAAACTTAGATACTTTGCCATTTGGAAATAGGGTTGGATGGAGAGATGGTCAGAATTTGACAGGATTGCATTCTGGAGATCTGTTGTTGACTATAGTGAAATTCAAGTACTCTACTTGAAAATTGTTTACACAGGTATTGAATGGTCTTGTCACAAAATAAGTATGTGAAGTATTAAATGTGTTTGATTCAATCCTTTTATTTTGTACACACACCTCTCCAAACACCATGTCATATGCCCAAAGTTTGTACGTGTGTCTGGACTTCTAAGCATAAAAGCAAAGATCTTTAACAGATGGGTTAGCAGCACCCTTGGGGGTGAAGAAGCAGGTTGCAGGGTATGTCTTCCTGGGGTTGATCTGCTGGCTAGTCTGGAACTTTCCTTGTCACACAAAGGGAACTCCTTTGTTTGAGCAATTGCATTGCAGTTTTGGGAATCTTTAATAATATTAGATTTACCATAATACATGCACCTTAAAATTATTTTAAAAATTTTTTAATAGATTGAGTATCTCAGTAAAGAAGCGAAGAACCAATGAAGAAAACATTTGCACCCTTTGTGGCATAAATACAATTGAAGGACTTGTTCATATAGGTGTGAGAGCAAGCTTGAAGGACTGGAGGTGGAGGGCTGGCCTGAGAAGCTGTCCTTACAGGGAGAAGGGCAGGTGGGAGGAGGGGAGAGATTTTCTTAGGGGATTCTTTCCTGTGGGTGTCTCCTGTAGCTCATCTAGTGCATTCTCCCTAAGCCCCATGAGCCCTGGGTGGAGGAGAGGCCTGTGGTCACTTGGGTGCAGCTGGGCCAGCAGACACATGACCCGTCAGTGCCCCCTCGACAGCATTTCAAATGTTAGCTAAAGAACTCACCACTGCCCCTGCACTGCTCTGCCTACAGCATCCCAAGGAGAGGGCCCTAGCAGGGATGCCTTCAGAGGAGGGGCTGTCTGCGACTTCCAGGGAAGCATGCAAAGAAGGGCCAGACCTGGCTTATCTCTGGGTTTGCCAGCCCCAGCAGGAAACGGAAGAGAAGAATGATGTACCTACATCACTGCCTTCTCTCTAGGTGGCAGGATCCAGAGCAGGCTCAAAGCTGCCTGGGGATTGGGGAGCGCTGGGGTGGGTGTCCAAGGTGGCCGGCCTCACAGGACTGAGAGCACAGTGGGGACCAGGAACTTGCCTTCTCCCTCTGAATTGCCCTGCCCCTTAGTGTGTTCTTGCGTACAGAGCCTCACCTGATGGATGGTGAGTGCTGAGCGGCGTCCCGGGTCAGCCCCCCGTCACCCCTGTATTGTTCTGTGTTCACCAGTAGGTGAAGCAACCTCAAAGTGTGTGATGTTAAATCTGAGAATACATTTTCTTATTCTGGGTCTCCTGTAATTTGACAGTCAAGGTGGTCATGTTCTTGGAGGGTCCAACACCAGTGGTTTGAGTCAGTTGTCTGTTTTATGGTGGTGCAAGAGCAGTACATATTCAGTGGAAACAGTACATTGAATTTGAATCTGAACCTTCTCCCTGGGTAATGGCATGAGGTTCCATCCACTCTGGAGATGCGGCTCCCAGTCAGCCCTGCAATCCCAAGGCTAGCAGCCCCTCTAAGGTGCAGCATTGGGTCAGTTGGGTGCAGAGTATTTTCTTCGGGTGTGTGTCCATCTTACAGGTTTATCATGATGTACGAAGCACTGTAGTCCGGAGACTTCTGTGTTTACTTTCTCAAGTTTAATTCTTTAAGGTGTGACGTGACTGCTGAGTGACACTTTTTGTTTGTTTGTTTTTTTGTTTTTGTGGTGCTGGGGATTGAACCCAGGGCCTTGTGCTTGCGAGGCAGGCACTCTACCAACTGAGCTCTATCCCAGCCCGACGCTGTGTTTTTGTGTGGGGCCTTCTTACGGATTTTCCCATCATTGTAACCCAAGCAAACAATCATTAGGAAATGTTCCGGAGGTTTCATTTAGTGTCCTGTTGTTGAGGAGTACCCGGTGTCCTCTTGGGAGGAGGTCTTGACACCCAGAGGTTTGGAGAAGCAGAGGTGGTGGGTGGTAGGTATCTGCTCAAGGTCATAACTTCTGTTTTCCCTTTTCCCTTCCAGTTTTCAATGGTTCCAGCAGGTCAACACGGGAGAAGGAACCTGTTCCGAAACACAAAAGCAAAGAGGCCACTCCCGCGAAGGAGAAGCACAGCGACCACAGGGCGGACAGCCGAAGGGAGCCAGCTTCCACGCCGCAGCCTGTGGCCGCCCCCTCCTCGGCCTCCTCAGCCAAGGGGCTCGCTGCCAATCACCACCACCCCCCTCCACATCGGCCGGCTCAGGACTTACGGAAGCAGGTAACACCCAGGGTGCCCATGAGTGTGCACAGGCCCAGCTCCCATGTCACTCTCCAGGTAAAACCCAGCCCAGTAGAGGTTCAGGAGCAGGGAGCCAAACCAGAGGCAGGCAGGTGGGAGGGCCCTCTGCCCAGAGCACATCTTTCGCCCCTGGAGAGTGCCAGACCTGGGCTGTTCTTGGAGTCACACTCCCATCGAGGAGACCCTGTGCTCAGAGCATGCCCGCCTGCTGGTGCCTGAGATTTTGGAGTGCGTGGGGATGGTGGAAGTGAGCTTGATTCCTCATCATTCCTCCCCACCCTGGCTGCCTGATATGCTGTGTAGGCTTGGGGCAGGCTTGGGTGGCGTGATCTTGTTTGGGATGATCTGTCTACTCTTCTGCTATCTGACTGACAGGTTAACGTCTTTCGTGACTTCTGAGCAGGAGCCTCTTCTGAGCAGGAGTCTCAGGGGGTCTGTGAGGGTGGGGCTGTGTGGGACGGGCCTGCCGTGGGCTGGGTTGTGGCTGCATGGTGTCTGCTGAACAGAGGCATCTGAGTCCTACTTGAGTCCCTGTGGCTGGCCTGGTGGAGTACAGATGCCCATGGCTGCAGTCCCCTCCTGCCTCTCCACAAAGTTCTGCTCCTGCTGGGGCAGCTCACGGTGAAGATTTTCGTGTCCCTGGACAGTGATTTCTCAGAGCCCTGGGAGATGGGTAGTAGGGGCATAAAGGCAGGTCCCTGGAGGCATGAGAATGCTGTCCAGGATGGGTGGTATTTCCTTGACCCCTGGTGATGTTGATCTGCAGTCCAGGTTAAAACCCAGCTCTTGCCCTTGTTATTTTGAGACACAGTCTTGCTGAGTTGTTGAGTCTGGCCTCGAACTTGTGATCCTCCTGTTTTTACCTCCTGAGTTGGTTGAATTACAGGCATGCGCCATTGTGCCCAGACTGCTTTTTTGGAGGCAACAGCATCAAACGTTCTTTCCCACCAGAGCATAAGGTGGGCCACACTGTGTCAGGGCGTTGTGTCCAGTGGAACCTCAGCATTTCTCCTCCCTGCACAGAGGTCCTATTTGTGAGGCAGGAGTGAAGGACTTTGGCAGGAGATGCATTGGCGACTGTTGGCTCGCTGGAGCGTGATGTCTGTGGCGTATGCACAGGCGTGCCCTTGTGTCTCTGCTCTGTGTGTGTGGTCGGTAGCCTGAGTAGAGCCATCCTCTCGGCTGCCTCAGGTGCATCCTTAGCTCGGTGTGCTTGTCTGTTAGTTTCCCTTTGTAACCACAGGCCAGCAGAGGCGAGTGGAAGGTACCTCGCACCCTGGGATGGCCTTGTTCCCTGCTTCCTGGTGTTCCCAGATGACCTCTTCTGCTTCAGGGCTTGGAGGAAAGGTCCCGGGTGCCCCTTCCAGGGCAGGCTCATTCTAGGAGAAGCTGCAGGAGACTTGGGTGGCTGCCTCCATGGGGCAGTGCCCCTGTTCAGGTGGGGTGACTCCTCCTACTCCTTCCCCAACTCCCTCTCTGGGTCTCACCAACCCAGATGGAGGACCCAGGGCTCCTAGTTCTGATGCTGTGCTGACCTGACCTTCACTGAGACTTGAGGTGTGATGTTTTACCTTCCTGGGCTCCATGGTTCATTTACAGTCAATCACGTGAACTCCTCTCATAGGATGGGAACATGGTGAGAAATGAAAGGATAATTTTGAAACCATCAGATCTCGTTAGTTAAGTACTCTGAAAATAAGGTCAATAAAAGCAGATTTTTGACTGAGTGATGCAAATGGCCAGACCTTGACCTTTCATCTCTTGCTGTATAAGATACGGGCCCAAAGCATTCTCTTATCTTTAATTTCAATTTTTAAAAAAATGTCAGCCTAAAGGAAAAGAGTAAATTAGATTATGGGAAATGTGGATGGATGGGGTGAAGGGATATTTTTATTTTTTTGGTACTAGGGATCTGACCCGGGGTACTTAACTATTGAGCTACATTGCCAGCCCTGTTTTATTTTTTTGAGACAGGGTCTCAGTAAGTTGCTGAGGCTGGCCTCAAACTTGTGATCCTCCTGTCTCATCCTCCCAAGTTGCTGGAATTACAGGCATGCACCACTGCACCCAGTTGGCGACATAGTGTTTAAGAGATGCCACTGGTGACTTTCTTCTTCCTGTTCTTATGAACTCTGGAGGAGTTGACCCCTCACTCTCTATTGAATCAAAAGAGCTGCTTCTCACTGTGACAGGGTAGTTGTTGGGCCTCATGAACACCCTGTTCCTGAGACTGGGACACGACTGAGCTTCACCTAAGCCTTGCATCTGGGGTGAGAGGTGTTGGCCGCCCTCTGGCCCCGCATACTCGGCAGTCTCACGGAGTCCACAGGCTTGGGCAGCACCAGCTCTGGATGTGGGCAGCTGTCTAACACCTGTCGTTTTCCTGAAATAGTGCTTCAGTGTAAATGTAGCGGCAGGCAGCAACCCGTTAGGATTGTCACACAGGCCAGCTCTTCCTTAGAGCAGGTTTTGGGGTACTAGCGTTCCAGGACAGTCGTGAGAGGCTTTCCCCCTCGGAAACCATGTAGTCTGTGAGCCGGGATGTGCATGACTGGCTGCAGCATGGAGAAGGAAGTCAGGGCTTATGGCCTGCTAGCCGGACAACACTCCTACTCAGTCACCAGGAGAGATTTTATGTGGCAGTGTGCAAGGGTCACAAAGAAGCCCTGGCTTTATACGAATCAGAGGGGCCAGAAGTTTTGGAATATGAATTCTGAATGGGATTGGGAGTAAGTTCTGGAAAATGATATTGGAATCTGCAGGAATTAGAAAGTTGCTTTGTGTATTAAAACGTGTTCACGGTCTTCCTCCGCTTCTCATGGTTGTGCCCGCAGTTTCAAGTGGCAGGTGTAAGGACGTCCAGATTCCCGTCCTCTGCCCCCTGGCTTTCCCCTGGTGGCCTTGCCGCTGTGGTCCCTGTTACAGCAGTCTTTTCTCCCCCCTCACACTGCACTATCTCGCCACTGTAGTTGTGTAGCATGGGCTGTCTTTGGTTTTTAGCTTTAAGGTCCAAGTGGGTGCTTCACCCTTCAGCTCCAAGCAGTGCCTGTCCCTTCTGGAAGGAGAGCGGAGGCCTCTGGCTCAAGGGCTCCCTCTAGTGGTAATCCAGAACAGGCCATAGTGTCCCTGGTGGAACCCAGCGGGATAGTCCACTTAGTTCACCAGAAACATTTCAGTGGTTTCCCATCTTCTGTTCTGCCTGGAAATGAGCTTTTTCCTTTCCACCCGTCATGGTGTAGAGTTGAGTTCAGCGACGTATCTGAGTTGTGGTGGAGTGAAACAGTAAGGATGGTGCTTTTTAATGCTCTTACAAGAATCATATGATCACAGTGTAGCCTGGTGCAGTTTTGAAAATGGAATTTCTACTAATGAATTAACTAAGCTGGGTGTGGTGGCACACGTCTGTAATCCCAGCAACTTGGGAGACTGAGGCAGGAGGACTCAAAGTCGGAGGTCAGCCTGGGCAGCTTTAGCATGACCTTGTCAAAATAAAAAAGGGCGGGTATCTGGAGGTGTGGGTCAGTGGTAGAGTGCTCACCTAGCATGTGCAATGCTCTGGGTTTGATCCCAGTACCACCAAAAAGGAAAAGGCGGGTGGGAGAGCCAAGAAGGAGTGCCCGATGCCCAAGTCCTCGTCTCCCTCACCATGACGCCCCTACTGCAAGAAGAATCTGTTGTTTCTCTGGGAGGTGGCAGGGACTAGGCCAGTGGAATGTCACTTGAAAACTCCTTAGCTGCCTATGGACCTGACACCCCCTGACTGCATGCCTGGGCTCCACTGCCAGGTGAGTGATTGCAGGTTAGGGAGAACAAACTGCAGACCCCGTGCTTTCTTCAGAAAGCTCCCGCTGGGAGCGGGAGCCTGGAATCCAGGCCAGAGCGGTGCTCGAAGCTGCTGGCTTGTCACACTTCAGAGAACCCTGCCCTGAACTCCAACTCAAGTAGGTTAAGACATGTTCTCTCCTGGGTGCTGTTTTGTGGAAGATATATGACTCTGACCCCTGGTCTCACTCATGGTATGCTAGTCACGTGACGAGGCTGTCTTGTTAGACTGAAATCCCCAATACCACTAACAACATAAGGTAGTAGTTTTTAAGATTTTCAATTTTTTTATTTTTAGCCTTAGATGGACACACTACCTTTATTTATTTTTATGTGGTGCTGAGGATTAAACCCAGTGCCTCACACATGCTAGGCAAGCACTCTGCCACTGAGCTACAACTCCAGGGCACTTTTGTGGAAGTGTGTCAACAATTAGATGCTGAGCTGCTGTTGACCATAGTGATAAAACTTACGTAGAACTCCATCATGCAAGGACCTTCTTCCCTGAAACTTAGCTCACCAGGAGCCCAGGTGGCCCCAGAGCCAGAGTGGATGGGCCCAAGGGCCTTGGCCCATCTTTGAGATGAAATCTGAGGGATTCTGAGCCTTGGCTCCCCAGCTAGCTCCTCTGTCCCCTGCAGGTGAGCTGTGAAGGCTGGGCCAAGTGTGTGGGGGTCCCTGAGCCATGGGGCTCACTGGCTTCTTTCCTCCTTTTGTTCTTAAAATTTCTACTGACATTTTGAAGGAAGTAGCTGCTTTCCAGGGACACTGAGCCATCAGAGGCTATGCCTGCATCTGGTGGGCTTTCTGGCCAGGATGTGCAGCTCCCGGGCCCCGGCCCGTCCCCTCTTTTGATTTTGGGTGAAAAGAAGGCTGTGGTTTCTGCTGTTACAGTCACTGTGTGGTTTTCACGCTGCCATGTTTTGGAGACGGTGTTGGTTCTAAAGCCCTGCTGGTCTCAGGCTAAAGATGAAGAGCGATGCCCCAGGGCATCCGACTCCTCAGAGCCCCCTCAGCTGTGGTAACAAGGGTTATGGGGCAGATGTCTGCCCAGACCAGCAAGCTGGGCGCAGCCTTGTGCTGGTTCCTAGGAGGTGTCAGAAGGGTGTCCCTGGAGTCCCATAGCAGCGCTCCCTATTGCCCTGTGTCCCAGAGGGCAACCCCAGACAGCAGCCTGAGAGGCTGCCTCTGTTACCCGGTCTACATAGCAGGGCTGTGGGAGCCTGTCGAGGTGATGAAGTCAGAACTTGTGTGGGGAAGAGGGCTGGCGCTGCTGCCTCCTCGGAGACTGGTGTCCATCCTGCACCCGGAGAAGCAGTTGGGGCTTCTAGCCACACCTCTGGCTTGGGTCTGCATCCAAGGCAAGCCCACTAGTGCTGCCATTCTTTCTCGACCACTGCATGTTTGGTTGGTTCTGTTTGTAGCCTGGAGTGTAGCAAGCAGACTTCTCTTGGAACAGGATGTGTGTTTACATACTTAAAAAGTTCCCCAGTGGTCAGGATCTGAGTGTCATTGACCCTTGCACACCCAGGGTAGGTGGTTTTTGAGGTGTGTGGAAGATTCTTGTGAACGCCAGATGTCCAGAGCGAGCCAGTGGAGCAGGCACAGGTGTGAAACACACCTGGGACACATTTTTGTGCGGGATGAGCTCTCTTGTCCTCATGAGCTGAATGTCCATGTCACTGATGATTTCTAGTCTTTTCCACCTCAGCTTGCTAGTGTCCCTGTGTTCCTTCTTAGTAAGGGCGACAGGTTCTGTGCTGTCCCCAGTGCCCGTGGGCCTTCCTGGCGGGCTGGTCGGTGTCTGGGTGCAGGTACTAATGCTGCCTCCCCTCTGCTTCTGCTGCCTCCCCAGGTTTCTAAGGTAAACGGAGTCACTCGAATGTCATCTCTGGGTGCAGGTGCAACCAGTGCCAAAAAGATTCGCGAAGTCAGACCTTCACCATCCAAAACTGTGAAGTACACTGCCACGGTGACCAAGGGGACTGTTACGTACACCAAAGCCAAGAGAGAACTGGTCAAGGAAACCAAACCCAATCACCACAAGCCCAGTTCAGCTGTCAACCACACAATCTCAGGGAAAACTGAAAGTAGCAATGCAAAAACCCGCAAACAGGTGCTATCCCTCGGGGGGGCGTCCAGGTCCACCGGGCCTGCCGTCAACGGCCTCAAGGTCAGTGGCAGGTTGAACCCAAAGTCATGCACTAAGGAGGTGGGGGGGCGGCAGCTGAGGGAGGGGCTGCGGAATTCCAAGAGGAGACTGGAAGAGGCACACCAGGCAGAAAAGCCGCAGTCGCCCCCTAAGAAAATGAAGGGGGCAGGCAGCTCTGCCGAAGCCCCCAGCAGAAAGGCAGCAGCGGCCTCCACAGAGAAGCCCCTGCTGAACGGACACGTGAAGAAGGATGTGCCCGAGCGAAGTTCGGAGAGAAACCGGCCGAAGCGGGCCACGGCTGGCAAGAGCACGCCAGGCAGACAAGCACACGGCAAGACGGAGGGCGCCTCCTGTGAAAATCGTTCTACCTCGCAACCGGAGTCCTTGCACAAGCCGCACGACCCGGCGGGCAAGCCTGAGAAGGGCGGCAGGGCCGGCTGGGCGGCCATGGACGAGATCCCCGTGCTCAGGCCCTCCGCCAAGGAGTTCCACGACCCGCTCATCTACATCGAGTCGGTGCGCGCACGCGTGGAGAAGTACGGCATGTGCAGGGTGATCCCCCCTCCGGACTGGCGGCCTGAGTGCAAGCTCAACGACGAGATGCGGTTTGTCACGCAGATCCAGCACATCCACAAGCTGGGCCGGCGCTGGGGCCCCAATGTGCAGCGTCTGGCCTGCATCAAGAAGCACCTCAGATCTCAGGGCATCACCATGGACGAGCTCCCGCTCATAGGTGAGGTCAGGGTGCTGGGTCTGCCCCCAGCCCTGGGTGCTTGCTGCAGGAAGAGGGTTGGTATCGTGGGCTTGGATCACTAGGGGCACACGCTGGGCATGCCAGCCTCGTGCATGGGTGGTCACCTGTGGGGCTGGGCAGGGCCCAGTGAAGCAGTAAGGAGTGCCCCGTGCTGTTTGGCTTAAACACCAGAAATTTATTTTCTTACAGCTCTGGGGACTTGACCTCTGAGATGAGGGTGTGGGCAGGCTGGCTTCTGCTGAGGCCTCTCCCCTGCTTGCGTGTGTGCTCCTAGTGGTCTTCTCTGTGAGTGTGTCCATGTCCAAGTGGTTGACTGGAGTAGGCCCACCCAGGTGAATTCTTACCTTGAAAGCCCCTACTTCTGAATACCTGAAGTTAGGGGTTTGGGCAGTTTCAAGGATCGACCTACTCGACTGTGTCATGCCGATTTCCTGCCCTGCTCCTTGTTTTCCCTCTGAGCTTTAAGGACTTTCATGACCACCTGGGCCCTTTTCTAGGCCACAGGTGAAGGGGGTCACGTTTACATTTCTTCTGAGAGCAGGTTGGGCTGTGGCTGGGGCTGGCACAGATCTCGCGCCAGAGAATCCTGCAGGGAGCATGTGTGGCAGCGGTAGATCCTCACTCACAGGGCTCTGCCACAGCCTCCAGACCTTCTCGAATCTTCAGGATAGACTCCCTCAGTCAAGGCTTCTGTAGAGAGGCAGGGCCTTTGGGGACAGCTGGGTAGGTGGCACATCTTCCTTTGAGCTCTAGGCCTATGAAAGGGATGGGGACTTGGCTGCAGCTGGGAGACCTGGGAGAGGGTTAGCTGGCGTTCAGTGTCAGGATCTGGTGGGTGGAGGTTTCCTTCTCGTTCTCAGCAAGGGCCTGCCAGAAACATGTCTGAGAGAGTCACAGGAATTGAAAGAACTGCTGGTTTGTGGTCTGCTGTCAGGACAGTCTTGGGACAGACAGGGGCACACTCTGACAGGCCCACAGGCCGTGCCTGTTGACTGTGCTCTGTGAGCACCCAATGACCCAGAGACAGCAAGTGGACCACAGAGTCCTTGGGCCCATAGCAAGACTGCAGACATGTGCCAGTCAGTCTTCCAAGTGACAAAGTATCTGACATGAACAACTTAAAAGGAGGAAATAGTTATTTCGGCTCTGAGTTTCAGGTTTCGGTCCACGATCAACTGGCTCTGCCTGTGGGGAGCCTAAGAGCTGCCAGATCGCTGCAGCTGGAGGGGAAGGAGGAGAGGGTCGGGGTCCCAGGGGCCTCCCAGGCCTCACCTCCTGGAAGCTATAGGACCTCTCAACAGTGGCACAGGCGGGGCCTAAGCTTGGGGATGTTCCAGATCCCAGCTGATGGGACAGGAGGGAAGTGTGAGTCCCCCGCCCTGCTAGGTGGACACTGCTTCTGGGTGGGGGACTGGTGAGAGGAACAGGAGACACAGCCGCCAGAGCCCTTTTGCTCAGAGAGGTTTTTTCGTCAACTGTGACTCCACCAGCACCAGAAGCCAGGCAGGGGTGCTGCCAGGAGTGTGTTCCTGCTCCTTGCTGTCACCCATGGGTATAAGATACTTCTGTCAGAGGACCACTGACCTGGCCTGCAGCCCTCAGAGACCTCCGGCCTAGGGGCACGAGCCTCACTGTCCAGCAGCAGTCCAGACTTGATGCCTTTGCAGTTTCCCAGAACCTGCCATGGGGTGGGGTGCCCTTGTGGGTCTCTGCAGGTCCAAGAGCACCCCAGCCCCTGGGGAGCCTTGGCTCGGGGGAGCAGGCAGCCTTCTGTCCCTCGTACTGAGGCAAGGTTTCTGCAAAGGGCTTCTGCAAGCATTGCATGCCCTGGTGTTGCTGCGTGCTGAGCCCTGGTGGCTTCATGGGGACTGGTTACTTCATCTACCTGTTTTACACAAGGCAGTGCATGCCCAGGCCTTGGAGGAAGAGCTCCTGTTTTGAGACAGAGACCAGCCTAGAGTCACACGTGTGACTTTGACATCTTGAGACCTTGGAGCACAGGTTCTACCGTCCAAAGCCGGGACAGTTTTCTCACTGATGGTGTACCCCTCTCCCGACCTCTGCACAACAAGGCCAACTCCTGTTCCACCTAGTGAGTGGAAATCCAGCCACCGTCTCCCTCCCCAGGGACTGGTGCTAATGTCCTTTCTACACAGTTGTCCAGGCACCGACCTGAGCTCCCACGTGCCTCATGTGCGGGGTCCTGGCCTGCTCCAGCCTGTGATGCTGGGCTTCCTTTGTGTTTTAATGTGGACACACCCCGACCTTCCAAAGATGGAGGTTTCTGATGCACTGTGCTCACCCAGCACTTTGCTTTGGTCATTTTGGAAGATCCCCTTCAGTTGGCTGGGGAGTGGTTGTTCCCATCGGGCTGAGTCATGGGGGGTGTTTCCACATATCTGAGCCCTGTGCACTGGCACAACTCTTGTTTGATCAAGAGAAGCCCTGGAAACACCATGTCCTCCCAAGTGAGTGGCCTCTCTGTTGGACCACGTGCCCCTGAGCCCGTACTGGAAAATCCAGTGATGCTGAAAACACGCCACAGCATAGTGAGGGGCTGCGTGTCAGCAGGGGAGGCAGGACTTGGGTGTGTGTGAGTCCCCACAGGAGAGCTGTCTGGGTGATGCTGGGACCCAGGTGCCACCTGGAAGCCCTGCCCAGCCCTCACCCAGTGTCTGTTTCTGCTCCTTTTGCCCCTGCTCCTGGTGCGTGAGACTGGCTGACACGGTTCACGCCACACCGCAATGTGGGACTCTCGAGTGTTCCTCCCCGCTGGCCTGCTGGCCATGGTGCTCCTTCCCTTCCTCCTCCTCAGTTGCCTCCCTCCCTGCCTCCCTGTGGTGCTGCCCCTCCTCTGCTTGCCTTAGTAGCATGTGGCTCTGGGCAAGTTCTCTTCAGCTTACTCTGCTATTCCCTCCCGGGAGCCTGGTAGAGCCCTGCACAGAGTAGGTGCTCAGGAACTGCCAGGTGACCCAGGAGGCCATGTGCTGTCCTTCTTGTACTCACCGACTGTCCTGTCTTACCCCCTCACTGCCCCAGGAGGCTGCGAACTCGACCTGGCCTGCTTTTTCCGGCTGATCAATGAGATGGGCGGCATGCAGCAAGTGACTGACCTCAAAAAATGGAACAAACTCGCAGACATGCTGCGCATCCCCAGGACTGCCCAGGACCGGCTGGCCAAGCTGCAGGAGGCCTACTGCCAGTACCTGCTCTCCTACGACTCCTTGTCCCCCGAGGAGCACCGGCGGCTGGAGAAGGAGGTGCTCATGGAGAAGGAGATCCTGGAGAAGCGCAAGGGACCGCTGGAAGGCCACACGGAGAATGACCACCACAAGTTCCACCCGCTACCCCGCTTCGAGCCCAAGAATGGCCTCATCCACGGTGTGGCGCCCAGGAACGGTTTCCGCAGCAAGCTCAAGGAGGTGGGCCAGGCCCCACTCAAGACGGGCCGGCGGCGACTCTTTGCTCAGGAAAGGGAGGCGGCCAAGGAGGAGGAGGAGGACAAGGGTGTCCTCAGTGACTTCCACAAGTGCATCTACAAGGTAGGGCCTCCTGCCTGTGGCCCAAGCACACACAGCAGGATGCAGAGGCAGGGGGCCAGGAGGGGCTCTGTGCTGGGGGTGTGTCGGCGCCTCTTGTCCTTTGAGCTGCTGTAGCAGCACCTCAGAAGTGATAGGCCAAGGCAGGGGACCATAAGTTCCAGGCCAGCCTGGGCCAGACCCTGTCTCAGGATAAAATTTGAAAAGGGCTGAGGATGTGTCTCAGGGTTATGTGCCCCTGGCTCAAGCCCCAGCACCACCACACACACACAAAGGGAAAACCCAGTGCCCCTGAGTGAATGATTTTGAATGGAAGTTTTTGAGTCACAGTTCTGGAGGTTGGAAGGTCGTGGATCAGGGTGCCAGCAATCTGGTGAGGGTGTGCTTGGAGCATCCGAACATGCAGGAGGGCAGAGGGCACCCGAGTTGCCCCACTCCTGACTCCATCACAGTGGCAGTTACATTGCAACTCAAGTTCTGGAGGGCCCCACACTCCCTCGCCAGTGCTGTGGGGTTTGAAAGGCCGAATTTGTAAGAAGAGAGAACGTGTCATTGGCCAGGGAGGCTCCGTGTCTGACTGATGATCAAGGACGCAGGCCTTGGATATCTGGCCAGCAGCAGCCAGATCTGGCTCTTCCTCGTGCAAGTGCTGTGTGGCGTTTATTTGTCAGGACCTTTTGCATTTCCTTTTCTCGAGGTGTGTGGGTCCGTGTGCTGGGGACTCAGTGGAGGGTGCATGCTTTTGTAGTCTGTGCTCGCCCTCCTCCCAGAGGGGCACACTGTTATGCCACCTCATTTCTGTTGCCCTGGCTGCTGCTCCCCGCCCATCCCAGCAGTGCCAGATTGCTGTGGTCCACAGAGCTCTCACTGTGAGCTGTGTTGAAGGGAGGGGCAGCAGACCTGCAAATGGAGACACACACCATGTTTCCTGCCATGCCTGACCTCGTGGCAGCACAAACCATCCAGGGAAGCAAGCACACCTCTCAGCAGCCCACCTGCCTCCCTCCCCCAGCCTCCAGGAGCAGCAGGGCACCCCAGGGCCAGCTGGCAGAGTGCAGGTGTGACTTCTGAATCGAGGCCTGACCCAGCCTGTCCCCTGTGGCCCCGTTGGGGATTCATGGGAGGGAGGTGCACTCAGGTGAGGTCTCAGTCTTGCTTCCCTTTCCTCTGCTGACATGTGGGTGGAGTCCTGGCTGGTGCGTTTCTGCTGCGTCGGAGACAGGTGGTCCTCACCCCGCCCTGCCCACCCTCAAATGCTATGGCTGGCCCATGCAGGCTCCGGCTGTCCTTGCTCCGGGGTTCCACAGTGAACCACAGAACTGCACAGAGCTCCTGGCTTGAGCCTGTGTCTGCGGCTTTCCTTCCCTAGGCCAAGGCCTCCCAGGTTGCCCATTCTCCCGGGCTCTGTTTGCTTCTGGCTCTAGGCCTCCTGTGGAAGAGGTACTCTGTTCCTGCCAGACTTCCTTCAGTTCAATTCTGCATCCCCATCGTCCTCTGCTGCCTCTTGGAGACATAGGCATGGGGCGTGGGGAACAGCCTGCTCTTCAGTAGCCAGCTTGTGTTTTAGCTGTGAAGTGTATACATGAAAGGGAGGGGCAGCCCCCAGATGCCAGGCACTTTATTAGGGTGTTTTCTGAATCCCCAAGAAGCAGTTCTCATTTAATTAAAGCCACTCACCAAATCCTGGGTTCTGAACAGTCAAGCCCTGAAATGATCTATTTCCCATGTTTGCTGCTGTTTATTTCAGAAGGCCAGTTCTGTGAGAATGTGTTCTGTTCCCAGGTACCATAGGGCATGCCTGTGATCCCAGTCACTCAGGAGGCTGAGGCAGGAGGGTGGCAAGTTTGAGACCAGCCCTAGCAACTTAGGGAGATTCTGCCTCACATTAAAATAAATAAATAAATAAATAAATAGCGCTGAGGTTGTAAAGTGGTAAAGTGCCCCTGAGCTCAATCCCCAGCATCCCCCCAAAATGGTGGATCCAAGAAAGGGTTTTTGTTGTTTTAAAAAAGCATGTTTTGTCAAAGATATTTGTAGATTTAATTGTGAAAATGTAATGAAGTGGTCAAGGTCAAGTGGCCTCTGATGACTGGGGTGGGTAGCCTGTCAGTTCACACCACCCCCCTGTCCCGATCACCTCCATTCACTGTACTCCACGTCATTTAGTGCAAAATGAGGTCTCTCCTTGTGGTTACACTGTAGGAAGGTGACGTTCCTGCTGTTAGAACTCTGTCAGTCACACACACTGCAGGAAAGAAAAACTCTCAGATCTCCAGCCAACCTTGACACGGGACCGAGGCCAAGAAGAATTTGCTGCCTGGTGTTGAATCACCCTCTTACTTTGCAGGAAAGCTGGGGTGTCACCTCATCAGGGAAGCCTTCCCTGACCAGTTCCCGCAAAGCCACCTCACACCCACTTGGTGCCCGGTGCTGTTGAAAGCCGAGCTCCACAGACAGTGGGGACGCTCTCAAGGCTGGAGCTGTTCGGTGCACATCTCTGTCTCCAGCCTCAGAGCTGGCCCCCTGCCCCCGACCTAGCGGGTGCCAGGTGTTTATTTCTGCACGCGATCAGCGTGGTGCCTGTCAAGACGGGAAAGGCGAGTCTGAGAACGCTCAGAGCAGGTGCAGGCTCCCATCCCCAGCTTCATGGTGGTTGCTGTACCAAAGTGATTTGAGTTTTACAGGGAGCAGGGCCACAGAGGATGTGACCCGTGGGCCCTCTGAGGGCAGAGGGCAGCATGTGGCTTCTGTGGCCAGAGTGACCACACTGCAGCTTCAGGTTAAGGCTCTTCTGGCCGGTTCCACAGGGCAAGGACTCAGCGTGGTTCAGGAGAGCAATTCCCCATGGGGGATCCTGGTCGTGGTTGCACTGGGCCCATGGCCTTACCTGTATGCTCCCCTCATCACTCAGGGTCCCTGAGGGTTTCCTTCCAGAGTGCAGTGTGTTCTTGAAAGTGCTCCTGTGCTGTCCTGTCTTAAGAGTGCATCTGGGGCTGGCAGACACTGGCCCAGCTGCTCCTCATGGTGTTCAGTAGAGGGGCTGCCTTCTCCATCTCGTGACACTGGGGACTCAGTGCCTGGTCTGAGGATTTTTTTCTGCCCTCTCTGTCGTTAACTCGAGACACGGTGTGGCTTGGGGCTGCAGGGAAGCCATGAGCAGAGCCCCATGACAGGCATGTGGTCAGAGTTGAGGTGAGGGCTTGGTTTTGTGTGTTAAACTTTTCTTTCTGGTGTTTTCTTTTGTTTCAGGGAAGATCTGTTTCTCTCACGACTTTTTATAGAACAGCAAGAAATATCATGAACATGTGCTTCAGCAAGGAGCCTGCACCAGCGGAGATTGAGGTGAGTGGCAGTGACCTCTGCTGTTGGGAAGGGTGCCTCCTGCAGGCTGCCCACGCAGAGGACAAGTGGTCCTGTGCCGAGTGTGTGCTGGGACTGCCCGAAGTTTCTAAATGCATCCAAATGCCAGAAACAGGGTCATGAAGACAGATGGCTGGGCTTCTCCCGACTGCGCCCCAATCCAGAGGTAGTGGGATATGGAGCCTGGTGGCCAGGTTCTGGGCTCCCCTCACCCCTGTCCAGCAAGGCCCCTGTATGTTGGAGTCCCTTAGAGCTGTGGCTGTGCTTCTTGCCCCTCCAGTTTCCCCTTTCATCGGGTTGGCAGATGGTGGCTTTTGGCTTCTGCCAGCTCTTTTTGAGTTATGCAAGGTTGGAAAGAGAGCGAGCACTTCTGTGTCCAGACCAATTAGGGACAGTTTTGTGGGCAGTGCTACAGGACAAAGCCGGGGTCTGTTTGCCTGCCTTGGCCGGCACACAGTTGGGATCCCTGTGAACTCCAGCTGCTGACACAGGGGTCTTGGCGGCAGGTGGTTGTATGAAGGGAAGGAAACCCAACTTGGACCACTGGGCATCCGCAGCTGGGGAGCAGGAGGGTTTGAGGACTATAGCCACATCTGATGTATTGGTGTATGACAGGCTCCTTGTCTCTTCAGTGATGATTGTCACCTCTTTTTAAAGTAAAATCCAGGGTACAGCCACTTGGGAGGCTGAGGCAGGAGCATTACAAGTTAGAGGCCAGCCCCCCAACTTCGTGAGACCCTGCCTCAAAAACTGAAAAGGCTGGGGGGTGGGGCCACGTGTCAGAGCACCCTGGGTTCTGTGGCCAGGGTCCCAAAATCAATAAAATGCAGAGGGTGTATTCCACTGCACATGGTGACCCTGGGGTCCTGGACATGGAGCTGTCCTGCTCCACCGGGACAGCAGGTCCACCCACCTTGGGGCTGGGTGTGAACCCCTTGGACTGGGTACTCAGTCCCGCTCCCTCGCCTTGGGAACTCTGTGTACTCTGGGCAACATTTGGTCCTTTCCAGCTCTCGGCTTCGGCCTCGGGGCACGGGCTGCCTCAGTTCTGTACTCTGACCTGATCCCACCACCTCTGGGTCAGCCTCGTGTCACCCTGGTCCTGATCCCAGGGCCTTCGCAGCTGCTTCCTTGGTAGGGCTGTCGGAGGAGGGAAGTGTGGTTTTGGGAGCCAGGCATCTGAGCTGGAAAGAGGTCTTTGTTTATCCTGCCAGTAGCCTAATAGGACTGTCCCTAAGGTGCAGGTGATGGTCACTGTCCGTTGTGTGTCAGCAAGTGTGGCTTGCTTCACTGTTTTCTATTCAGAAATTAGTCTGGCTTTTGCTGTAGCAGTTATGTAAATATTTAAACACAGCAAAGATTTTCTGAAATTCCAATTTCAGTCTGAGGCTGGCTGGCTTCTTGTGCTGTGTATCTTCACAAAACGACCAGGTCTTTGTCTTTCCCAGGGTCAGCAGCTTGGAGCAGCTGCTGCTTAAGGGCTTGAGGCCCGTCCTCTCTCCCCTACATCTTGTGCCCGTCCACAAGAGGGTATGCCGCTCTGTCTCAGCTCACGGAGACTCCTAGAATGTGATGGCAGACACCCCCCAACCCCCAATTTGGCTCCTGCTTGTGGGGTCTGCGGAGACGGGAAGAAGCTGCTGAGCTTCTGGGAGCAGGTGCCTCAAGGGGAGGTGGTGCAGAGAAGACTGGTTAGAGACGCTCCTGACCCATCCTCCGCCCTGTTTGCCTGGGCAGAGCTCCTTCAGTTCCCCGGAAGGCTTCACTGGCAGACCGTGGTCCTGTGCACACCCAGCCCCAGCTCAGGTGGAGGCCGGGGTGCCGTCCACAGCCAGTGCTGCCAGCAGGAAGGTGCCGAGTTGCAGGGAGGCTGAAGCTCCGTCTGAGTAGGCGTGTGGCGGGTTTGTTCTTCCGGTCATTTTGGTGTGGGACACAACAGGTGCCTCCGACGTGTGCAGGTCTAGTGCTGAGGCCTCGTGTCCACGCACGATGTTGCAGGGCCCTCTGCAGTGCCTGTCACGGACATTTCTTCCTCCCACACCAGTACTGCTTGAGCCCGGGTCCCCCCTTGAGCTGGCGGCTGTTCCCCTGGTCTCTGGGTATCCCTGCTGCAGGGACCTCCTGCCAGGGGACGGGGATTGGCCTGTTCAGTGAGTGTGTCCTTGGGGTTGCCCGTGCCTGCATGGGTCGAGGCAGGTGGTGAGGTAGCATGAGCTCCCCTCGCTCTTCCCTTCAGCCTGTCTTCAGTGGCACACACAGATGGTGCCTGCCAGGGCTCCTGTCCCCAGGCCCTGCTTCAGTCAGTAGGGTGACCTGCCATTGCTTGCGGTTGGTGTCCCACGGGAAGCACTCTGTGGGGCTGGGGTCTCGGCGCCTTTGGATGGGCTCCCCCATTGCAAGTGATGCCCGCCTGGCTGCTCCAGGGCTCCTCAACTCGAAGGCGCTGACTGGCTCTTTCCTCTGCCCTGCAGCAAGAGTACTGGAGGTTAGTGGAAGAGAAGGACTGCCACGTGGCTGTGCACTGCGGCAAGGTGGACACCAATACTCACGGCAGTGGGTTCCCCGTGGGGAAATCGGAACCCTTTTCAAGGTAATGGTGGAGTCCTTTGTCCACCTTCCAGGGGCCAGATGCCATCCTCCCCTGCCTGTTGGTGACGTCCTATCTCTCCTTCTGCAGGCACGGATGGAACCTCACCGTCCTCCCCAACAACACAGGGTCCATCCTGCGTCACCTTGGTGCTGTGCCTGGTAAGCCTGACCGAGGTGCCTTCCCCGGGCAGCAGGACAGTGGGCTCCTAGCTGGGAAGTCCTGCGGGGCCTGGGGCCCAGTCTGACCCTTAGAGGAGAGGGAGGAGCAAGGTCACAGCAGGGAAGCCAGGTGTGCACCTGACCCTGCTCTGGGCTGGGTGCAGTGGGTGGAAGCCGATTCTTCAAGGTCGTGAAGAGTGAAGCCTGGGCCTAGACCTGGGAGTCCACATCCCCCTCTCCCCCTCTCTGTGGAGGCAGTGGCTGCAGGCCCCCTGGGCTGGAGCTGTGGGACCCGCTTCCACCAGTGTGGGGGACTGGGGTGGGCTTCTCCGTCTCAGCTTTGAAGATGGACGGCCACAGCCTGAGGCTGGCTGTGCAGGGATAGTGGTGGTCGTGCAGAGTCCCGCCCCACGGTGGGTTTTGCTATTTGGACACGGCCTCCTTGTTCTTGGAGTCAAAGCAAGGAAGAGCGAACAATGCCCTCTCATGGAGTCCACTCTGGTTTTGAATCGGGTCTTTTTTTGGGTTTCAGTGTGCTGTGTTTACAGTGCTGTCCCTCTGTTCTAGGAGTGACTATCCCCTGGCTTAACATTGGCATGGTCTTTTCTACCTCATGCTGGTCTCGAGACCAAAACCACCTTCCCTACATTGACTACTTACACACTGGTGCTGACTGCATCTGGTGAGTAGGGGGCGGGCCGGCCTCTTCCCCGCCTGGGTGGTGGGGCATTTCGAGTGTAGTGGCCGCCGCTGCCCCTTGTCTGCCTGCGGTGTCTGCAGCTTGGGTTATTTTCACGTTGGAGATGAGGACAGTAGTGAAGCACCACCAGAACTTGAGTGAGAGCGGGGCTAGGCCATCTTCCCCCATGAGTTACCTGCTCACGAGTGGCCTGGGCTCTTTAGAGCTGGGCTCTGCCTATGCACAGGGACCACAAGGACAGCAGACTGTCCCCCAGGAAGCCCTCTGTGGGGTGTTCTGGCCAGTCCCAGTAGTGACAGGGCTCTCGGGTTTCTTTGTTTGTGGCGACAGATAGAAAACTGCTGCCATGACGTCTCGCCTTGTATTCTGTTGGCATCACCTTCTTTTCTAATGGGGTGATGGACGAAGTGTTCTTAATTAAACAAACGCAACCCTAAAACTCGAGTGGTCCTCCCTGGAGCCGGTGTGGATAGCATTCGGCTGTTGTGACTTCAGATCTGCTGGCGTGGCTGGTACCTGAGGGAGCAGGGGTGGGGCATCGGTGCCCTGGAGCAGGCCTGCTGGGGTGCAGAGCCGGGGTGGACAGCTACAGGATGCCACCCTCCCTGGGCAGCTGTGTCTTTGGCTGTCTGCGGTCAGTACCAGTGAGGCTGTCCTGTGAGGGTTCTCATGGCCTCCCCTGGACCCCTGTGGCTTGTCTAGCGTCTACAGCCCCACCAGGCCTATGATGGGGTGGAGCTGTCAGAGCCTTGCCTGGCTTCGCTCTGAAAGTGTGTGGAGGCCACATGTGTCGGTTCTGTGGCTCCAGAGTTGGGTTCGAGGTGGCGAGTGTGAGGTCGGTCCTGTGGGCTCTGCAGTCTCCTCCCCAGACCCCTTGATGGAGGCTGAAGGAGCAAAGAGGGGGCTGGTGATCAGGGAACTCTGGTGTGTGGGGGTGTTGTTTGTGTCCCCCAACATGTACTTTGCATTTTACACCCTGTATTTAAATCAAAAAACCAGTAACAGAATATGCTGGGTTTGAAGTAATGTAAACATTTAAAAAATATACAAACGTAGCTGTTACCTTTACTCAGCAACTGAAACCCAGATCGGTCCTCAAAGCCAGGTGGTGGCCTGGGTGCCTGAGAAGGCTGTCAGGAGTCGCCGGCGGCATCCTCAATAGCCCCTGACCCTGCTCTTGCTCTCGCTGGTGGGTGGTGACCTCACTGGCAGCCTGTGGTCCTGCCTGACTCTTGACCGTGCTGATGCCCTCTTGCCCAGGAAGCATCTGCCCAGACAGCCTGCTCCCCAGACCCTGGGGTGAGGCCAGCTGCAGCCAGGTGTTGTGGATGGCTCTGTGGCCCTGGCGGGTCCTTCAGATTCAGGCAGAGGTCTCCAGGGAGCTGCTGCAGCCCCACCAGTGCCACAAAGCTGTTCCAGACCCTTCGTGTTAGGCCGCCTCCATCTTGCCCTTTACCTGCTGCACCCCCTGTGCCCTGAGCTCTGCCGAGCCACAGCCCTCTCCAGCCCTGACCCCACGGGCCCCGGGTGGTGTCTGTCCTGTGTGATGCCTGCCGCCCGGCTTCGGCACAGCTCCCTGAGTAGAGAGAATGAAGCCCTTGGTCCCTCCCCTGCCCGCTTTCCCAGCAGCTGTGGCCGCCTCGTCCTCTCTGTGGGGACGGTGTGTGCAGGGCACAGCTCGCTTCCCAGGTCTCTCTTGGAGGACTTGTTCTTTCCCCTTAGCCTTTCCTTGCTGACTGCCCCAGGCCCTCCTGGGGGGCTCTGCTAGGGTACCCGGGGATCCAACGCTGCTGCTGGAGGCTCAGGTCCTCACCCTGCAATGCTTCTCTGCAAGGGCACTAGGGGCTGGGCTGCTTCTCTGTGCTTGGAGAGGCCTTTGGATGTGCCTGCGAGCCTGGTTCTGATTTGTCGGGGTTTGGAACATCTGCTTTTGGTTTGGAGGCTTTTTGGCTCGTCGTGTGGGTCAGATCTACATGAAAGATGAGCCACGCATCCTGGGTGCAGCTGCGGTTTGGCTGTGCGCTGGGCGGAAGTGGCCCTACTGCCCAGGGTGTGGGTGGGAGTGGCTGGCTGGGACAGGGCCAGTTGCCTGCAGTTAAGCCCCACCTCTCCTGGACCCTGAGGCAGCATCGCAGGTCTGTGTGCCTGCTCTCTGGGGACAGGGGCAGCACACACACAGGTCCTGGTTGAGCCTCACCCCCACCCTGTCCCCATTGCCCCAGGTACTGCATTCCTGCTGAGGAGGAGAGCAAGCTGGAGGACGTGGTGCACACGCTGCTGCAGGCCAACGGCACCCCAGGGCTGCAGATGCTGGAGAGCAACGTCATGGTAGGTCTGCCTCCCTCCCCCGCCAGCCGGGAAGTCACTTTGTCCTCCTTCCTGCCTGCTGTCCCTCTGTGGACTGGGGGGCTGGGTCCTGGACTCGTCAAGGGGGTGCCTGCAGGCTGGTGTGCCCATTGTGGGGCCCTGGTCTGCGTGCTTGGGTTGGCACCAGATTCTCTTTTGCCATCCATTCCCCTCAGCTGTGACCTGGAGCCCGGGCTCTGGACAGAAGGGAGTGCAAGGTGTCTTACCTGGTTTTGAAAAGGTCGCAGGGCTGCCCTGGCCTCCTGACCTGCCAGGGCTGTCACCTCTGTGCTGCTCCACCCAGCAGAGGGGAGAGCAGCCGCCTCCTGTGCATGTCCATTTGCCTTGTTGCCAGTCCCTGGCACTGGCAGGTGGGCGGAAGGCTCCAGAAGGGTTTGTGGCTGACAGGCAGCTCTGTGCTTGTGGCCTCTGCACATGGGAGCCTGCTGTCAGTCCTCAGCCAGGAACAATTAGGACTTCTTTAAGAATCGTCTTTTTCTTTTGTAACAGAGAAAAGTAATCCGATCCCCTTGAGACCTGGCCCCTTGTGCGGTTGGTCGTAATGCCAGGTGTTTGTCAGCAAAGACCTCAGGGCCTGTGGGCAGTTGGGGCTGGGAAGCTGCTGAGGAGCAGCTTGGGTCTCAGCTGGCCTTGTCTCCCTCCGCAGATCTCCCCGGAGGTGCTGTGCAGAGAGGGGATCAAGGTGCACAGGACGGTGCAGCAGAGCGGCCAGTTTGTCGTCTGCTTCCCAGGCTCCTTCGTGTCCAAGGTGTGCTGTGGCTATAGTGTCTCGGAAACTGTGCACTTTGCCACCACCCAGTGGACAAGTATGGGCTTTGAGACCGCCAAGGTAAGCAGCACACACCTGCCCTGGGTGTTGTGGCCCAGGGGCCCCTCCACATGCACGTCCACCTGCAGATCAGTTTCATGGTGGAGCGTGTCTGAAATCTTTAAGGAACACCTGGAAGGATCTTCTAGGAAAGATACGTCGCTGGGCTTTCTGTCATAGAGTTTTGATGTATGTCACGGGCTGACCCCTACAGTGCTGGGGAGACCACAGAGATGGTGCCTAGGCGACACGCTTAAACTGAGTGTTGTAGTACCTGCTGGCGCAGCCGAGTGGCCCCAGCCTCAGGCCTGGCAGTGAGGCGCTAGGCCTTGTCCTTTCTGGTGCCATTCTCCAGGTGAGAGCTTTGGCTCCAGTGCTTTAGCAGTTGGCAGCTGAGGTGGCCTGCCGCCTCCACCAGGAACCTTAGCAGCTGCTCTTCTCTCCCAGGAAATGAAGCGTCGCCATATAGCCAAGCCGTTCTCCATGGAGAAATTGCTGTACCAGATCGCACAAGCCGAAGCAAAAAAGGAGAACGGTCCCACTCTCAGTACCATCTCTGCCCTTCTGGATGAGCTCAGGTACCACAGATCTGACCTTCCGGTGGCCAGAGGGCAGAGACATTTGGCTGCGGCACTGTTGGCCACAGTGTCCCCTTTTGTCTTCATGCGTGATGCTGGGTGTCTGTTTCCTGACCGGCTGATGCAAAGCATGTAGCCTGAGGGGTTAGTCGTCCTTGGAGGAGTGAACGTGCCAGGCTGTGGACCCTGGTCCTGGCAGCTCTTGGCCACAGGTGTCACTGGCTCTGAGGGGTACGGCAGACAACCGCAGTGCCCACTCCTCACTTCTTGCCAATCTCCTGTGTGGTGTGTGGCTCCCCTGGTCAGCGGGTGAGCACCAGCACTCTGCGCCCATGGGAACTATGACACCCTGCCCCTAGCCCAGCTGTCATCCCACGGCAGCCGCCGGAGCTCTGCCTAATGTTGCCGGGGGTCAGGGCTGTGCAGCGGCTCTGCCTGTCTCCTTGGAGCCCCTCCTCCTCCTCGTGCCCCACGCTCCCTCCATCCTGGTGCTGGTGGGCAGCGTGTGGAATTCCACTGAGGCTGCTCAGGTCTTTGCTGCCGGTACCAGAGCGCTTGCCTAACTCCTGCCCTGCTTGTGCAGAGCACAGTAGGAGCCCTTCGTGTGGACCCGGGCTGCTGCCATCATGGCCGTGCCCTGCGTTAACTTCCTCTGGCTTTTGACTAAAGAGAAAGGCTGGGGTTTGGGCAGGTTTCCTGGACTCCTGACTCCACGCGTGGGCCTGGCTGCCCGTGCACGAAGCAGTGGGAGGTGGTGGCTTGGGGTGGCTGTCCCCTCTGCTGACGGCTGCCCTTGCTGTCTGGGCAGGGACACGGAGTTGCGGCAGCGCAGGCAGCTCTTTGAGGCCGGCCTCCACTCCTCAGCACGCTATGGCAGTCACGACAGCGGCAGCGCAGTGGCGGATGGGAAGAAAAAGCCTCGAAAGTGGCTGCCGCTGGAGACGTCGGAGAGGAGGTGTCAGATCTGCCAGCACCTGTGCTACCTGTCCATGGTGAGCTGCCTCCCGCGCCGAGGCCACAGGTGGCCCGCCCGTCCCAGGCTCACTGTGCCCGAGGTGGACTGCACTCTGCATCTCCGCCTGTGCTCTTGGCTTGTTCACCATGTGGCCCATGACGTAGCCCCTGGGAGCCCTGGAAGCCACTTCAGCCACTGGGCGAGCTCGTCCTTTCTCCCTGGGGAAACTTGGGTTTCCAGGCACCGCGGTAGCCCTTTGCCGCCTTCTCTGACCCCGAGTGTGTGCTACCTGGTTTGGGTTCTTTCTCTTGCTGGTCTACCTCCACAGTCCTGTTGGGGACTTGGGGACTTGCCACATCCTGGCTGGTATCCTTATGGTCACCTGCTGACCCAGCTTCAGACTTAAAATAAACGGATCATTACTATTCCTGCCCCACCCCCACTGCAGGCCAGGGTTGGGCTTGGACGCCCTGAGGAATGGACAGCTGCCCCACGGCTCTGCTCAGGACGTGCCCAGCTGAGGCCCAGGGCTCTGGCACACAGTCCCCGGATGGGCCTGGCCTGCCCTCCCACGAGCTGCTGCACTCCTTCCTGAGCATAGAACAGCGCAGCCAGGTGTCTGCCCTGCACCCCACGTGCTGGGAGTGTCCCCACCTGCCCCCAAAGGCTGCAGTCACGTGTTTCTGCTGGTGTGGCAGCCAGGCTGAAGTGTGCGTCCCTCTTGCCCCACCTGTCCCCTGCAGAGGACAGGGCCACTTAGCAGCCGAGTCGGATGCTCTTTGGAATACTTGCAAGATTCAGAAACTCGAAGAGGTTTAGGGAGCCATCATGCCCGTCAGCTCAGGCTGCCCTGCAGGATTGTGGCTTCAGCCACAGAGGTATCTCTTCCAGTTCTGGAGGCTGGAAGTTCAAGATCAAGGTGTGGGTGGGCTGGTTCTGCAGTCTCTCCAAGGTTCCCGGAAGTAGCCTCCTGACTGTGTCCCCACAGCTCATCTCTCTTCCCATTCCTGCGACTCGTCATGTCATGGACTGTCTCATAAAGACACCAGTCAGATTGGATCTGGGCCACTCTGATGGCCCCATGTCACCTGCACTCCAGGCCCCACCTCCAGGTGCAGGCCCGTGGGGACACTGGCCTTGGGGCATGGATCTGCTGGGGTCAAGGCAGGTTCAGTCCGTAGCCACCAAACATCTTGTTTTGTATGATGATCCATTTTTCTTTCGTCAGATTTTTCACAAGTTCCTCTGCAGAGCAGGCCTGCTTTTGGTAGGAGAAGGTAGTCAGCAAGTCCTCCCAGGTGGTGAGCACTGTGCGCTCCGCGCATCTTGGTGACCACAGTTGTGTGGGCTGCTTCCAGGTGTCCAGACAGCTTTGCTTTCAGAGCTGTCACCCGGTGGTCCTTAGCGCCTGTGACCCCTCAGCACAGGCTTAGTTACCTGTGTGCGTGTGTGTGCCTGTGTGCTTGTTTCAGTGGCCCACACTCCTGTGCTTAGCCCGCAGTGTCTCTCGGAGGTGGCACTGCTGTGGCGAAGTGTTTCCTTGCCCTGGAAGCGTGTTCCTTGTTTTTTGCTCCATAATGCTTGACTCAAAAAGTTGGAGGTTTTCCCAGCGGCTCCTCGAAAGGCCTGGGCTGTGCAGGCCATGAGCCCCAGAGGGAGGAGCTCTGCGTTTGACTGGAGTCCCTGGGTCCCGCAGTGGGGGCACGGGGCAGCTTGTGCCTCCAGCTGGATTGACTGGGATGGTCACCACCAGCTCTGCCAGCACCTGGCACCACTGCACCAGGGACTCTGCAGGAGAGCAGTGAACCCTGAACTCGGTGCCTGTGAGCAGCACTGCCGTTTCATCTCGGCCAGGCCACTGACCAGGTGCTCCCAGGACTGCAGTAGGGATCTCGGGGGTCAGGACACCCTGAGGTCCAGCTCCTCCATCCCCTTTCTAGAGACCCTGTTCTAGGCCATCAGTTTGCTTGGGTGTCTTCATCCATGTCATGTGTGGGTCCCCGAGCCTCCTGGTTTGGGCGGTAGGTGGCAGGACAGGTCTGCCCTGACTGTCCGGAGCGCACTCCGTGCTAATGCCCCTGGGCTGTGCCCTGCCCCGCAGTCCCCTGCACTCAGCTGCCTCGCTGTCCCTGCAGGTGGTACAGGAGAACGAAAACGTGGTGTTCTGCCTGGAGTGTGCCCTGCGCCACGTGGAGAAACAGAAGTCCTGCCGCGGGCTGAAGCTGATGTACCGCTATGATGAGGTCAGTCCCTCCCTGCAGGCTGTGGGCCGGGTGACGTGAGCCTGTCCGCTGTTGTCACAGCTTGAGGGCTCTGCAGCCCTGTGTGGTGGGCCGCTGGCCCGGCTGAGTGCAGGCACTGCCAGCCTTGCTGGGTCCTGGCCAGCAGAGCCTGATGTGCCAGGAGGTGGCCCCTCATCCCACAACTGAAGAGGTGGCTGGGGGCCCTGCTCAGTGCCCCTACTCCAGCATGACCTGAGAGATGGTGATCAAAGCCATGGAATGCTGTCCAGCTGTACAAGCCTGGTGGTGTTCTGCTTTTCACTTTCCTGTCCTTTGCTAGTAGCTTTAGTATCTGAGCATGTGCTGCCCTGGTGGCTAGGGGCACCTGGTGCCCCTGGGCAGTGTGAGAAGTGGCCAGCTGGTACGTCTGTTCCTTTGCTGATACACCCCAGGAGACAGCACCTTCTCTAGGGAAGAAGCGTGGCAATGCAGGGAAGGCCTGTTGCTGTCCTTGTGCTTCCTGGGGACTGTCCTGGGCTGTGGGTCTGTCCAGCCTTGGCTGTGCCATTGTAGTCACCGCTGCCAGCTTCAGGAAGTCAGTCTTGGGCAGCACCGGGTCCCTTCTCTTGCACAGGGTGCTTTTCCACTAGAACCTAAACCTGCGCAGGCTTCTCCTTTGGACCGTGTGATGTCTGGCCAGGGTCCTTCTCGTCACTTATCTGGCTGCTCTGTAGCTGCGCTACTGATCTTTGAAAATGGCCAGTGCCATGCACAGGAGTCAGTCCTGTTCACGCCTGGGGAGCCATCCTGCACTGCTGGACCCTGATGGCCCCGACCTCGCACGGTGCTTGGTGGCCTTCCTAGCCTTGGTCTCAGTGGAGGGCGGTTCAGTGCAGTGTCAGGCTTCAGGCGGACCCATGTCCACATTGGTCATGTTACTCAAGGAACAGGGAGGACCGCGCCGCTGCCTGCTAGTGCGAGCACACAGGCCGCAGGAGAGGCCCAGCCTGCAGGGTGGTCGGGCTTCTCTGCCCACACCTGCTGCCACAGGCCACCTCTAGGACTCCCCTTGGTGGAAGTGTCTGGAACATAGGAGGTGAACTGGTTCCTTCCCTCCTCTGCAGCTCTTCAGGCTCTACCTGTGTGGCTTCCCCTCCATGGCCCATGGCAGTGACTTGGTAGCCAAGGGAACATGTGCTCTGAAGCTGTCTGGGTGGGGCAGTTGTGCTGAGCTGTACCCGCAGGTCTTGTGACCATCGCCTGCTGCCTGCATAGGGGTCGCCAGAACTGTGACTGTGTCAGTGTTTGCATGAGCGGACACCTGTCTTTCTAGTGACCTGACTGCACCCCACCCCCCCAAGTTCTTTGTAGAATCCTTGGAGATTGTGTGCAGGCCCTAAGCGTCCCTGGCCTTGGACTGTGATAGCTGGCAGCCCACTGGCCATGAGCAGGAATGCTGTACCCAGGAGGCCTCAGACAGATTTGGAACCTGGCTCCCAGGCTTCCCGCATCACAGAAAGTGTGTGCCCACCGGACCAGCTCCACCTTCCCTGGAGTGGTCCTCTGCTGACTTGGGAGGCCTTGGCTCTAGGGTTCTGCCTCCACTTCTGCACATCATGCCGATTCCATGGTCTAAACCAACCCATTCCGTCCAGTCTCATCCCCTCTGGTTCTGCCACCAAGGGCCTGTTTAGCGTCCCGGTTGGTCTCTCTTGGTTCTCTCTCTAGTTACTGTCCTTCACACGGCACATATCCCTCTTCACTAAAGCTCCCCATGACACTGAGCCATGATCTTCCTGACATCCTTCAAGTCCCTCCTGGTGGAGAAGGCCGCCTTGCCGACAGGGAGGCTACAGGGCTGCAGAAGCCCCACCCTGCGGTGTTTGGTGGGCTCCACCAGGAGTTCCCCTGGAGCACTGGAGTGTGTCCCTCGTCCTCTCCTAGCCAACCCAGTACCCTTCCTCCTTCCCCCAGGCACTGCCTTCCAGGGACAGGCCCGTGGTCTCTTTTCTGCTGCACCCCGATGTCACTGCACAGCCCCGGCTCTGGTCCGTGGAAAGGGGTGCATCCCAGCCATTCTGCCAGGACCATTGGTGGGTCAGACTTTGGGAGCATGTGGCTGAATCACAGGATTGGGGAGCGGATCTTGGGCTGTTGGCATCTTTGTTTTTAAAGGGCACCTTCAGGGAGGGCAGTGACCACTTTGCTGCCATCCTTGCTGCTTCCCATTGATAGCACACGTCACAAGATGGTTCAGAATTAACCCTCAGCCTCCCAGGAGGATCGGCAGAGGAGTGAAAGCACTGCCTCAGCAGCCCTGTTGCGGCTGGGCATCCCATGTGACCAAAAAGGCATGTGCAGGGCTGGCAGGGCCTTGCCAGGGAGGAGAGGCCCACATTCCAAGCCTGGCGCAGCCAGCGAGTGGGGCGTGGGAAGCCTGCCTCCTGGAGTTGAAGAGTTTTTGGTTTTGTTCCAGTTGGGCGTGTCTGGCTTGGAGGACCAGTGGGATATCGTGGATCCCCACGGGAGCACTCCCATCAGGCCCCTGACGGGATGCCCTCCTCTGCACTTCCTGGGCGGCACAGTGGCTCTCGGCCCTTGCCACCTCCTACAGTCCTGGTTCTCCTGCCTCGAGGACTCCTGGGGAGATGCCGAGCTCCCTGGATCCTCTGGCAGGTGTGTGCCTGGCCTTACAGCCTGGCTGAGCACATTTGGGCTCTTTCCAGGCTTCACGTGAAGGGCCTGCTCTGCCGAAAGCTGCTGTCCTCCTAGGACTTTGTAAATGCCGTGTGGCAACTGTGTTTCTGTAAACACGTGGGCCTCCCCTCACCGAGGGGTTGTCCAGAGAGCCAGACAGTAGCCCTCACGTGGCTGGCCGCCTCTCCTGCCTGGGCCATGTTCTCAGCCAGCCCTGCCCCACGAGGTGTTGAGAAATGAGCACGGCGCCTCTTTCCTAGGTCTTTTAAATGAGATGGTTGTGGAAGAGTTGCACTTGTGGTGAATGTTTCTCTCAGGTGGGGTGCGAGGACGCAGGTCGTTTGCTGTGCCGCCTTCAGTGCAGCTCATAGTGGAAATTTCCTTAGAGAAATAGCAGGGCTTGCATTTATTTGCAAGACCAAGTTATCAGAGCAGCGCCGCTGAACTTAGCTGCAAAGCCTGTGTTCCTGAGTGCCTCTGGCTCCATGTGCCCAAGCATCAGGAAAAGATCAGCAAAGTGGCCAGCAGTGTTGTCTGTCTCAAGCTCAGGGATCTGACCACGTGGTGAACGAATTTGCAGATGGCTGTATAAACTCAGCTCTGAATGTCGTTCTTAGGAAATAATTACGTACTTCCTGTATGCAGTGGTGGTAATTATCCCCACCCCCATCATTAATCAGTGGTGGGCCAGCTCTGCTGGCTGTCAGGAGAGCGGCCGCTTCTCCCTGGCGAGGCAGCGCTCTGGGGCCTGGTCCTCACGCGTGCTATCTGCTCCAGTTCTCAGGCCCACTCACCTGGGACTCCCCAGGGGCTATTTTTGAAGCCATTCGCAGCCATTCTGAGCCCCACACTCAAACCTGTGTTGAGGTGGTTTGTTGACGAGCCGCTGCTCCCTCAGCTCGGCCTGAGTGGACGTCGGGCCCTTCCCGCTGTGTAATCACTGTCCGCTTTCGACCTCCACAGGAGCAGATCATCAGTCTGGTCAATCAGATCTGTGGCAAAGTATCCGGTAAAAACGGCACCATCGAGAACTGTCTCAGTAAACCCACACCAAAAAGAGGGCCCCGCAAGAGAGCGACCGTGGATGTGCCACCTTCCCGGCTGGCGTCCTCCGGTTCACCCAAAAGTGCTTCAAGCTCGTCATGAAGATGCCAACACCATGGTCAATTTATATATATTTTTTTGTAATTATTATATTCTAGTTTGGAGTACTTGCTGTAGGATACAGGCTGTCTTTGCACTAGCTCTAAAGAAGATTTTCTTCTGGTTTTAGAGAACTAATTTTGTTTTAGCATTAAACTGTTGAACTTTTTTTTGTACTTAGAATACCTAGACACTGCAGTCGGATTTTTGAAACTGCCGTATATTCACTGTTTTAAAAACCCTTGAGGGGCTGTATTAATTTGTATCGCCCCGTGGCTGACAAAAGCCCTTGTTTGTTTTTTGATTTTTTTTTTTTTTTAAATGTTGGGGGAAAAAAGGCTTTTTAACCCATTTTTGAAGAGGGTGAAGTTTCGAGAACAAATTTTAAAACCATCAGTCATGTGAGCAGATTTTTCTAGATTGGAAAAGGGATAGGAGACACACACACACACACACACACAAAACTTGAAAAGAAATGGCTTTACTTTGGCTGTCTTTTCTTCTGTCATGTGCAAGATGAGTTTGTAATTGTAAACCGGAGAGCCCGTTTTGTTCGTGGGCGGTTATGGCAGCTGAAGGCGGACGTTGTTTCCTAACCAGAGGCAAAATGTGGAGGTTGAGTGACTAGGTTTTCATTACCAGCACATCACTATGCATCCGTTGGAGGAAGAGGACGAAGACAGAGACTGCCTGCCTTGAGGGTCACTGAGGGAGACCTGTGCCTGATTTCATTAGGAAATCCTTTGTTTTTTGGTGCTGTTGGCTACTTTATCAGAAACCCTTCAATAGCATCCTTAAGGAGAAAAAGGAGAAGCGGTGGGAGCCCCGTGCTCTGTGCCACCGACGTGCAATCTGACATTCCGTGTCCATCGCGCTGCTCTTGTCACCGTCACAAGTCAGCATTAAGCTTTCTTTTGAGTTTGTTCGTGTCTGATCACACTTAGAGCCACTAGGTCTGCAGTTCTTTTTGAATGTGAAAAAGCATTTGCGCTCATCTTGTCTATTTTTTCTGTCCATGTTGTAACAAAAAGAAAAAAAAAATCCCACCCCTTTTGTACATATGCCTGTAAATTGTTTTAAATACTTGAGCCTTTTCTTGGGGGGAGGGGAGGGGTGAGAAGACAAGATGAAGAAAAGCCTTACATTTCAGTTTCTTCATCGGTTGGATTGGATGCTTACAGGGTTTTTCTTGTAACATTTATAAGTGCTGCTTACATCACTGAACAACAACAAAAATAATAATGGCGTAGCTGTTGCCCTTCTCCGGTTGTGTGTACAGTATGTGTGGAATAAAAAAGGGAAACTGTTTTCACAAGCTGTTCTTTGTTTCATGATTGGATCCATCAGTCCCGTAGCTGCCCGTATTGCACTGAGCTGGCCAGTGGCGACTGCCAGGAGCGTCCTAGGATCCACTTTGTTGGTTGTTGTTGAGAAGACTGAACTGTTTTGGAATATTTAACAATTACATAAACAGAGTCAAGTGTTTTCCAATGTGGTTGTCCGGTTTTTATGGCCTTGCTGTGTACTTTGCCCTCTGACAGTAAACTTCCGCCTATGGCTTACAGTTTGACATTTAATTTATTAGCGCTGCTCTGCACCCCTCCCTCGCGAGGGGAGACTTCATGTGGTTTATTGCCAGTTTGTTTACTTTTCAGGTTTGTACTACAAGGTTTAATAATAAAACAGTTTTTTGGACCTCTGCCTGTCTTGTGGAGGATGACTGGATGGAGGGGGCTGTCTCTGCTGGTCAGTGGGTGGAAGCTGATGCACCTGCAGTGGTGGCCCAGTGGCTGGGTCAGGGCCTGGGCTGCCCACTGTGCTCCCCCCCACCTCTCCTCCTGCGGGGCTCCCTGGGGCCAGCTTCCCTGCAGGAGGAAGGTGAGTGCTTCCTCCTCACTTTGTGTCTATTCCTTTGGGCCCAGATGTTCTGCTGTTGTGGTCGGGCTGGGCCTGCGGTTCAGCTGATTGTGTAATGGTCAGTTGGCAGCTGAGTGAACCACTTACCTTTTAATGGAAGGAGAATCCGTACCTGCAAAGGGCTGGCTTTTCATTCAGGGCTGAGCCACTGGGGCGGCCCCAGGGCCCAGCCCTGCTCGAGGAGGCTGCCTCAGTGCCCCTCGGAGCCTGGCTGTCCCTTCACCAGGTTCTAAGCAGCCCCTCGTTACACTGGCCTTGAGGGTGTGTGTAGGCAGAAGCTGCCTCTGTACAAACTATCTGCTCTCCCAAGTCAGTGTTTAAAGTCCCCAAACTTTATTGCCAGCTCTCCTGTCAGTTTCTCACACATCATTGGCAACTGTAAAATCGGGAACTTCCATAAACCCCGGCTTCGCAGGCAGACCCTGTGCTCTGCTGACACTTGGCTCACACATCCTGATTTGAGTCGCTGTCATCACTGGCATCTGGAGTGGCCTGGCTGTCATCCTGTGAAGTGGCCAGGGCAGTGTCCACCTGAACCTCCTCCTCGTCGGACTGGACAAGGGGGCACTCCCCACCTTCGCTGGGGTCCAGGGTGGCTGGTTCTGTGCACACAGAGGGTGAGGAAGGTGGCTTGGGCAGTGTCTCCGAGGCATTTGGAACCTGAAGGGTAACTTCATTCTGACAGGTGTCAGTTTCAGGCCCTGAAAGTAAAATACAAAAACCTGGTCAGCAAAATACTGTAACTGGGAGTGGCAATGACGACTGTAAGTCAGCCAGGATAAAGGGCTACACGTCCTTCGTCCAGTGACCTGCCTGCCCGCCAGGCTGTGAGCCCGGCACAGGAGCCACCTGGGTGTGCTGAGCTCAGCAGAGGCACCAGCGACAGACCAAGAGCCTCAGCTTGAAAACTACCAAATACCAGACAGAACAGCGAACTGTGTCATCTACAGTCTGACAACCTCTCCCCACCCCCAGCTGCATCTCCAGCCCTTTCTGCAGTAAGGTCTCGCTGAGGCTGGTCTCAAAATTGTGACCCTCCTGCCTCAGCCTCCTGAGTTGCTGGGATTATTGGCCCTGTTGGTGTCCTTCAAAGACATCCAAAAACACAAATGCTCGCAGGGTCAGGATAAGCTCGTTTGAGTAAGTTTTGCATACTGCTGCTTAAACCTCTCCTGGAGGAGAGTCCCAGGTCTTCTCCCCAGAGCACACGGCTTTCACAGGTGTGCCAGCAGAGACCACACGGCTAGAGGAAGGGGGAGCCCTGGGCATGTGGCAGTGGGGCTGGGAGGAGCAGCTTTCCCTTCTCTGAGATTCCAGCGCTGCCTCTGATGACATATGGAGAGAGCCGGCCAGGCTGGGCGGTGGCTCACAGTAGAAGGCTCATCCCCAGCCAGGAGGACTGGCCCACAACTCAAGTGTGCAAGGCCAGGAGCAGATCTGCTGCCTCAGTCAGTTGTTGTATGAATTGAAACAAATTCAGGAAGGCTTGAGGTGGGAGTTAGGAGCCCCACAGGGTCGCAGGTGTCTTTAAAATGCTGGCAGAGTGCCCAAAACAGACCACAGTCTGGCCCACAAATTCTGAATTGAATGTGGGTGGGGGCCAAGAATGAATGAGGCAGGACCGCCCCACCCACCCACCCAAAGGTGCTGGGGTAGAACTTTTACATCCCTCAGGAGAGCCCACGACGGGACAGCGCTGCACTGGCTTCACCACTTCAAGGTAGACACAGTTGGGGGGGGACATTGCCGAAGGAATGTTGGGAAGAACAGGGTCATTTACACAGGTGTGTCCATCCTACCTAACCCTGGAGACAGCACAGGGTTCTCCTCGCCCCCTGAATTCAAGAAGACATCCAGGGCCTCCTGGTCAGAGATGTCCATCAGATCCATCTGCTCCAGCATGTCCACGTTCACCTCCATGGACGACATGCTGCCCATGGGCTCTGAGGAGAGTCACAACACAAGAAATTGTACTTTTTGTCCCTAATAAAAGGTAGATTTCATTGGCATACCGCATTTTCTGCTGTCTCCTGATAGTGTCAAGTGGCACGCCCTTTTAGCTGAGTCCTTTGGGTACTCTCGGCTTGACTCCCTCCACAGCACTGCTGCCTCAGCACTTGGTTTGCAGGCGTCTCTGGAGCAGGGCACAACAGCGGTAAGAGCAGTCCCAAGTGGCCCAGCAGGAATACAGATACGGCACAAAAGAAGTGTTATAGGAAAGCAAAGGCAAACCCAAGCACAAGTACAGAGTCTAAAAGGTTCTACTGACAACAATGTTGTGAATTATTTGGAAACTAAAGGCAACTCCGTGGGAAATCTGCCAAAACTCCCAATAAACAAACTCCCACCGCCAGGAGATGCACTCTTGAAACCCAAGTCCCTGGTCCCAGCAGTGTCCGAGGCAAGCTCCAGCCATACTCGGGAACCAACCAGGAGAGGTGCACACCCAGGAAGATCCAGTGAAGAGGCCAAGTCTCTGACCAGAAGGCTTAGCACAGTTCCAGCCAAACTTTGGACAAGGTTTTTCAAAGAACTTGCAATTTGAACCCTGTACAGGACACTGTGACCCTGAAGAACGGCCTGTGCAGGGAGGGGTACGAGCACACGGCAAACATGGGCAGGGCTGCTCTGCCTCTGCTGGCACTCTGGGCCAGATTAACTGTGTGGGCTGTCCTCTACAATGCAGGAAGTCACCAGTGCCCCTGCCCTGCTCAGATCCTGGGACAGACTTCCGCCCCAGCTGCAATAAGTAGGATTGCCTCCACATGAGACCAAGTGTGGCAGGAGGAGGCGAGTGGCAAAAATGTCCCCAGCTGCAAACTGGCGCTTGATGAACAGTTAAGGCAGGATGGGCTGGAACCAGGGCGAGATGACGGGATACTGCAGCTGGGAAGGACGCAAGGGAAGGTACAGGGACATAGGGACACTGTAGGTGGCTGTGCAAAGGGTGCCGGGCGGAGACCAGCAGTCACTGCCATCGGGAAAGTTCACACTGGACTCCAGCCTTGTGACTGCCAGTCAACAAAGGGGTGGGACAGTGAAATACAATGTCCTCATGACTTGAAGAATTTAAAATGCAAAAGCTCAAACCATAAACAAAGTTGGTAAAGCTTGGGGGCTGGGGTTGTGGCTCAGTGGTACAGGCCTTGCCTAGCATGTGTGAGGCCCTGGGTTTGATTCCCAGCACCACATACAAATAAATAAAAAATAAAGGTTCATCAACAACTAATAAAAATAAATATTAAAAAAAATTGGCAAAGCTGATCACTTTTAAAATTTTGATTTAGAGCCAGGCAGGCATGGTGGCCACTGTAATCCCAGTGGCTTGGGAGGATGAGGCAGGAAGATCGCAAGTTCAAAGCCAGCCTCAGCAACTTAGGAAAAATGAAAGGGACTGGGGATGTGGCTCAGTGGTTAGGCACTGGCTCAATCCCTCATTCCAGTTAGTTTTATTTATTTATTTTTTTAGCAGAGACCAGTCTAAGCCAGACTGAGAAATTATGCATCTGAGATCAGCAAAGGCCAGGACCCAAAAGCTTAGGACTCAGTAAAGGAAGGTAAACTAAGAGAAAAACAAGGAGGGTAGAATCAGAACAAGATGTCATTTCATACTGGTTTTCTAGACAAAAATTTATCTGACTTAATGAGGTGCTGACAAAGATAAAAAGTCAACAGAACACAGACATGGCCAGGGACGCTGCAAACGGATACGAACATCTTGGCAAGCAGTATGACAATCTAGTAAGTATACATGTCACAGGACAAGAAATTACTCCCCTAGAGAAGTGGTTCTCAAAGTGTGGTCCCCAGAGCAGCCGCCTCAGTACCACGTGGGGACCGGAGAGTGCCAGTCCTCAGGGCCATGGGGCCTAGGAGGCTGCTGAGGCTTGAGAAGCACTGGCCGAAAGCAGCTCTTAAAAAGCACGTCCAGACTAGCACTGTTCCCAGGAAAAGGTCAAAACTGGGAGGCTCATCAGTACCATTATAGCATATTTATTCAATGTTAGATGAATTTAGAAATAAGTTTGAGCTGAAAATATCAATACAGAGGATTACCAAGATGCCTACCTAAGAAAGCAGACACCATGAAGATGCACACCATATAACCATTTCTACAAGGTTTTAAAACGTGCCACGCATACCGACGTTCCGTCTTGGAAGACTCCTGTGTGGTGAAGGTGAGTTACGCCTGGAGGTTGTGAAGGGGGTGTGATCAGCAAGGGGCACTGTTGGGCATGTGGATGTTATTATTTACACCTTTCTGTACGTCTGGAATATTTCTGAACATTTTTGAAGGAAATATTAACATGGAAGCCTAGAAATGTGCATATGTTATGCAACTATAAGTTCTTTTTTGGATATCTAACATTTTCTAAGTAAAATAACCCATCATGAATCACTGTAATTCTCACAGGTAAATTGTACACCAAGTTAAGTTCATTGGCTGGCACCTGTTTTACGACATTTTTGCCTTCTGGAATGGCTCTTGGGTGACCTGAATTTTAGTACAGGTGCATATCTTCATGAATTCTATCTTTCTTAACTTCGTTGTTAATGTCATCTACCACTAGCACAGATGTCACCTCACTCTTCCCAGATGAGACGATGCCAAGGCCGAAGCAGCCTCCACAGGGAGGTGCGCCCCGGCTCCAGGGATCTACGTGCTGACCAGCAGGCAGCAGAGATCCACAGCAACCTGAGATCCGTGGGAACATGGAGTCGAAGAACACAGGTTCAGAACAGGTGTCTCAAGGTGATCTGCTGATAACTGCCCATCAGGACACGATGACACTCAGCACAGAATCAAAGCAGTAAAAATGCTTTTCTGAAACCAAGAGTCACGTCAGGCAGAAGATGGAACCTGGGCCAGTGGACGCAGGTCCCCGCCGTGGCTCCACAGGCTCCCACAGTCCCATGCTTCAAGTGGTCACAGATGGGCATTCACTCTTCACTCTGAAAGTTCTCTGGATAAAACTTTCCATAGCCTTGTCTTAATTAAAAAATGATACTTTTGAAAGTGAGAAAAATTTAAACTGCTATATCTGATTTAGTGGAGTGAGTCCAAAATCCCAAGGTCACTGTAGCGATTTTTAATTTGATTGATTATTCTAATTCAAACTCCCCATGTTCATCTGGGGGGATGGAAATTCCTCCATAAGAAAGGGCAGGGGACTCAGGCAGCAAAGCTCGCTCGGCAGGCTCTGTGTGGCCCTGTGGCCAGCTCCAGCTCCAGCTCCAGCTCCAGCTCCAGCCCAGACACCAGGCCGATGGGCCCAGCCCGCCACTTTCTTCTTCAGTGCTTTAAAACCACACACACTGGCAACATATGGCTGGTTCCATTTATTTTTAACCTTAAATGAGCCAAACACTTCCTTGAAGTTTGAAGAAAATTATTCTTGAGATGCTCAAAACCAAAAAACTCAGAATCACTCTATGTTTAACTGACGTCCATCCCACAAGAGTTCACCATGTCCCTTCTTCCTGCAGACTCTGTGCTGAGGACGGAGGCTGCTGCAGCACACAGCCCAGCCTGTCTCCAGGGTGTGCTGGGCACCACTTCTGCTTCACAGGCCACCAGGTGTGTGTCCCTGTGAGAATGGGAGCTTCTTGGGGCACTTTCATTTTCTCTCTGTCTCCTGTGGGCTCAAAAGAGCACACCTAGTACGTGCCTAGCAACACTGAGCGAGCGTGGAGTTAGACTGCTGAGCAACGAGAGTTTTAGTGACAGTTTCATCCTCCCGTCTCCTCCATGACTCGAGACACTGGTGCAGTGTGTGATCATGTTCAAATCTGCATGGGCTGCTGTGTGCCCCCAAAACTCATTAGTCGAAGCCCCAACCCCCAACGAGTGCATGTGGAAACGGCCCTCGGGAGGTAAGTAAGGCTAGACGAGGTCTGAAGGCTGGGACCCAGCGTGAGACGCACCCTCCTAAGAGACACAGGGTGCTTGCCCCACAGTGAAAAGGCAGCTATGCCAGATGTGAGCTGCACCAGAAACCAGAGCACTGGGAGGAATCGACCGCTGCTCAGGTCACCTCGTCCACAGCATTTGCTCTGACGGTGTCCACGACAGGATGATCCTCCCGAGGAGCCGAGCTCGCTGCTCTGCATGGCACTTAGCACCTGACGCTGGACAGTCTGAGCTTTCTAGGTCAGTGGGGTGAAACGGGGAAGGAGCTGAGCGGTCACACCCCAGACCAGTGCCACAGCTCCAGCAGGGAAAGCACTGACCGTGTCACTGATTGCCCACCTTGGTCAGCACCCAGTGGAGCTTTGATCTCCTCTCTGCATCATTTTTCCTCATTCGTTTCTTTATCCTCTCCAGGAGGGGACAGGGAATTGGATGGCAAAGGAGAAACAAATTAAAGGGGGAGAGAGATAAATTGGGGGCGTGGTGGGGGTAGGACACAGAGCACTGAGAGGTCTGGGTAGGGGCATCTCCAGGAGTTGCTGAGGTGCCCAGCGGACAGGGGAACCCGCACACACCTCCATGCGACCTAGGCAACAGGTTCTGGGATTGTGGCACCTGCTGGGGGGAACATAAGCCGCCTGAGGTCACTGCTCTGCCTGACCAGCCACTGCTCCTGGACAGCCAGCGCTGCAGAGCAAGGCCCCAGGAAGGAGTGCTGTGCCCTCGCTGCTCCCCTGAGGGATTTATTCATTTATGCATACAGATGTTTCACGCACTATTCACAGAGGTAAAAAATTTGAAATGTTGAACCAGGGAACTGATTAAATACAGGGGGCCCATGACTGTGTTCTCCACAGTCAACCTCAGACGGAAAAATGTGGTTGGGCCTCCCGTGGGTGTGTCTGTGTGAACTTTTCCCCTTGGCATTATTCTCTAAACAATATGGTGGGACAGCTCTGAGCACAGCACTTGCTGTACCAGACCTTCAGGCAACCTCGAGATGATGTGAAGCACTGCAGAGGGATGCACAGGTTGTGGGCAGACACCACACGTTTTATGTAAGAGACAAGCACGCACAGATTTTGGTGGTGTGGGGTGTCTTGGGACTGATCCCTCGAGGACACTAAGAGGCGACTACATATTAGGATACATCCTGATGATGAATATGCACCCTTTAAAACACATCCTTTCAATGAAAAAAAAAGTTTTTTTGGTGCCCAGGATTGAGCCCTGAGGCCTCATGCATGCTACGCACACGCTCCAGCAGCCACACCTCCAGCCCTCAAAGAATTTTTAATAATGGGGAAAAGAGCCCCATACAATACTGAGCAAATTCAGACAGCCGGGCATGGCGGAACATGCCAGTAATCCCAGCTACTTGGGAGGCTGAGTCCAGAGGATCACAAGTTCAAAGCCAGCCGGGGCAACTTAGTGAGACCCTGTCTCAAAAATATTTTTAAAAGAGCTGAGGATGTAGCTTCATGGATTCATGCCTGCATTTAATCCAAAGGAGCAGGAAAAAAGGTCACTATACAAAGCCATGTAGGTATGCAGCTTGATACCAATTGCCAGTGGGCTCATGACCAAAGACCAGAAAGAATCCCACTAAAATATTAATAGGTCTTGTCCTATGTTATAGAATTAAGGGTAATTTGTCTTTTTTATTTTAAAAAATATTTTTTCTGACTGAAGGTATGACTGTAACTCAGCACGGTCCAACCTGTGCGAGGCCCAAGACTCAATCCATGGCACGGCAAGAAAAGGAATTTTTTTCTTCAAATTTTGTATGAGCACAATTGATTTGTAATTTTGAAAGGTTATTTAGTTTTTAATCCTTCACCTAGAACCTAGAACTACAGGAAGAGGCAGAACAAGGACAAGATGGATATGGCCTGATCAGGACCCTTGGATTTCAGGGGTCTGTTACTAGAAAGGGACTTCAAAGGACTTTCCCCAGTAGCCCCACTCACCGCGCCTCTCTGCAATCTGCAGGTACCCCGTGGAAAGGTACTGCTCCATGTCCTGCTGGAAGGCTTCTTCAAAAAACTTCTGCCGCTCCTTCAGCTTCATCTGCTGGGTGTGCTCCATTTCCAGGACCTTCTGCGTGTGCTCGGCATCCAGTTCAGCTGAAGAAGCAGAAGGACTGGGGTTAGGGCTTGAAAAGGGACTGGACGGGAAACACCGGGCCACTCTACGTGCGGACGGTACGCATGGCTTTGATGTGGGCTGGCACCCTGACCGCACAGACAGCTCCTCCTTGCCCACTCTCTTCTGCGTGTGGCCTTCACTGATCCCTTGGATGGAATGAGGTTTCTCCTGTATCACCCACTCTTCAAAGATAAGCAGCTGCTCATGTTTCAAGACCTAACGCTCAGGTAATCTTTGGGCTAACTCAAGTGGAATCTGTTGCTCCTTCCTGAACTTTCCGCATCACTGTTCAAACTTTTATTTTTCTGGTAGTGGGGATTAAACCCAGGGGCATTCCACCAATAAGCCACATCCCCAGTCCTATTTTGTATTTTATTTAGAGACAGGGTCTCACTGAGTTGCTTAGTGCCTTGCCTTTGCTGAGGCTGGCTTTGAACTCGAGATCCTCCTGCCTCAGCCTCCCGAGCGCTGGGATTACAGGCATGTGCCACTGTGCCTGGCTCAAACTTTTGTAGATGACTTATAAATTACAATATAAAAGGTAAAGGCTTGGAGTTCTCATTTTAATATCTTGCAACCAAGCTCAGTGTCTGGTAATAGGAGGCCCTCAAATATTAAGACTAAGAATGTATTAGTGGAATGTTTTCAGTCTTAAAAAGAAAGGAAATTTGCCAGGCGCAGTGGCGCACACCTGTAATCCCAGCACTTGGGAGGCTGAGGCAAGAGGATCACGAGTTTGAAGCCAGCCTCAGCAACTTATCGAGGCCCTAAGCAACTCAGTGAGACCCTGTCTCTAAATAAAATGCAAAATAGGGCTGGGGATGTGGTTCAGTGGTGGAGTGCCCCTGGCTTCAATCCCCAGTACAAAAAAAAAAAAAAAAAAAGGAAATTCTGACACAGGCTACATGGATGAACCTTTACACCAAGTCAAATAAGCCAACTGCAAAGAGACAGTGCTATACGACTCCCCCCTGAGGTGCCTGGAGCAGTCAAATCCAGCGACAGAGCAGAAGAGCGGCCGCCAGGAGATGAAGGGAGGGAGGAGTGGGGAAGTGTTTAATGGGCACAGAAGTGTCAGTTCTGTAAAGAGCCCTGGAGACGCATGGTGGTGACGCTGTACCACGTCAATGTATTTAATACCCTGAACTGTCACTTAAAATGGGAAGGTGAACTCTGCTGTGCGTATCTCACTGCAACATAAAGAATGAGAAGCCCTGTGCCCAGCACTGCAGAAGATCAGAGCGCCTGGCTCTCGCTGCTGCTGCTGCTTACACACGGAGCCTGGCTAAGAGTCAGCTAACCTTTCTCATCTGACATTTGGGACAGACATATTAACCCAGTATTGATATGAAATTCAATTAAACAATGTGAAAGAACTTCAGCACAAAAGTGAGTGACAGCCCTTCAAATAAGGCCTGAGGCAGTAACATGCAGAAAAACTACTCCATAACCAACCTTAAGAATCCCAACATACCAGCTAATAAACGCTTCCTCAGGGTTTGGCCTTTCCTCAAGCCACACACGGAGAAAGTACAGATGACATCAGGGCCATTATTCACCCTGCACGGGTCAAGGGTTATTTCTGGATTATGTGAGGTCTTTGGGATCCTAAGCCCTTTGTACTTCACATAGGGTTTGGGCGGAATCCTAAGGTGGCCCAGACCTCTGCTCCCTGGTGTGCTGGCCCCGCACAGTCCCAGCCCTGGGACTTCACTGAAGGAGGAGTGTCTGAGTGAGCCTGACCCGCCCAGGCTTTCCTAGAGGACGGGGCTTTTCCTGGAGAAAGAGAAGTATGAGAGGGATTCGACACGGGCCACTCTTAGTTGCTGGCACTGACAATGGAGGGTCCAGGTGGCTGGTAAGATGTGGCATCCAGGATCTGAGAGTAGTCCCCAGCTGGCATGCCACAGTGCCACAACCGTGAGGAACTGGAACTCTGGCAACACGTGCATGAGCCTTCGAGCAGATTTGGCCCCACTGCCTCCAGAAAGACACAGCTCTGGGACACCCCAACTCCAGTCCCATGAGACCCTGGGCAGAGTCCAGTCTCACGGAGCCTGGACTTGGGGCCGAGGCGGGGAGCTGACACCTTTGCGCTGTTTTCAGCTGCTCAGACCCTGGTGATCTGTAACACAGCAACGTGGCATTTTCCCAAAAATCTGCTGGGAGCAATTCCAGCCCTGCCTGACTCTGTGGCAGAAGAGCCTGGGAAGGCACTGAGATCTAGGACTCCAGTGATGTTTCAGAACGCCTGCTCTGTGGTGATGCTGTGCCTGGCAGCAAGAGGACGGGCCACTGCAGAAGCTCCAGCTCTCAGCATGGAGTTTCAGCAACCTGACTGTCCTGGGGAGAGCAGGGCCAAATGATGCCGCCTCTGGCTCGCCTCTGGGGAGCATAACGTCTTCTGGATGTCAGCAAGTGATTTTTAACCAAACAGAAGATCTTACGATTCCCCCACACCCCTCAATTTCCTACCACTGCAACTCCTGCGTGCAATATACTCCTGCATACACGACAGACCTGAAAACTCAGGAATGCAGTTTACTTGGTTGGTTGGTTGGTTGATTTTGGTAGCAGGGATGGAACCCAGGGGTGCCTAACCACTGAGCCACATTCCCAGCCCTTTTTAATTTTTTTTTTTTTTTTGAAACACAGTCTTGCTAAGTTGCTTAAGGCCTGGCTAAGCTGCTGAGGCTGGCTTTGAATTTGGGATCCTCCTACCTCAACCTCCTGAGCTGCTGGGATTACAGGCGTGTGCCACCATGCCCAGCTGGAATTTATTTTTTAATCTCAAATCAGGGATGGTATCTAATTCTTAAAATATTCTGGATTTTTTTCTTTTTTTTTTTACTGTAATCTTGTGTACATGCAAGGAATACAAATTAATGTTACCCAAAGCATCAGAGCCAGGAGGGGAACTCCTAATTACATGTGACAACATGCATGCATTCTCTGTGTCTCCTCATGCTGCTGACAGCTCGAGTGTGTTTCCTGCATTTCTGGGTCACCTTCCACCTCCCATCTGTGTCTGTCGCAGAGGAGAGAGCACAGGTTCTGCAAACAGTCCCAAGCTGGGTCCTGTGCTTTTAACAGAATTCCGGGTCTCCTGTCACATCCCCTCGGCACACTTCTACTTTCAATAGCAACTGTGGAGGGTGGTTCTGGGGGGCTCACCCACGCCCGCAAGGTTCCACCATAGGCCATGCCCAGACACCTCTCTGCTTCTCTGATTGGAGGATTCTCAGCATAGCCCTGAAGTTCGGGGGAGAGAGGCGGCACTCAGCCAGTGGGTGAGAGGTCAGTGCATCCAACCCTGGTCTCCCATGGTTCGGTGGGGATGCCCTCTCAACATTTCTTGAGACCCTGGAGCCATGGCAAGTCCTCACTGGCTCTTCAGCATCTCCAACAATGCTTCCTCTCATTGGCTGCTCCTTCCTCTTACTCTCCCCGCCACCTCCCTCCTGCCTTCTGGAGTGCCTCCCAAACCACCCCCTGCATGGAAGGCCCTGCTGTTCCAGAGGCCTCAGGTACGGACACTACGAGCTAGAACTCATTTCACCTGAGTTGCAACCTCCTCCCCTGTGCAAGTGAGATTAGAAACACACCTATATCTGAAAACTGCTGACAGGATGAAGGGAGGTGGCCAATGTGACCCATCAGGGACACACCGGCCAACAGCGACTGCTAGCATTAGTATCAGCACTACTGAGACGACAGACTCTCACGACGGGAATGATAGGAAGTGTTAGCAAGAGCTAAGCTAGAGCGGACCAGCCAATCACCCTCAGGCCCTCTCAGCGGCCTTCACAAATCTGCAAGGAATTTAGAGTGAAATCGCCAGCAGAAAAATGTGCGGAGGAAGAGGCTCTCACGTTTCACCTGAGCTGAGGACACGTGCAGCTGTGACCGTGCTAGAGCCGGTCAGCCCGGGAACGCTACGCCTGCCTCCAACACTTCAAAGTTCAGTTCATCTGCTTCAAAAAATAATTCCAGAATAAGCAGCTCAATCAGAGAGCAATGCAGAAATTATCAAAGGGGTTTGAATTAAAGAATATCTTGTAACTGAATTAGGATTTTCTATAGATACAACTTGAAGGCATTCCATTTTTCTCAAGACTACTGCTTCAAAACTTTGTCATGTTTCTGAATTATTGGTCCTACAGATTTTTATCTTATTTTTTTGTATATCGGGATAAAATCCAATCATGTCTCAACCCTCATGGAAAGTGGGGATGGTCTGGATTAGGGAACTTAAAGTAACTTTTAAAAAAAAGAACAAAGAAAAAAATCCTCTTTGAGTTTTGAAACACGTTGCTCCTCAGGTGAGGCATCTCCAGTGTCCCCTGAGGGAGGGTTCATGCTTATTTCAGAGCTCCCCCCACACCTCAGAGCCGGCCTCAGCCAGCCCGGTGTACAGCCATGCCTTTAGGGCAGTGAAAAAGCACACGCAGGCATTTGGGCTGGGGCTCAGTGGTGCAGTGCTGGCCTAGCATTGGTGAGGCACTGGGTTCGATTCTCAGTGTCACATATAAATAAATGAATAATATAAAAGTCTATCAACATCTAAAAAAACAACGACGACACTACTGCTGCAAAGCGGAGAGTCCCTCTCCGCCCTCCACGCTGACTGAGGACCTCCTGATTGTGCCCTGTCCTGAAATCAGTCATTACACTGATGTCAAGAAACCACCAGACAGGCACAGTGGCACACACCTGCAATCCCAGTGGCTCGGAGGCTGAGGCAGTAGGATTGCAAGTTCAAAGCCAGCCTCAGCAAAAGTGAGACACTAAGCAACTCTGTCTCTAAATAAAATACAAAATATGGCTGGGGAGGGGGTTCAGTGGTTAAGTGCCCCTGGGTTCAATCCCTGGTACCAAAAAGAGAGAGCGAGAGAGAAACCAGTGCATGTGGTGCAGGGACACAATAGAAAGACCTGAAAGGAAACAGTCAAATCCAGAGTTCAGCTGCGTCCAAGTCTTATAATGCTTAGTGGAAAATCTAAGTCATAGAACCTCTTCTACAAAGAAAAACAATCCCATGTTTGCGTACTAGATGTCATTTACTATACTGAGGAAAGCTAGACAAACACAAAGATTTTAAGAAATGGTTTTAAGCTTGAAAAAAATCAGAAGATACAATAGCTTGTCCCTAGTGTGTCTATTTTTATTTAAACTCCAGATCACTGCTCAAGTTTTATCTGACTTCAACTTCCATGTTAGCTACCAGTATTGATTCCAAACAGTTACTCAGAACAGCTTTGCTGTCACTATTACTAATACGGATGATCTGATAGGTCTCAAGTGTAGGTTTTAATGGGGTATAAGAGTGACACAAGATATGTGAAATAAAAAAAAACAGAAGTCCACCATGATCACTACAGGAACTACTTCAAGCCAAGGAAGCTGCTAAGGGGGCTGAGATCCGCAGAGGAAGTGCTAATGACCGAGGGGTCCCCAGCACTACCAGGAGAGAGAAAGTGGGCTCTATGGGGGAGACAGGACAAGCCTCTCTGGTGAGGGCCGATGGAAATATCTTCAACCCAAAAGGTAAAAGGAGAAACAATAAACGTCTTATTAAACATGAGTTGAGAAAAATGCTGTTAATCATTAAAGAGTGAGACCCTTCTTTATTCAAGATATAATCAAGACTAAGAAGAAACTTTTAAAAATCTATAATTTAAATATTTATAATCTAGTGCTTTTAAATTTAGTCAGAGAATTTTGTGACACTGAAGCACATGTGACAAGACCAAGAGAGATTTGTGAAACCTCGGTACTTTCCAGATGACTGATTCGAATGAATAAATCTCTTTCTAAACTGTTTAACAGAAACTGCCAATAAGCTGTCAGATTACATGACCAATAAACCACACTAAGTGCTGTCAGTGTGACAGAGTTTAAAAGATGGCACCTACTCATTTTTATCTTCTAATTATTAATATTTAACAGGTTTTTGGTGTGAACAAGGCATGGACATTATAGAAAACCTTCAACCATAAGAAAGCACACAAGTGAACACTCTCTGAAGTCAACATGATCACGTGGCCACGACCAGCCACTTAGTGTACACCTTCCAGGTTTTTTTTTTTCTATTAGGCTGAAGTATACAAAATTGCAATATTCAATTTTTAAAAAGGTTTCTACTTGGGCTGGGGATGTAGCTCAGTTGGTAGAGTGCCTGCCTCGCAAGCACAAGGCCCTGGTTCAATCCCCAGCACCACCAAAAAAAAAAAAAAAAAAAGGTTTCTACTTTAAAATAATTATAGTTTCACAGCATGTGGTCAAAAGCCTACACTTGGAGCTGCGGACGTCAGTGTCCAGCCTGTGCTTGGCATGCCCAAGGCCCTGGGTTCTTAACACCAGAAAAAAAAGTTCCTTCTGAGCCTCCCTGAGGCCAGTGTGATCACAACCAAGAGAGTGAGCCGGCGGGGCCCCACGCTCCACCCCCACAGGGACGGGGTGCGTGTGGTTCCTGCATGGGTCTCGTCACGTGCAGCACGGTGACTACCATAACTGAGATGATAAAGTGTGCCACCACAGGACTCGTCACCCATGCCACCCGTCCCAGCACTCATCTGCTCTCCATAGATGTTACATAAAGTTCACATCACATGTCCTTGAAGAATGGCTTTCTTCACTCAGCATACCTTCCCTGGGTACACGCAAGTGGTTGCACACCCTGAAAACCTGCTCCTTTTTCCTGCCAAGCAGACTTTCGTGGTGCAGATGTAGCACGGTCCAGCTAGCCATCCACCCACTGAAGGACTGACGGCTGGATTCCAGCTTTGGGCTGTGAGGAGTGACGCTGCTGTGAACACGTGCACAGGCTCCTGAGTGAAAATAAGCGATTCTGCCGAGAGCCATCGCTGGGTCGTGTGGCAAGCTGCTCTTCAGCTCTGAAAGGAAGGGCCGTGCTCTTCTCCAGAGAGCCTGCTTCACTTCACATCCTGCCACTGGGAGTGGTCCAGTTTCTCTGCTCCTTGCCGCACTCAGTGGGACCTACCAGCTGCGACACAGAGAACTTGCTTCCCTTCTTCCTCCTCTCAGGATCTCTGAGTCTGTTTCCTCTTAAATATTTTTGAAAATTGTCTTGTTTCAAAAGGCAATTTGAGTTCTTAAGAAAACTTCCTTTTTCTCTCCCTAATTACTTTCTTCTGTCTAGGCCTAGTATATATTTAATTATATGTATAATTATGAACCCAGGGCCTCACACATGCTAGGCAAGTGCTCAACCACTGACCCACAGTCCCTGCCCAAGTTAGTATATTTTTTAAAAAAGAAAATTATTTTTTATAGAAATTTACTCTCCTTGCACATGTGTGCAAATACACACACACACACTCATACACATTTATCAATCACCAGTTGATACTTATTTTATTTCTTTTACATGCACCTAAGAAAGCATGATCCTTACCTAACACGCAGTAGCTGAAAATAATGGCAAGCTTTTGTAGTCGGAGTAAATAACTTCCACACCACGAAGAACTCATCCAGCTCCCAAGCTGGTCAGCATGTTCAGGGCTTAGGAGTGACTCCTGGAAGTGCTGTTTCCTCATCCATGCCACAGGAAACGTGAGCTAGTATCTAAGCTTCCGCAACACTTCCAAAATTTCTACCAATTACTCTGAAGGAAGTGACCGCTACTGAATATTAGCAAAATGTATGCTGTAGAAATACAACTTGAACAGCAAGGTTTGGGCGGTGAGACAGAAGGCCCCCCTCCTTGTGCTTCACATCACGGGGGGCAGGGCAGCTCAGCAGACCTGGTCTGGCTGCAGGCTGGAGGAAGGCTGTTGGCCTGAGCACACCAGTACCATGACCGCCTCCGATTCCCCATCACTAAGAGGCTGGAGGTTGCATGATGGTTGCTTCCAGTTTTCAAATGCTCGAATTCCATTTTTACATACTTTTGATTGGGTCAGGAAAAGGTAATCCCAAATCCTGTTTATGGCAAAATTCAGTATCAGATTAGCATTAAGAAATTTGGGACCTTTTTGAATTTGAGTGTGACATTTCAAGAAAATCTAATTTAACTATTAGCAAGACCTTGAAGGTACTCATGTATTTATCTTTTTTTTGGTTGATTTTTGCTTAAAGAATAGGGGCAGGGCTGGGGATGCAACTCAGTGGTACAGTGGGTTCAATCCTCAGCACTGTAAAACAATAAGCCAAAACCAACCAACCAAACACACACACGATTAGGACCCAACAGTTTGAAATTACTCGATGGGTAAGAAATGGGCTCAATCTGTCACAGAGGCTTCAGGAGTTATTAAGTACCAACTCAAACTGGGAGGTTAACTGTAGAGCTTGATGGCTTGCAATGACATCAAGTGTTATCAAGACTGCAGTACTTTCTGCAGGGGATCGAGAAATAACCAAGCAGATAATCTGAGCCGATTTAAAACAGTGGTTCAACTCCAGTTGGAAATGCTACTTTGTGATATCTTGGCAAATGCACTTTTATAGAAGTAATATACAAAAATGCCGCGTTGGTAAAATGCTAGGAGCACATCGCGTTAGGCAGGTCTGGTGGTGCACACCTGTAACCCCAGCTCCTGGGGGCTCAGGGAAGAGGACTCCAAGTTCAAGACCAGCCTGGGCAACTTAGCAAGACTCTGTCTCAAAACAAAACAATAAAAAGGGATGGGGATGCAGCTCAGTGGTAGAGCGCCCCTAATGCTAAGAAAAACAAAAACAAAAACAAAAAATATCACGTTATCCCATTCTTTGGCTGTGTTTTTCATATTTTTACTTTTTATTTTTGTACTGGGGATTGAACCCAGGGGCACTTTCACTGAGCCACATCCCCAGTCCTTTTACTTTTACTTTGAGACAGGGTCTCACTAAGTTGCCCAGGCTGGGTTTGAACTTGTGGTCCTGCCTCAGTCTCTGGATTACAGATGTGTACCACCACACCTGGCTAGCAAATAAGGTTTTTTGTTTGTTTGTTTGTTTTGGTACTGGGGATTGAACCCAGGGGCACTCCACGACTGAGCCACATCCCCAGCCCTATTTTGTATTTTATTTAGAGACAGGGTCTCACTGAGTTGCTTAGGACCTCGCTAAGTTGCTGAGGCTGGCTCTGAACTCGAAATCCTCCTGCCTCAGCCTCCCAAGTGCTGGGATTACAGGTGTGCGCCACCACGCCCAGCTGCTAGCAAATAAGTTTTCAAAAGAGAAACAAAAGTACCTAAATCCAAGTGACATATAAGAGGACATGTCAACAAACGTCAGAGATGTAAAGCATGGACTCCCACACCCAAATATATGCTAATAAAATCTGAAGCATCAATGATATGAACAATTTAAAATTATACATGTTACAGAAATTAACACAAGAAATAAAACTGTCAAATACAAAAATATCATGGACAAAATGAAATTATATTAAACTTCCAAAGACTAGGGGTATGGAAAAGGATGCAAAGCTGCTTAACGGCTTTTCTTGGTAATTTTGATATCACAAGTTCATCATATAGTAAAAATATTGTATTTTTTAAAAGGAAACCCAGCCCTATCAGATACTGAAGCATTTCATAAAACAATTTAAACATTAGGCAAAACAAAAATATGGAGATCACTGAAAAGGAATATTCCCAAACAGACTTCATTATATACTGAACCAATATAAAACAGGATATCTGACAAACAAGAAGGAAATACAGGATTCTATATTAAAAACTACTGTGAAAACCGGTTGACCATTTAGAAAATCAATTTAGAGGTATGCCAGATGAATCAGAGTTGAACATCAAAAATAAAATAAAAAATGACAAGAAAATCAAAACTTTAAAGTATCAAGTCTGGGACCTTACTCATTATTAAAGAAATCACTAAAGATCAGTTGATTTTAGGAAACATGAACACTAGTCTTGAATGTTTAGAAAATACAATAAAAAGGAAATGCAGATTAAGGAAAAGACCAGTATTTCTAGCACAGTGAAAAATGCAACAGATGTTCAACAAAAATTAAGAATCTTTTCAACTGGGTGCAACAGTACATGCCTGTTATCCCAGCAACTTGGGAGGCTGAGGCAGGAGGACTGAAAGAGTCCAGCCTCAGCAACGTAGTGAGACCCTGTCTCAAAATAAAAAGGAGGAGTGATGTAGCTCAATGGCTCAGCACCCCTGGGTTCATTCTCTGGTACCAAAAAAAAAAAGGCATGTTCACTTGATGAAACATCATGTAGCCATCAGTAAACAGGGTCCAGGTATTTATAAGCGAAAGGAGGATAAGCAGACGCACACGTGCGAGTCAAGTGCTGGTGAGCACTCGTGAACAACACGTAGTCTCACTACTCAGTTAGGTGGTGGGTGGTGGTGTGCCCTTGGCAGGGTGACCTTTTTGCTATGTTATTATGGTTTTAGAATTAAAAATCCAAACAGGCAAAAAATTCTATGGATACATAAAATATAATTTAATTCCCAATAGTTGCAATAAATATGCATTTTTATCACATACAACACTTTTTGTGATGTTATAAAATGAAATAGCTTCATTTCAAAAGTATTTAGTGAATGAATGAATGTATTCTCTAGTCATTTATTCCCATAGGATACTATTCATGGATTTAATTCACTCAATACATTTACTATGTGCTCCTTATAACTTATTTGTTCACAATTAAAAAAACATTACTTTAGCTGGGTGCAGTGGCACAGACCTGTAATTCCAGCCATTCAGGAGGCTAGGGTAAGAGGACCTCAGGTTCAAGGCCAGCCTCAGCAACTCAATGAGATCCTGCCTCAAAATAAAAAATAAAAAGGGCTGGGGATGTGGCTCAGTGGTAGAGCACCCCTGGGTTACATCCCCAGGACCCAGCACATTACTTCATAGCACAGCACTATAAATATAGGGTTAAGTAGAATTTTTATGACCAAAAATTTCTAGCAGTCAACACTCTGAGTTTCCTCTCCTAAGCTCTGTAACCTAAGGCATTAACACATTTTAAAAACCTTCTGATTATAAATTTTTTAGTACATTGATAAGCACCGTGGACTAAAGATCTGAATCACTTCAACCCTCCGACTCTGCTGACCGGGTGCACTGCTTACTGAAGATCAGGACCACACTGCGTGGCGTGGCTGCGCCTGCTGTGGACTTGTGGCCTTCAACATGACCGTTTACGTGTAAGGAAGATCACATCCAAGCTCAATTCAATATTTTGTTTCTAAATTCTAAACTTAAAAAAAACAACCACCAAGGCTCTTCCTATTTCTTACATCTGGAAGGAATCTGAAATGACTTCTTGCCAACAGAAAGTCTAGGTCACAAGATCAAAAGTGTCCCTTTGCTCCTGACATTTAATTTCAGTACCTGAGTTGGTACTGATGGGATCTTCTCTGTAAGAGATTTCTCATTTTTATGGTAATGGTGATTCAGAAGGGCATCTTGAGAAAAATCCCCACACTACACTCATGGCCTGTGGAAGGAGACTCGGCTGAGGAGAAGGCACATCTGAACTCAGGAGGGTTGATTTAAAAACAACCTGCTGGGTAGCAGCTGGCCAATTCACCGGGTGAGGTTTGTTGGGTTCTGAACATGAGCAAAGAACATGTGAGATGCAAAGTTTAAATTTTCACCAATTTTTACAGCTTGATCGCTTTTTATCTTATTTGCCCAGTGTACCCTAATTCTGACAGCACCCCTTCACATCCAAGGGGGAAATAAGCCACAGTTGCCTTCCTGTGATCCGCAGTGCACCTGGTTTCAAGACTTTGCATCAGAAAAAAGAAAAAAATGCAGTCACAAATAACCCCACTCACGATGCTCTTTGACCTTGAGGATCTGTAATTTGAACATTTCTATCACAGAAACAACAGTGATTTCCTTCTTTGATAAAGGAAACCCAAAATGCCAAAGCCCAGAAAAAGGCTGGCTGCATGTGGCCACAGGCGGGTGGAGGTGGTCACCCCAGAGCATGCCCCTTGGCTGGGCCCTCCTCACTCCGCCGACACCCTAGTGGCCACATGGCTCTCCCTACCTGGAGCTGTTTTTCCTCCTCTCACCAGCTGTATTTTTATTTTATTTTTTAGGTGCTAAGAACCCAGGATCTCCTGTGTGCTAGGCAAGGCGGCACTATCTTTTTACCCAGTATTTTACATTCAGCTGGTTGTGGACCAAGTTCAAGGCCAAGTCCAAGTCCCTTTCAACTCTTCAGGGCCAGATTCTGAGGTTTAGCATCTGCCAGAGTCATTAGCATTTTAATCGGACCCTGTAAAATCCACAGGCCTTTAAAGCTCAAGGAATAAAGCTACAGGAAGGAATTCCTTTTTTTTTTTGAACTGGGGATTGAACTCAGGCACTCGGCCACTGAGCCACATCCCCAGCCCTATTTTATTTAGAGACAGGGTCTCACTGAGTTGCTTAGGGCCTCGCTAAGTTGCTGAGGCTGGCTTTGAACTCGTGATCCTCCTGCCTCAACCTCCTGGATTACAGGCGTGTGCCACCGCGCCGGGCTAGGAATTCCTTTATCTTTGGGGGCAGGGCTCCCATCCCTGGACAACTGGGCCCAGCTCCAGACTTCCACAATTCCTGTTCATTTCAAGGAAGATTTCCGTGCAAAGGGGAGGGAACACACCTGTTTCCCATTCCACCAGGGGAGCTCCAGGAAGTCCAAGACGTGTAGGATTTCATATTAGCCTGATGACTCTCAACGTTAATAATTTGATGTTAGATTTCTTTGGACTATCTCACTGGAAAACATTTACAAACTTTGAAAACAGTCACCTTTAGATGTCTTCACTCATACTGCCTTGATTTCAAATTAAGTTGCCCAAATACTAGAATCAAAGACATGACCATCAAACCTTTCAAATTTAAGAGCAGATGTACTTATTTTGGCAATTCACTGAAAATATACGGGACCACAAAAACAGCACTTCGTATAGCTTTGAGTCTGATTCCCCATGTTTACATACATTTCAAAGGGAATCCTGCATATAATTGCAACACAAAATATCACACAGGACACAAGCTCAACATGCTTTGGGAGTCAGAGACCTCTCATTATAAATGCCCTCATGCCACCAGTTGAAAATACTCTGCTTCTCAAAGGTTCAGTAATAGTCAAAGCTTAACATTCTTGAAAGATGATCATATCCATTGGAACCTTATTATTTCCAGAAAGTATTTTAGAAATGAGGATTTATCACTTTTAATTACAAGCTGTTGAAGGCTTATGAATGAGTGACAAGAATAAATCAGTGTTGTGAACGGCTGCCTCAGTCTCCTCCCGCCTCCCACTGTAAGCCCCTCACTGCCAGCTGAGACAGGGGGAGAGATGGACCCTGTACTCCCAGGCAGACTGGTGTGCAGATGCCGTGGTCCTGAGTGCAAGCAGAGGGAGAGGCTGCATGGAGACCGATGTGCAAGGGCTCCCCAGGTGGGCAGCAGGTTGTGCATCAGTCTGTTCTCACTTCCTGAAATTTCCTTAGAGGTTTCCATTTCTAATGGGTCCCTTCTCAGCACATAGACAACTACTGCCTTTGGGGGCTCTGAGAAAATCGCAGCATCCAAATTTAATGTAAATTAGTTCGCCATCCTTGCTTTCTCCCTAACCTTTCTTTCAGATTAACTGCTGTGTAGATGGCGTGGGGAATAGAGAGAGAAAGGAGCAGTGGAGAGGGGAAGGGCAGCCTGTGGGGGCCTCTGGAGGGACTTCCACCAACATGCAAGTATTGGTGCCTGGCAGAAAGAGAAACCACAATGTGAGAAGGACAAAGAAAGGTCAAGGATGACTGGTCCTCATTCAAAACTGTGCTCAGAGATATTTCTTCCTCTGCTTTTCTTGCTTTCTCCTGGATCCTCAAACACTTTGTGGACAGTAAAGCCCTTCATAAGAACAGCCTAGAAGCTAACCCACCATTCAGGAAACACCTCCATGGAGCCACTTTTCCAGCTGTAAATGGACGGCACACAGCCAGCGCCCATGGGTCTCCAAGGGAGTCAGGCTCAGCTCATTGACTGCACTTGGCTCACCTCTGCACCCCAATACTACAGCTCCCGCTCCTGCCCCAACTGGGGAGGCTCGGGCTCACCACCCACCACACTCGGGACCCGGTGCACCTCTCCTATTGCCACACACCTGCCCTTGCTTTGCTCCACTACATGCTAAGTCTGTCAACATGGCACCTTTGGCACTGGTCACAGAGCTGGCGCTCAGCCTAAGTGCGATGGACGCACTGTAAAAATCACAAAAGGGACTGCAGAGTGCATGCACACATCAGAGCAGGAGTGCCAGTCACAAGAGTGCATGGCAGGCCGTCCACTTGGCGGCCTGACCCACAGCGTTGCAGGAGGCAGTCACAGCAGGCCAGATGTCTGAGGTGCAGTGGTGCAGAAGGTAAACAGCAGCTGACAGGAAACAGCAGCACAGCCGACAGGAAACAGCAGCATGCCATTGTACCAGCCAAGAACAAACAGTATAATCATCAAGGCCACAAGTGGGAGCGAGGAAGTGGCCACCATTGCCTCAGGGGCAAGCAGTGGACCAATGACATCACACTGGTCCACATAAGCAATGCAGCACATACCCCCAAACACTTGGGCTCACAAGAGTGATTTCAGCAAAAAAAGTGCCATTACCCAAGGACTAGGGAAATATTGGCCAGGTGACCTGCAACACATTAAAAATAACACTCCAAAAACAACAAATCATTGCCAAATGACAGATGAAATACAGCCTTTGAATTGCTCCCCAAAATTCATGTTCACAAAACAACGCTGTGACCCTTTTCTTGGGGCTCACCACAACTGCAACTAGGCAGAGAGTGAAGGGCACTGAGTGTATTGAGGATGACACACAGGACATGATCCATCGTTGAACAAACGGGTCACACAGGAAGACACCATGGGAATCTCCTGCCATGACAGCAGTCCATACACAGGAAGCCTACTTGTAACAAGAAAAGCATAACTTATAAACTGAGCTAAACATTCCTAAAATAGGACTCGATGTGATGTGACAGTGTCCTTCATATGAACTCTCCTGATACAGCAGATGTTCCTTAAAATGGAGATTGGCCAACAATCCAAAACAGAATAAATTATTTCTTCGGGGTTCTTCATGGTCTTTCACAGTTCTAGGCACAAAGTAGGAACTCAAAAGCGAATGTGAAATGAGATGATGATTACTTACAAGACAGAGGTAAGGAGGCACAGCATTCAGGAAATACCTATTCAGGAAGAAAGTTTAGTCAAAACGGAATCATTTCATCACTTTAGTCTTTTTGTATATGATCATAGGCAGGAAAAGGAGAAAGAGAACCTCTTGCCAACTCATGAAAATCAGTCTTCCTGAAAATTAAGTAAGATAAGGCATATTTACTGTAACAGTTTGTGAAGTATCAGGAACACTATGCTGTTATATTTGCAAACCCTTGAAATAATACTGGTATATAAACAAGATCCTAGATAAAGATACAAGATTTCTAGATACTTTAAAACACAAAGTTCACAATATGCAGGGTGGTAGCATACAAGACAGAGTCTCTTTTAAATTCAGATAAGATGAAATCGTAGACTACTCCACAGAGAAGATAAGTAACAAGTGATTTGTTGCTGCAGTCTGAGGCCAGAGCAGGGGATCTGACTTCTGGGAGTCCCTATAAACTAGGTCCAGCCACTCACTCCAGAAACCAAATGGAAAAACTAATGGTGAAAGGCAGGAAGGAAATTTATTCAATATAGCTACACAAGAAGACGTGGGGTCATGCGTCCTTGGCCCTGTCTTCCGGGTAGGTGCTGACACACTTCAGGTTTAAACAGGAAGAACTGGGCAGGAGCAAGAAGTCTGCATTCCCGGCCAAACTGGTCTGGTTGAGCATTATCTCAGGCCTGGCTTTGGGGGACTCCCTCAGGTCGCTATTGCTTAAGGGGCAAACCAGTTCCAATCACAAGAGGGTTGCCCCTGCACAGGTGGGCAGCCTCCTCACGGGTGACCTGCCTGCAGAGACTCCGCAGTTCCTGGAGGCCCACAGCAATGACTGGAGACCTCCAGGCACCACTCCAGGGGTCTGGAACAGGCTGGCAACTGAACGCCCTGCAAACCTTGAAAATGCCCAGGTCACTCTCATCTTAATGTCTTCAGCCTCGAAGTGGGAGGGTTTCCAGCTTTGGACGAGCACCTTAAACAATTAACATGCCTGGGTGGAGAGCGGAGCAGGAGTCTGACCTGGAGTTTTAAGGACATAGAGGAGGCGGATGCAAAATGAAGGCGGAGATGCCGAGCTTTGTTCTGCTTGTTTCAGGAGCTTCAGCCCCGAGCGTAAACATGAATGAGAAAATATATTTTTCCTCCCCTCTATGACTGTGTACACGAGGGATGAGATATTTTCCGATTAACTAGAATCTCTTAATTTTGATAATCAGAAAGGTCCCACATTTATCACTTAGAACATTAAATTAAATAAAATGATTCCACAAAGGCATTTCAATGTCATCTTCTAGTTTTCATTTTTGCAGCAACATTTCATTTACCACTCCTCCTCTGTAATCTAAATTGATTCTCTTCATCTACTTCATCAAAACTGGTAGAAAAAGAAAACATGTTCCCAGGTATCAATTTCACACACAGAATGCAAAGCATGTAGTAAAAAAAGAAGTAGGTTTGAGTTTTCTAAGCAAGATACTTCTCACCATTAGCTTAGAAATCCAGTGTTTTCTGTTATATTTTGGAAGATAAAATGAATTAAATTTATTATAATTCTTTTGAGAAATGGTAATTTCTTTATTAATTCACTGAGTCAATAAGGGGTATTCTGGGGAATCACAGGAAAGACTCTACTGTGGTCTGAGGGCTGAGGGTAAAGCTCAGTGGTAAGACTGCTTGTGTAGCGTGCTCGAGGCCCTGGGCTTGATGCCCGGCATCCCCAACAAAACAGAAGGAAAAGAAAACCCAAAATCAAAGATCTCCAAACTCCCCAAATCATAACAAAACCAACAACACAAACATCCCTGCATTTAGTACCTCTGAACTAAACTCAATGTCTCAAAATCCTTTTGTGGCCAAGCGTGGTAGCCAGTGTCATCCTGGCACTGGAGGAGGAGGAGGATCACAAGGAGGAGGATCATAAGGAGGAGGATCACAAGTTCCAGGCCAGCCTCAGCAACTTAGGAGGGTTTAAAAAAAAAAAAAAAAAATACCAGGGCCCAAGGCAGTAGCTCAGTGCCAAGCAAGCACAGCCTACATTCAATTCCCACTATCGCAAAAACAAAAAAAAAAAAAAAAAAAAAAAAAAAAGGAAAGGAAAGGAGGACAGATGGACGGACAAAATGGGCAAAATATTTCAACAGCCATTTTATCAGAGAGAGTATACAACTGGCCAATAAACAAACAAAGACGCTCAACGTCATTAGTTATTAGAGAAGTCCAAGAACTCACATGAGATACTACACAGCACCCGCTTCAATGGCTATGTCAAAATAAGACAGAAACAAATGTTGGCAGGGATGGGGAGACGCGGGGACTCTGGGTGGGAATGTAAAATGGCAATCATTGCCCAACTTCCACTCAGGAATTTTCTCTCCTCTACTAGACTGCCAGCTTCTTGGAGGCAAGAGTCTTTTAAACTTGGAATCCTCAATCCTAACAAGGAAATAAGCACACATTCTCACCTAGTCAGCAGCGATTCAGACAGAAATTTGGTTTTTAAGAGCCTAATTTTTATTTGGTGACCCCTCCCCACACTCCGACCCTCAACCCTCTTCCGTTCCCGAAGCACAGGGAGGGACTTCTCTGGAGCCCCTTTTCTGGTGGAGGGAGTTCCTCCAGGGGCAGTGCGTGCTGCCCAGGGAGGGCTGATCCCCAAGGGGACCCAAGGTCTCCATCGCGTCCCATCCAATAGGCGCTTCCTCTGCACTCCAGAGGGCTGTCGCCTGAAAGGCTCTGCCTGCGAGCATCCGCCCTCCGCTCACAGCACAGCTCTGCCCAGCCCACCAGGCCCTGTCCCCACCTCCCCCCAGGCTCAGAGGACTCTGTGCCACCCCACTATTACTCATGGCCACTTACTGCCCCTGAAAGCCACCCCCACTCCTCGAAAACTGCCCACACCCTTCCTCTCGCTCCCCTCATCCCTACAAGGAGGGCATCTGAACTTTCACATCTGGTCCTCTTGGAATCTCAGACTTCGTGTGGCTCCCTGTGCTGGTATGTTATTACTGAGTATGCCTTCCCCGATGAGCTGGCTACTGTTAGTTTCTTTTATAGACTCACATTATGGGGGTACTTCCACTACTAAACCATAACATTTCCATATTTCTGTCCAAATATATTTTAGCATTGTGACCTACTCTGGCCTGGAGGTTGATAAAATCTAATAAAATTGAAATCCATATAGAAGCCAAAAACAACAATCCCTCCCCTCTGCTGCTGCCAAAATCCTGCCAAAGACACTCCCATGGAAGTGAAATTCATATTTTCAAATTGAGAGTTAAAGATTTAGGGTTTAAGTAACTTTTCTACAAAAACAGTTCTATTCAGTAATACCGATGATGCATAAACTGTTTTGTTTGAGCTGTTTCATATTTTTATTTGATGTATTATTTTATTTCAGTGAACTGTTAACAAAACACCCCTTTGTCTTCAGTTACTTCAGTTTTATGCCCTCATTAGAAAACAGGTGTACTGCTGGGTGTGGTGGTGACACCTGTGATCCCAATCCCAGCGACCCAAGAAGCGGAGACAGGAGGATCACAAGTTCAAGGTCAGCCTCAGCAATTTAGTAGGGCCCTAAGCAAAATAAAAAGAGGGCTGGGGATTAGCTCAGTGGTACCAGTGATAAAACACCTCTGGGCTCAATACCTGGAATAAAAAGGAAAAGGAAAAAAAAAAAAAGAAAACAGATGTGCAAGAAAAAAGCACTTTTAGATGTTGTACCATGAGAATGCAGAAATGCAGGTGTTTAACACAATAGTGCAGAACTCTGGGAGGAACTGCACTGGCAGCTCAACTCTTCCTTTAGTTTACATGCTCACCCATTTGAGGCTATTTCCTGCAAATGTCATAAGAGTTTCGGGGCTGGAAAACCCTTATTCATTTATTTTTCTTATTTTTAATTTTCTGCAAATGCTAGGTAAGCACTCTACCACAAAAATACATCCCCATTCACAATAGCTAGACTGTGATGCCCTTCAACAGATAAATGGATAAAGAATCTGTGGTATATATACACAATGGAATACTACTCAGTCATAAAGAAGAATAATATTATGGCATTTGCAGATAAATGGATGGAATTGGAGAATATCATGCTAAGTGAAATAAGCCAATCCCCCAAAAAACAAAGGCCAAATGTTTTCCCTGATAAGTGGATGATGATATACAATCAGGTTGTGGGAGTGGGGGGTGAGAGAAGAATGGAGGAACTTTAGATTACAAAGGGGGAAATGAGAGGGGGAGTGAGTGGGGGAATGAAAAATGAAGGAATGAGACAGACATCATTACCCTATGTATATGTATGATTACATGAATGGTATGAATGTACATCATGCACAACCATAGAAATGAAAAGTTGTCCCCCTTTTGTGTACAATGAATCAAATGCAGTCTGGAAAAATTAAAATATATATATCCCCAGTCCTTTTGAGACAGAGTCATGTCAGCCTGGAAACTGTCATTCACTACCTCAGCCTTCCAAGTAGCTGGGATCACAGACACTCTACTATGCGCACACACAAAAAGCCTTATTCATTAAACCACCTTGTTTCTGCCCTGCATCCTCAACCACTGGATACTTAATACAGCGCTGCAGAACCAAATTATGCAGGAATGTATTGATGAAAAGATCACTTACATGTCTCCGTAGTAACAGAGGTAACCAAAAGACATTTTCTTTTTTGTTGGGTGAGGGATTTGATGGGTGGGGATTGAATTGAACCCAGGGGCACGTTAAAACTGAGCCCCATCCCTAAGCCTTTGCATTTTCTATTTTGGGACAGAGTCTAAGTAGCTTGAACTTGTGTTCCTCCTACCTCAGCCTTCTGACTTGCTGAGCTTTTGACGTCACGTGATGGCATGTGCCATCACATCGGGCTCCAAATACTTTTTTAAAAGTGGAGAAAAGTAAATTCTGAAGTTGTGTACTGCTTTTTATTATACAAGGGCAAATATGGGTTTAGTTATACTTCACAGTGTGAAAAATTATCTTGAGATAGCAGAAGGAACACTGCTGGAATTTTTATGTGACACATATAATCTACTTTTGAAAAAAATTAGACCAGAAATACAGTTCTACTCCTTAGCCTACCTTTGCTGTGAGAGAACAAAAAAAAGTATAAGGAAGAGGAACCTGCAAAGCAGTGTGTTATTTTGTCAGCTGGAATAAGAACAATGCCCTATTTTTAAAGAACACCTGCCCCTCTTCCTTTCTGAACCAGCACAAAAACTCCAGCTTCCAAGCCAGGGAACTCACTAGGAAAAGTAAAATTCCTTCCTCTTCCAGCAGATGCAGAAGACTTGCCAATTCTGTTTACACAGCAAACTCTATCTTTCTAAAGTTGTCATTCTGCTCTTTTTGGGAGTGCTTGAAAACCAGTCAGTCATGTAGCTTCCTGTAAATTTTCGCTTACAGGGGATGAAAATTTTTAATAAATAATAATATATGAATGTGAACTAAGTCAGTTTAACTGAATACTATGTAATATAAAGAGTGATTCAAAACCACACTCTTAATAAACTAGAAATTAGTAAACTAGGATTTGCAGAAACACAGTTTGTTTCTTTCAATCATTAATCTGACGAACCTAACTTCACAGTATCTTCCTATCTTAACGGTGTTAAGGAACTATGATGCTTATTGTGACATCACTTTAGGAACCGCAACAGTACCGTGGTTATGTTACAAACAGCCACACTCCTAGTGGCATACAGGGGAAGGCTATGATGTGGGATGTGCCTTAGAATAAAGACAGGGGCACAGGGGCCACTGACTGGCCACGTGCTAACTGTGGAACCCAGGGTGATGGGCACAAAGAGGCCCACAATACTACTTAAGCTCTTTTTGCACATATTTGAAAACTTCTGTAACAAAACAGGATAAAGCATCATCCTTTAAATGGCCCACTTGATCAAAGTAAGATTTCAGCTAGTCACAGTTAAGATTTATTCAGAGAACTGTCACTCTAAATTAAAAGACTGAAGAAATATATCACCTGTCACATTAAACCTCATGTTAATCTCTTTCAAGACTGTAAATCACTGATCCATGAAGAATTCACTCTCCTTTTCTTAGTTTCATTAAAACTATTGCTCTGGGTTTCAAAAGCCATGTGAGATTTTTTTTTCCCCAAGATACTTGTATATTCACAAATCAGATGCACAGAATTTTGGAGGATGATGACGTGACAGCAAGGATACTGAGTGACCTTCCCTTAGGGGCCACCACTGGGAGGCCTCTACTGCAACCCTGTAGCAGTCCACAGGAGCAGCACCCCGAGCAAACTCACGGTCCCGGCTGCACTGTGAACTCCTTGGGGTGTAGACAGTTGGTCTTAGGCATCTTTCTTTAAATCCCGTCTGAGCCGCAGGAGCCGCAGAATAAACATTTGAAGAATGAGAGAATGAATCTGTAAAGTCTCAAAATGAGTAGTTCATGCTAAAACTGATTACTTGGAGATTTTTCATATGTAATTTCAGGATATTTTCCCCCAAATTATCTTAATCTTATTTATATGCTCATTTGTTTATAAACTACTTCTGAAACAACATTTGCGTTCTAAAAGTATTTATGATAAAAAGAGCCAATTAACATTTGCACATTTCCTTCCAGAACTTTACTGTAGTCTTCATTAAAGAAAAAACCCACAACTAATGAAAAACAATGGAGTTAGGGTTCCCATCAGTAAGAGTTAATAATTAGCATGAATTCATAATTACAAAGACCTTAAAATGTGACCCATTTATTATATAGCTGACACTGTTATTTCTTATTTTTTCTCACAAGTCATGTGAGGTAGTGCTGGGACTCTAAACAATGATCCAGAATATGTCCCCTGCACGCAGGCTGAGAGCACTGGAGCAGTGAGCAGGAAAGGGTTCCCCCAAATAAATTCCCTCATTGCCTAGCAACTGCTCCACTCAGGAGCAGCACAATGGCCCGCAGCCTCTTGCTGAAACTTCATTAACCAAGGAAGAGTAAATGAACATCACAGAGGAAGACGCTGAAAGTGAGCTAAACAAACTCCGCCCCAAGACACTGTCAGTTCTTGGGTTCATTTACTTCCCCTAAAAATCACATCCTACCCAACTGGAATGGCCTACACACTTTGCTCCTCTCCCCTGGGAAAGGTCACGTGAGCCTGGGGCTCTGTTTTGAGTTTCAGTTTGTCGGGCTCCCATGCATGTGTGCACATTAATATGTTCATGTGCCTTTTCCCCTACTGATTCTGTTGTCTGTTTCAGCAGACTAATTACCAAACCTTCAGAGGGAAAGTTCTTTTTTCCCCTATTTTTTATTGGTGCATTATACTTATTTAGGATGGTGGGATTCATTGTTACATATTTATGCATATGCACACAATGTAACAATACAATTTGGCCGATATCATTCCCCAGTATTTCCCCTTTTCCTGCCTTCTTCCCTTCCCTGGTCCCTTTCCTCTACCGATCATGATACCACCACCACCTTTCTTTTTGCAGAGGAAAACTTCCCCGTGGTAGGTACTACCACCATTCCCATTTTACAGAAGAGCAAACAGACTCAGAGGCTATCACTTGCTCAAGAACATACAGCTACAAATGAGGAAGCCCATCCAAACCCAGTCTGTGTGCTTCACTGCTGAAGCTCTTCTTTCAAAGGCTACAGCAGACTGTCCCCTCCGTATTTATTACATACAGGACACCAGGGTCTGTAATCTAGGGGTAGGGGAGTAGACTTGATTTTTTTCTGTTCTTCCTATGTCTTTACATCTTACAGAGAAAACAAGTCACTTACCCATGTGCCTGGTCTCTACAGTAACAGTAGCTCTCATCTCATCACTTTTACATAAATACCAGGTACTACTGTTGAGTCCTTCCAGTGCACCCTTAGCAATTCAAGGATGCAGTCTTATTTTCATCTCCATTTTTCAGAAAGGCAACTGAGACTCACAGAGGTTGTGGGATTTCAGCATTCCCAGTCTGGCTCCAGATTCCAGATTCCATGCTCTATTTTTGGTACTGGGGATTGAACCCAGGGGAGCACTACTACTGAGTTACAACCCCAGTACCCCCAGGGTCTCCCTAATTTGCTGAGGTTGGCCTCCAACTTGCAATCCTCCTGCCTCAGCCTCAGCCCTGGGTTGCAGGAGTCAGTCTTGCACCATGGTGCCCAGCTTCCATGCTCTTCACCACTGTTCATGCTTCTGGGCACACACGTACTTGCATCAACCTCAACTGTACAGATTAAGGACCAGCCTTGTAAGTCCCCTAACAGGAGTAAAGCTATTGGTTTTACTTACGCTGTTGTTTCCAGTATATTCTGGAGTCTGGTCACCAGGAACAAAATCAGGAAAATTACAATATCAACTTACTGTCAAGTAGACAGCTCTTTTCCACTTTCATCACTATAACAAGGGTCCACTTTGTGCTTTGAATATAGCCCCTGCTGCTCTGCCACTGCAACCTATTTTTAAAACAGACATGTTTCTTTCCCTCATTTCTCTTCTCTCTCTGTTTCTAATGTCAGGGGAAACAGGATGGCTGCCTTCCCCATCTGAGGCGGAGGAATCTGTCCCTAAGCACACACCCACCACAGGAACAAAGCCATTCAGCCTTGGGGATGACACCAGAAGATCTCAGAAAAGACTGTCTCCCAAGTTAACAATGCATTGCTTATGGAATGTAGCCTTTGATTCAACTCTTAAAAAAACCTCCTCCCGTAATGGGCAGAGCCACTGCCTCTGGGACGGGTGTGGCTGTGTTTCTCCTGTGCTTGCTGAGCAATAAACCTGGTTTTTCCTTTTTCTTGAAACTGTGCCATTATTGAACTGGCCTCAGGGACAAGCACTGAGCTTTTGGTAACATCACCACATAGAAATATGTGATAAATGATAAATACTATGAGAAAACTCAAAAGGATCATTTAAAAAAAAAGGCTTTTTTATTTTTAACATATGTTTTAAGATGTTGATGGATCTTTATTTCATTCATTTATTTATATGTGGTGCTGAGATCAGAACCCAGGGCCTCACACATGCTAGGCAATCCACCACTGAGCCACAACCATCCTCCCTAGAAAAGGTCATTTTGAACTCAAGAAAGTGATTTAGCAAAGTCACTTTCATTCCTGGGGCTGTCACCACTAATAATCTTATATAAACTACTGGAAGGAGTCACCTAGAACATTCTTTGTTTTTGGTATTGGGGACTGAACCCAGGGCACTTAACCACTGAGCTGCATCCCCGGCCCTTTTAAAATTTTTTTTTTGAGACAAGGTCACACTAAGTTGCTTAAGGATCTTGCTAAATTGCTGAGGCTGGCCTCAAACTTGTGATCTTTCTGCCTCGGCCTCCTAAGTTGCTGGGATTACCCAAGTCCAGCAAGAGACACCTAGAACATTCTGAATGAAAAACATACAGCCACTCTGCATTTTCTTCTGCTGCATGTGGCAGCCAACATTTTCTCAACACTGCTTGAGAAAAAAAAAAAATGAGTCTTAGTTTCTACTGTTGAAGTTCTTTAACATTAAGACAATAAGTCCAGAAGGTTAGGTATTTCAAAGGTACAAAGGTATCTTGTCTCTGGAGATTCCCATGCCTCTGGAATCTGAACACACACACATATTTGAATGGATTCTTTGCATCAAGACAAACAAAAAGCTACTGAAAGAGGAATTGGGGGATATAGAAAAGGAAAAGCACCCATAAACCACTGGAAATCAGGAAACGCTCACGGACCCTTGGAATACAAAATAAGCAACTGATGAGCAGCCTAGTCCATGCCCTCGGCCCACATCCTTGCCTGGAGAAGAGTGTGACAGGAGAGTGCTGTGCAAGGCCAGAGAACCTCAGGACCTCTGCCCGACTCCACTCCACCCCTGGCTGCGGTCCCTCCACACCATTGCCAACCCAGGCGTGGCTCACGGCTTCTCACTCTCCAGGGCCCGCGTCCTACCTTGAATGTGTCTCTGCTTTCCTCAGTAAATCTGTCTTTGCCTCTAACTGACAAGGCCTTAAGTTTATTTCTGCGATGTTTGTCAAGAACCCCACTCGTCCTCTCTGAGAATGCCATGGACTTCCTCCAGGACACCACAAGGAAGACATACAGACTTATTACATAAACGGATGGTTCGTGAGCTCCCTCCCCATGCCTGTACCAACTGCAGGTCCACCTGTGGCAGGTGTGGCAGAGCTGCTGCAGAGGCCAGCACCACCAACACGTCCTCATGTCTCCACCTTGGGTGGGCGAGCGGGAGGCAAACTGCACACAGGTTTCTGCTACACAAACCACCGGATTTCAGACCACAAAGGATTCATCGGGGTAACACTGGATCCCCCTGACAGAAAAGTGAGTAACTGAGGCCCAGGAGGGGGCATGGCAGAGTAGGATATGCGATGACATGAGGCAGCTGTCACTGGGGCTGAGTGCTTTGACATGAAGGAGCAGCCTCAGATCCAAGATCTCCCTGTCTTCTCCTGCCCACCCTCTCACCAGGCAAGGAAGCACTTTCCCTGAAGTTCCTTATGTGGCCGAGGATAGTTCCTTCAGAAGGAATTCACCTGTCATGAGACCCTTCCCTACCATCTTCTCAAACAGGGAAGACAAGCTCTCAAGAAAGAAGACTGGAAGCCTGCCCAGGGGGTGCAGGGGTGCACACCCAGCAGCTCGGGAGGCTGAGGCAGGAGGACCACAAATTCAAAGCCAGTCTCAGCAAAAGCAAGATGATAAGCAACTCAGTGAGACCCTGTCTCTAAATAAAATACGAAATAGGGCTGGGGAGGTGGTTCAATGGCTGAGTGTCCCTGAGTTCAATCCCTCCCATCCCCCCCCAAAAGAAGACAGCACACCCACAGCCCAGGGGAGCTTTGTCCAGGCCAGGGCTGTTCTTCACTTTTCCTCTAATATTACTCACAGCCCCACTTCCCTTCCCATCTGATGAGTAGAGGAGCTACTGAATATCACAGGGTCACTGGGTGTTCACGTTCATGATGTCCCGTGCACACAATAAACCTACACCCCTCTTCTCCTCTTAACCTGTTCACTGTCAGTTTATTTCACCAGACTCAAAATTATCAAACCTTCAGAGGGCAGAGAGCAAGTTCCCATGAAGGACTTGGAGGCTGCTTTTTCTAAGAACACTGACATCCAAAAAAGGCACCCAAAATTATACGGACAGTACATTCATATAATGATATATTCAAGCAATAGCTGCTTTTGTCAAACTCTGACTCTTCACTTGGGCTGGCAAATGTAGAAAACTTTGGCATCTCTGCTTCTATTTTGCCCACATGCCTTCTTGCTCCAAAGTCAGTCGCCTGGATTCCAGGAACAGGTGAGATGGATGAACATCTTGTGATGAGTTCACAGTAGGCAACGGCAGCTTTCTCAGTGCCCCTGATTAAGGCCCGCCTGACCAAGCCCAGAGATGACCTTCAACCCACCCACAGTCTGACTGAGCCCACTTGACTACGCATGCTTCTGGTCCTCTTGTCTACATAACCTGGGAGCTCAAGTCAGTACCCTGAAGGCAGGGCTGGAAGGCTGTCTTCTTGTGGCTCTATGGATATAAAGTTCCTTTCTGTTTCTCATAATTACTTTTCTCTTTTATTTTTTGGGATGAGGGGACAGACCCAATATGTTGGAACTCCCAGGGTTGGGCCTCTGGTCCAGGACTCTGGTGTGCTTGAGGAAGTTCTCAGACATAAAGATGAAGGCTCAGTGTATCATCCATGTAACTTTGGATGCCTTGTGTACACTGACTTCAGTCTGTCATGAACCGCCTGTTTTCACCAAGTTATTAGCAGTGAATCTGCAGTCACGCTCTCCAATGCCCAGAAACAGACCTCCTCCAGGACTCAGAGCGCCACCCTCAGCAAGCTGTTCACCCGAATTCTCCAACAATGCTGTGGGGTGGAGGAGGTGGGCGATACAGTGTCTGACCACACAGAGAGAGATTCTTCAGTTACTCAGACAAGGAAAAAAGTTTACTTATTGGCCAGTGGTAAAACCCTCGAATAGTTCTCTCCATTACAATGGAGTGTCACAAGTTTCCTAACACTATTTAATACAACCTTAAAATTAGAGTGAGAGGACTCTGATTGAGGATTGAACATTTTCCATCATGAGATCACAGGTTTGACTAGAGAACTGAAAGGAATTTGTTTTTACAAACATAAACATAATTTTCTTCTGTATGTTCTGAATACAAAGCTTATGACCTTGTCAGCTGGTCCAGATATCTTATTCCAGAAAAGAGTCATGTTTTCTCTCTTTATCGTAACTACATAATCCAAATAAGCCATGTAAAGGCATACCTATTACAACGTTAGTGTAAATCTTTTTTTTTAACTTCTATTCCAGTATGATTTTTTTTTACAAAAAATGTACAGTAACATAAACTTGATTCTCACAAGTCTGAGAAGATAAAACATCGGTTCTTTACAGTATAATGACACAAAATCCTCTGAAGGTAATTACTGGTGATGCGACAAAGCAATCCAAGAAAAGAGTGAATCAGAGAAACTCATGAGTGAAAAAGAAAACCAAATAATTCACTCATCCCCTAAGATGCCGCTACTCTCCCACATCACTTGTGAGGCAAGCAGCTACAGAACAGCTCTAATTCCACAGGAATATTTCCAGTTATAGCGGCATTTTGATATTGGCTCTCTCAAAGGCACAAATAGGACTAGCAAAAATGTCATGCTAACAAGTGCCCTCCTTCCAGGCCCAGGAAGGAGAAAGTGCTACCAAGGTTGCTGGACATGGTAGTCAAATAGCTTTCAGGTGGCCATATCTTTTCCTCTGAACTTTATTATGTAGGTCGGTGAGGAAAACACTTCTCAAAACACTGGTTCAAGATAAACCCAGAAAATGATACATCTTTAAAGTTTTCAGGACAGGAAAACTTTTGGCAGCTCTATTCTCTTTGGTAAGTTTCCTGATGCCTGGGCCTCCTGCTTTTGGAGACTGCACTTTGGGCTCAGTGAAGTCAGAGGAAGTCAAAGAAGACGGAGCAGCAGGGAGGGGATGCTGGTAGTTTGAGAAAAGGGCGGCAAGGCAATGCAATAGGGTCGCAGGCTCTGGTGAGGGAGGACAAGTGCAGGGGAGGACCTGAGGAAGCGCTGTCTTCTCTCCAGCTACGTTCACCTGTCCAGGTGCAGGCCCCACACAGCAGGCCTGACTCTACCCCATCAGATTGTGTCACAACATGACAAGGGAATGCACAGGGTTATTCCACAGTACTAGAAAAATTAATCACCCTCTAGAGCAAAAAACCGAGTGTTCACTTCATGCTATACAACAAAGTGAATTCTAAGTTAACTAGATGAAAGTAACAAGTAGAAATTAACTGGAAGAAATTATAAGCTGGAAGAAATTATAAGCTAACATTTACCTCTTAATATTAGGAGAAAACTTCCTATACATCAAAGTGATTTTTAAGATATTCATGCAAAAACAAAAATACTAAACTTTAATGTGTAATAAAAAGAAAAAAGGCAAATAACTAGCCGAAGAAAGACGTCCACAATAAATATCACAGCAGCTTTACTATGTAATTAACCACCTCATTCAGATCTGCAAGCACCCTAAAACCACAAGTGCAAGTGGCCGACAACAGTTCACAACAAGAGAAGGTGAGTAAATCACCTCTCACCTCACCACCAAACCCAAACAATAATCAAATTTAATTTTTTTAGTAAGACAACATAAAATAGTGACAGACACTGCTACTGAAAAGTGTGAACTGGCGCATTTCTAAAAAGTCGATCAACACACAGGGACTGTGAAACATACCTTTAGGCCCCTGAAAACCATGACCCTAGGGGATGTGTACTCAGAGATGCTTATTATAGCACGAATTATAATCCGCATACACCAGCAATTATGAGGAACTGGTATTTGTCAAAAATTTGTTAATGATGTGGGATGATACACATTTCATAATGTTACAAAACAGGGAACAAAACTGTTTATACACTATTCCAATTTGGAGGATACAGCTATACATGTGTATTATGTATGTATATAAACCTCAAAGTATTGAAATTATTTTTGACAAGTGATTTAATTTTTCTTGGGAACTTTATGTACTTTATTAATTGTCTACAATTGGGATGCACTGCTTTAAAAATCATTTTAAAAACTAAACTGCAGATAGATACCCTTCAGAAATCCTCAGAGATGGAGTTCACATGGCACGGGATGCTGGATTACAGGATTTAACATTTTTCTAAGATATGATGCTAGAATAGAAAAAAGGGACAAGGTCTGAGATGCTTTTAAAATCGTTACTCAAAAAATCACTGTCTGAAGTAGAAAAGACTATTTCAGCAACAGTCCAATATTTCATGTCACACTCGGGCACAGAGCAGGGAGGGGCCCTGGAGGCCCTGACAGGCTTCCCTCCAGTCCTCTGCTGAACCTCACCCTAGATCCAAATGCAGAAGAATAATTCCAAAGCTCTGGAGCACAAATCAGTTAAAAAAAAAAAAAAAAAAAAAAACAAAAACAAAAACAAAAAAAAAACACCCAGTTTTTGTTCATGTCTAAAGAAGTAACTAGAATATTGAAAGAAGAGGAACACAGCAAGACTAATAAGTAGTTAAAATGGAGAAGATGAAATCCCAACAAGCTATTTAGTTATTAAAGTTTGTAAATATAAATTTATCTGGTATAGAAAGAGTGTGAGAACACAAAGGTTTTCTATTTCTCTGTTTACTTTTCAGCATTGGGCACTGCGGCAAAGTGAGAACAACAGGTTTTGGGCAGACATTTCTGCATTTTAAACCCCTTCTCAAATGACTATGAGCTGGTGACTCATGTAACCCTAGAATCTGTTTTCTCATCACACATAGCTGCTGTGATACTGAGATAATGTGCTCAGTGAATGCGCACAGAGCATTTTGGGGACAGGTACTAGGACTGAACTCAGGGCCTCACACGTTTGGCAAGTGCTCTGCAACTGAGCTCCATCCTGGCCCCTTTTTACTGGGAGTCTTGCTAAGTTATTCTGGCTGGCCTCCAACTTGGGATCCCCCTGCCTCAGCCTTCAGAGGAGCAGGGAATCACAGTCATGTGCCACTGTGCCAGCTATGTAAGTAGTACATTTTAAATGATTGATAAGTAATGGTTTTCTTCTTTTCTCTATTATAATTTCATTTCAGTGCTAGAGATTGAACCTTCAGATTCTTGTATGCTAAGTACAAGGTCTCACTAAATTGCTAAGGCTGGCTTTGAAATTGTGATCCTCTTGCCTCAGCCTCCTGAGCTACTGGGATTACAGTTGTGTGCCACCACACCCAGCTTTTCCTCCCTCCCTCACTCCCCCCCTCCTTTCTTTTTCTTTCTCTCTCTCTCTTTCTTCCTCCCTCTCCCTCCCCCCACCTCTTTCTTTCTTTTTGGTATCAGGATTTGGTATCATTCTTAACCACTGAGCCACATCCCCAGTCCCACATTAATTTTACTAAATGAAAGGAAGAACACATTTTGACTGTAAGCTGATACATTCCAATGTTGCTTTTTGCTGGTGCTAGGGACTGAACCCAGAGAACCACTGAGCTGCATCTCTAGCCCAAATGTTATTTTTTAATCCCATCCTTGAAATTACTGAATCATTGTATATCACAAATACTTCACTTTCCAATTAAAAATAAATATAACTAGAACACTGATTAATCATCTTCATATACTAAGTTTTAAAAAAAATTTTAGATGTTGACAGACCTTTATTTTATTATTTATATGTGGTGTTGAGAATCGAACCCAGTGCCTCGCACAAGCTAGGCAAGCGCTCTACCACTGAGCCACAACCCCAGCCCCTATACTAAGTTTTTAACTGTTCATTTCCACCTTATTTACAACTGCAGTATTTATTTCATAAGCTTTCAAAACTACAATTAGAGACTTGAAAGTGAAGGTATATTAGTAAGTATCCTATGCTAACTTTTTTGTTGTTTTATACAAATAATTTAAATAATTCTGGGGGTTGGGGCTTAGCAGAATACTTGTCTTGCATGCATGCCTAACATGGGCTCTATCTCCAGCACTATTCAATAAATTCATAAACAAGTAATCCTGAAGAAAAATAGAAAAATGAATAGCTCAGTCTTGTGTATTTCTTTAGCTATTTCCCCTACTATAGGGTAAACACTGATTCCTCAACTATGATCAAATTAGCCACATTTCACGTACTTGTATTTACAGCATGGGCATACCTGTACAGGGAAAGCCAGATGAATATTCAAGTAGGAGTGAGTTTCTCAGCTCAGTTGGTCACTTGACTTCTCCCTCGCCCTAGAAATCTATAAAACCCATCACAACCACCAGTCTTATAAGGTGCAAACTCCATCTGCTACCCACAGCACTTGAATCCCCAGAGCTGTAAGACTCACAGGCTCCTGTGTGGCACAAACCTCCAAGTGAAAAAGCTCAGAAAAAATCATGAAGCTCCACATGAATTCAATAGCTAAAACCTCTTTTTGAGCCTGACAGGTAAAATTTTCACAGAATTCTCCTTTTTGTGGTACTGGAATTTAGCCTTGTAAAAGGTATAATTTTTGCTGTCAAGTTTATACCATATTCCAGCAAAAAGTAATGAAACAGAATTGCTATATTTATTCATGATAGCAAACATATATGACACACAACAAAAATAGTCTTGATCTACTCCTAAAATACTCTATTGCTATAATTATCAATCATATATACAGTGGTATATAATCTTTCTAAGAAATCATAGGAAAGTAACACTTAAGCATCACCACCAGAATCTCAGGCTCTATTTTTATGTAGTTAGCCTAAGCAAGCTGTCAGAATGCCAATTCCTCTTCCACACGAAACATCATCTTGGAGAGGCCATGCACAGTATGACATCTTATGACAGGGTATTGAAATAAATCAAGTAGGTCTAAAAAACAAACTGTTTCAAAACCAAAATTAGAACAGGATATAGATATTTCTGTACCACACAACATAGTTTCTTTAAACACTGTTACATAAATATAAACCAGCACAGGTACTTTCTTTAAACATTGTTACATAAATATAAACCAGCTTTTTAAAAACAAATACATGTATACAATGACGTGATAAAAAGATGAGGAGCAGATACTTAAAAATCTTGTCAGTATTCACCAACAAATCATGACTTTCAGGGAATAATTTCTTAGATGAATAATTTAAAATATAAAAATCTAACACCAAATTAGACCTATACTGAAATCTTTACTCTTAGAACCACCATGTTAATATGACTGATAGAAAACCTATCGTTCATTATACATCCCCTATCAGTACTTAAAAAATAAACACTATGGTTCTCCCTGCCTCCATTCTCATTAGTTTTTTTCTGATTAGCATTAAGTAATGAACAAGAATGTGAAATAACTCTTGCTGCAATTGCATTCCATTAATACTCCAATTTCATAATGAATTCCTGAGCTATCATTTTATTCCAGTTAAAATGTCTTAAGCACAAGGCTGGGATAGAGCTCAGTGGTGGAGCACATGCCTTGCATGTGGGAGACCCTGGGTTTGATTCTCAACACCAAAAAAAAAAAAAAAAAAAGTCTAGGCTTAAATAGCTTGAGGAGGTTTGCTAGGCTATGCAAAAGATGGACATGATAGGAAAAAACAAGAAGAAACTTATCTCTTAATTTGTCTTCGACTTTAATATACCTTGTCCTAATTTGTAATCTCAAAAACAAAGTAACCATGATGGACTAAAAGATTAGTGACAACATGCACTTCTTCCATTTTTTCTAAAAACAAGGAGGCTTCCACCTGTCTGGGCATGATACATACAGTATGTCATAACATATGCCCCCTTAAAGACCTAATAAGTTGTTTTCAAAAAAGCAGTAGTTATAAGAAATTCTTCCTCAGCTACTCCATGGATAGAATAATATACTGCTCAACAACAACAAAATTCATAATAATTGTTTAAGGTATAATTGCAGCAAATTCCTTAATTTTAATATCCTTGCATATGTAAATATGAAAATGCCAAATACATATATCATTAAAACCATGTCCTCTAACTACAGGTGATAAAGAATTCACTTAAGTTCTTTAAAATTAAGAAAAAATGTATACTTTTTAGCCCATATGAAGCATTATGACATTTTAAAAACCCACTTTGAGAATCAGCCATTTTAGATAAACCCACATAGTAGCATGGAATGAATTTTAACTTTTCTCTGTCGCTGGATATAGCTCACATATTTGACTATATTAACTTCTTGGAAAATGAGCATAACAGCAGCAGGGGATGCTGAATTGGTTTTATGGAGCTGGACCAGAAGAAATGGACCATTATTCTAACAGCTGTGCATTACTTTCCTGGTATTTTATATTTGTATTTTAATATAAATGCTGTTTCATAAAAATGCTTGGTTAATTTCACCTGATGGATGAGAAGATACATATATTATAAATGTGAAAGTCCCAAATTCCATGCAACAGTTTTTACTTGTTTTAGATATTAATTCAGTAACTATTACTTACTGATAATGTAAAGAAACTAATTATTTTCTCCTTAAAATGCACTCTTGCAGGTCAAATCAGGCTGAAATTTAATTTCTTCTTTTTAATAATACATCATCATCTATATGCCACACAAACTACAGCAATGTACCCAAGCATGGAGGTAACACCTTTAAAGAAAGCAGCTAAGGAAAAACATGAAATAAAGTTCCACCTACAGGGATTCTTCTGACTATTTTCGGTGAGTCCTGGAGATGACATGGATGTGAGAACTAAGCAAGTAAACAGAAGCAATGCTGGTCAGGTGAAACCTCCAGTTACCAGGCAGCTTCCCTCATCTGCATCTTCAGGGATGGAGAACAAAGGAAGTGAGGCTGGAGCCACAAGCAGGTTTTTCCAAAGAAACTGTAGTTTTTTGCTGATAGCTTCAGCAGACATACATCGGAATCTACTGCCTCTATAAAAGCAAAATGCAAGCTCTCAGGGGTTCTGGTGTACAGAGATGTATGCACCGATCTGGGACCATACCAAATGCTGCTCAAAATTGCAGGGGGAGGATGCTGAGAATACATTAATCCTTCTGAATCTGTCATCCAGGCACAAAGATGTGTTAGTAACCCACCAAAAGACAGAAGAAATCTTGTTCTCTGAAAGTAATAACATAAAAATTAAGAATGTGGTCCATTTTATAATACATTGGGCATCTTCAAGTGTCCCCCACTCACTTCTAGTGTAGTTTTGGCCTAAAGGTTCAAATTCAGCAACACTAACCAGTGGCTTGGAAAGGGCTATGTATTTTTAATAAGTATCTTAAATCATCACAATTCCAATAGTTACAAACACTTGTCAACAGTCTTTTCCTATTTTAAAAATAATATGCTATAAATCCCACCCCCTCTGGTTCCTTCTGAACCACAGCTCCATCAATCAGCACCTCTCACTTTATCTTTCACCTCTCCCTCTACAGCCTCTTTTCCCTTTTCATATAAAATACACTCAAGCTTCTCCCCCTGCCAAAAAAAATTCCTCCATCTAATCTAGTTCCTCTCTCCTTCACCTCTTGTCTCCCTCCCTTAGCTTTTTAAAAATTGTTTGTTTGTTTTGTGGTACTGGGATTGAACCTAGGGTCTCACATATGCAAGGTAAGCCCTCTAGCATGGAGCTACATACCCAGCTCGCCATTTCTTTTTCTTTTTTTTTTAATTGCAGTGCTGGGGATTGAACCCAGGGCCTTCTGCTCAACAGGCAAGCACTCTACAAACTGAGTTACATTCCCTGCTAGCCTTAGTTTTTAAAAGCACTTCTGTACTTCCTTACTCTGTAATTTTTATTAGGTACCAATGTGCCAAGCACAAGGGTCACAAAGATGGAGGAGGCAAAACATCCCACTCATTCCAGGCTTCTGCCATCTGGTTTCCATCCCTAAGTCCCACACATACACATCCATGCTGCAGAAACTGTCCCCATTAAGTACCAAGTAGTGCTTAATTAACAAGTTCAATGACCTTCTCAGACTACATTTCACTTTGCTCTCTCTGCAACAATATGATACTGCTTCTTGAAACATCCCTGAAATGCTCTCCAACCAGTGACACTACCATCATCCTTACCTCTGAGAAAGAGGATCTAAATAAACAGGGACACATTCCATGTTCATGGGTTGGAACTCAACAGTGAAAATATGGCAACTCTCCCAAAACTGATTTATAGATGCTACATGATTCCTATCAAGATGCCAACAGGTATTTAAAAAAAAAAAAAAGATTTCATATGCAACCAGAAGAATAAGAAGGTAGACACCATTTATGTATGACATGTCAAAATGCATCCTACCTTCATGTATAACTAATTCGAATAAAGAAAAATTGTCAGTGTGATCCCAAATTTACACGGAAATGCAAAGGACCTAAAATAATCAAAACAGTTTTGAAAAATAACAGAGTTGGAGGACTTCAACTTCGTGATTTCAAAACTTACTGTGATGTTACAGAAATGAAGGCAGTGTGGTACTGGCAAGAAGGAAAAAAAATGGAGAGCCCAGAAATAAACTCTTATATTTATGTTCACTGATTTTCTATAAAGGTGTCAAAGTAATTCAATGGGGCAAAAGATAGTCTATTAAAATGGTTCTGAGGCAGTTGTATGTCAATATGTAAACGAACTCGCCTCACACAAATACAAAAATTAAGAATGGATAATAGACTGACAATAAGTAGAGATGTCAGGGTTAAGAGGAAACTATAACGCTCAGACTGAGGATGAGAGTGCAAAAGAGTACACTCTGTAAAAGAGCAGCGCCATTTCTTAAGCTATTCAATCCTACCATCCAGAATTTCTAGTCTTGACTATACACTCAGAAGAAATGACAACACAGATCCACACAAAATCTTGCACAGAAACATTTAGAGCAGCATTAGTCACAAAAGCCCAACCCTGGAAAGAATCCAAATGTCTATCAACTGGTGAAGGGATAAACAAAATGTGGTGTAGACATACAAGGGAATATTAATTCCTCAATAAAAAGGAACAAGCTACCGAATCTGCATCTTTCTTCCCATTCTATTATGGCCTTCATTAAAATCTTTTAAATAGCTTCTCAACTAATCTATTTATTTGTTATTAAATTTATTTATTTAAAAATATTTTTTAGTTGTAGATAGACATAGCATCTTTTTTTTTTTTAAATGTGGTGATAAGGATTGAACCCAATGCCTCACACATGCTGGACACAACCCCAGCCCCCATTGTTTATTTATTTATTCTTTTAGAGTGGGTCTTGCTATGTTGCCCAGACTGGTCATGGGTGGGTTCAAGTGACCTTCTTGCCTCAGTCTCTGAGTATCTGGGATTTCTAAGATAACAGGCATGCACAACCATGCCTGGCTAGAACTTCTGTTTCTTTCTTGTTTTAAAGGTCATCTTTTTATTATTATTTTTTACAGCACAACAATCAAAGCATAAATATAGAACACAGTATATACTATGTAGATTCACTTGAAATTATTATGGATTTCTTTTCAACATTGCAAATAATCACATTTTGTAGATGTTTCATATTCTACTAGGGAAGCCATAATCCAAGATCCAGAAACACTACTGAAATTTTGACTCTAGCTTGCATCTTACGTTCATTATTAATAAAAGTCTAATTATTTAAAATGCTTTCAAAGAATAGTATTTGATCCACTTAGAACAGTCACCCCTGAGCAGTCATTATATACTTCTTCCTATTTGTTCTGCACTCCCCCTGCCCCTTGGCAAGGTGGTGGAATCCACCCAACACCTCATACATGCCAAGCAAGCACTGCACCAGCCTTCAGTCCTAGCCCTGGTTTTACCTTTTGGGCTACATTTATTTATTTAGCAACAACCAGGAATTCATTATGAAAGTGAGAAGTGAGGACAAGGTACAGTATAGGCACTGCAGAGACTCACTCTAAGGAAACCCGAATGGTTCTTTTAGAGTCTGGGGTTTTAAGGGTTGGGGTTCCTTGGGTCTTGCCTTAGTTTCACACCTCCCCACTCTCTTAAGTGCTTTATTACCCTTTGTATGGCCCTCAGCAAATTTCCTCTGTGAGGGTTATGAGGACCTGGTCACATGCGGGTATGTGTGACAATCTTGAAAGGGCACTTCCCTTCAGGGATTACAATGAACTGTGGCTGGGTGAGGTCTGGCATATGAGTTCCCATTTTTTTTAGGTGTCTGTTGGTAAGGGTCCTTGTCCTGTGATCTATGGATTCTACTTGATGTACGTGCCATGTCCTCCCTGTAAGTTACCACCCTTCATTGTCTTTCCCCCAGCCACCCTCTCAGAGCTGACCACCTACCATTCCTCCCTTAAGGACTTGGGCCCCTAAATTCTTTTAGGGTAACTGAGCATTGACTTATTCTGGCTGCTTCCTGCTTAGAGGGTAGTGTTAGGGGAAGGTGACCCGACACCCTTCCTGTCAGGTGGGGCAGGGGCAGTTAAGGGTACTCAGCATCAGGGTGATTGAGAGGTCCATGGTAAATGTCAGGAAGAAGAAGAGATCCTGAACTAAGGCTTCGAACGGCACCTGGCAGGCAACTTGACAAGGTATAAACAGGGAAGGGATCATGGATTTGAAAGGTTCAGTTCATGATCTGCTAGCTCCACTGCTCTGAGCTTGAGGTGAGGCAGAACATCATGGCAGAGGGTGGGGTGGAGGGAGGAGTGCAGCAATCAGGAAGCCAAGAGAGAGTTTTCTTTTTTTACATCATCCTTTGTCAATTTTGTATATAATTATGTAATAATATATACAATCTATGTAATAAATACAGGATTTCATTTATATATGTGAATATGCATATTTGGGGGTACATGTAAAAAATTTTCATTATTGAGGAACTTAGTAATGGTTGCAGCTGAGAACAGGAAGTGTAGAAACCCAGAGGGTTTCAGGGGAACAAGATCAGACTGGCATATTAGGGTAAATTTTCTAGGATCATATAGAAGATAGATTGAAGAAAAAACAGATGTAAAATAAAAGAGATTAGTTAAGCCAGATGTGGTTGCTAATCCCAGCAACTCAAGAGGCTGAAGCAAGGAAGTCTCAAGCTTGAGGACAGCCTGGACAACTCAGTGAGATCCTGTCTCAAAATAAAAGGGTAGGGGATTGTAGCTCAGTGGTAGAGGACTTGTGTAGTATGTGTGGGACCTTGGGTTCAATTCCCAGGACCACAAAACCCCTAGGTTCTAATGTTCTTCTCCACTCCTATGGTTGTGCATGCTCATGCCCCTCTATGGAGACCACCAGTGCAAAGGCTGTGCATCATTGTCCTCTGCCTACTTGTCCAGCTTCATCGCTCACCACTGCACCCCACACACCATATGCTTCAGCCATGACAAATTATTTGTAGTTCCTTCAGTGAACTAAATTTTCACTTGAATTCTTGAAAATAAAAAACATTTCTGTGTGTTTGCAATTGTTCTTTCCTTTCTTGAATGTCATCATCCTTTGCAGCCTGTGCATATTCATCATTCAGATCAAACATCCTTGCCTTTCTCTAGTTGATTACTCCCAACTTCATGAGCTTATTTCGAGGATCCCTAGATTATAATCAATTACACATGTGCTCTTCTATCCTATAGGCTCTGCCACATCATTTAGTTCCTCGAGGACAGAAGACAGTTATATCATCCAATCTGTCTTTCTATCACTTAAATATTATCAAATGGCAGCCAAATAGTTTTGCCTTACATGTTAAGCTAACTAGTTCCCTAAACCGAACCAACAAACTCTACCCAAGTTTAACATCTATTATCACCAACTTGATTTGTAATACTGATAAGGGCTGCCCACCATTAACATGTACAATCCACATCAAATGGTCATTGAAACAAGTGAGATGCCTAATAGACAAACTCCCTGGTCTGGATAATCTCTTCAATTGGATGACTTCTATTTTTACTCAAATTTAGCCATTATCATCACTGGGAATTGCTCCACCTATAAGACCTCAAACTGAAATTCCTTCTTGGGTCACAAGTTCAGGAATTCCTTGTTGAAATTCTTCTTCTACCTTTACACTGAAAGCGTAATAATGTAATAATATATACAGTGTGGTCAGGCTTCTCCTGTTCAACCTGAACTTTATGTCAGTGATGCTCTTACTGGTCCTGCAGGGCCATCATTTATGCTCTTCTCATCTCCAACTGAGTGTTAACCAAAGCATACTGGTTTTTATTTCTACTTTTGAGCCTAGACCTGAAAATTCAAACTATTTTTTTCTTACATGGATTCCCCCCAAAATTATTTCAGCCCTGCAAGTCAACTTTTCCCTGTGTTATCAACCATCTTTTCCTCTCTCAGGGAAAGAGATGTCTTTGGATCCTCTCCAAATATGACTTATCTGAACACCATTTCTTTCCATCTTCTTTAAGATCTTGATCAACTCCTTTGACATCTTCAATTTCACCTTCTCCCTCGACCCTGAACCTGGTCCTATCTCAGGTTGCATTTTCATTTCTTTCCAGTCACCAAAAAACTGTTAGTTCATCTCCCCTTTATCTCTTAATTCTCCCTTCAGCAACACAATCTGGATGCTCCCTTATCAAACAGCCCTTTCCCATCACCAATTACCTATTCACTGTCAAATACAGTGGGATCTCCCCATTGTGCTCAACTTTTCTGCAAAGTTCTATCAGTGATTTCTACTTCTCCTTCTTTAAACTTTCTTTCTCTGGGTTTCCCTGTCATTAGGTCTTCCTCTTGTTTCTCACACCATGCTGGTCCTGTTTACCCAATGGCTTCATTTTCCAGAGCCAAGCCTTACACATGCTTATATGGTAACAGGTTGGCCTTCACTGCCTCTCCCCAATGCTTCTGTGGTGGCATTCGCTGTGATGGTGACCTCCTACCTCCTGCATGTGTGCACTCTGTGAGTCCACATGTCTTACATGGTCAGGTCATTTTACACTGAGTATTACATCACAATGGCTCTTCTGGTATGATACAATGGCCTCTTGGGCACTTAACTTTTCAAAAATCAGTTACAACTGGAATTCACTGAAAACATATACAAATATTTTAACTTAAAATATAACCCTAGCTTTATTCATGAATTCTTTGAGCATAGGTCCATTGTTTGAAAATTATTGCATAAGTCACCCACATGGATAAAAATTTCAGTATTTTTTAAGGCAGAGTAGAAATTTAGGATATATCACACAATCTGTGTGCAGAGGTTTTTGAGATTTTAAAAATTATTTTCCCCCAATAATTTCTATACCTTTTGCAGCAAATTTAAAGAACTATTTACCTCTACAAAGTATTTCAAAGCAGCCAACTTTATTTTATTATAGTTCTCCATAGCACTGAGGTTTCATCATTTTATGTAATATTCAATTAAACTGCATATTACAATATCAACTAGCATGAAAGACTTTGTGAGCTACACCACTCACACTGAGTCAGCACTCAATTGAACTGGTAGAGATTAGTATTTGGGAGTACTGACCAGTAGCCTGCCAGGCACAAGCACTCAGCACACTGGAGGTACCAGATGGTTTGTCTTACAGAGAAAATGAAGAACGCTAGTTAATTTGGCAAGGTACTTAGGTGAAGGCAAAAGAGCAAACCTACAGAGGTAAGAATAACATCCAGTCCTAGATCTCCTTACCTCCATTCCTTCCAGTGGCACAGTATTTCTAGACTTCTACTTTGCAAACGTTAAGGATAATTTTAAAGTTTATACATGGAATTACATGTGGAAAAATTACAATGGAAAATGATTTATAATCCCTGAATGATAGACATGTCTATTCATGGCCAAATTCTGATGTCTTAAAGGCTGTGAAAAACTTCCTTATATGTGCTTTAACAATAGGATTCCTTCCCCAAGGGAAACAAAGTTAAATCAAAGAGTCAGGAAGGAAGGGGGAAGTGCTGGGGAGTGACATATTATTACATCAAACTATATTGTTATACAGTGTGCATGTACAAATATGTAACAACAAATCCCATCATTATGTACAACTATAATACACCAATAAAAACATCAGAAGAAAAATAAGATCCTATGCTCCTTTTCTATGGTCTAATATTCAAGTAATTGTCAAGAGAATGTGAAATTTGTCAGAGGAATGTTCAAAGGAATGTGATATTTGGGGAACACAGAAAATTTTCCTACTACCAACATTAAAACAACAACTGGTTTTAATAATACTGTAAAGCTTTGCCTTAAGTAGAAGTGAAAGGTGAAATTCACTCAGTTCACCAAAATGAAGTACAAAGTAGGTCCAAAACTTGGTGAATGATACTCATCTATATTACTAACTTTCAGGGTTTTTAGTTTTGTGATTTGGTTCCCCAAAGTTTCACCAATTTAGAAAAGGCCTTCTAAATATATGTCCAAGAAAGCAAATGGAGGAAGTAACATCTTTGTTTCCCTGCCACCTGAGAAGGAAAAACAAAGGCAACATTCCAAAAAATAAATTATTACAACATGTTTAAATGAATTTTTAACCCTTTTTTCCTCCATGAATACTTTGGAAGAACAGTTCAATTTCTGGCTATTGGTCCACTTATGCTATTGAAATATTAGCAAACACTCCAGAAGAAATTATTATTACTGTTGTTGTTATTATTGTTGTTGTTTTAGACAGGGTCTTACCATGTTGCCCAGGTTGGTCTTGAACTTCTGGGTTCAAGTGATTCTCCTGCCTCAGCCTCCAAGCAGCTGGGACTATGGGTATGCAACTCTTACTTGGCATGTGTTACCACATGTACCAAATTAGTTAAAACAGAATATCAAAATTATTTGTGCATAGCAAAAAAGCAAATGATTTTTAATGAACATTAAAACCAAAAATCTAGATATGACGCAATCCTTAATTTAGGGTTTGCTCAAATTTGAAAGCTAAAATAAGTTTGTGGGTGGATCTGATGCATTCACTGTTAAATGTTGTACATAATTAGGGATGTGCGTATAAACAAGATATTTCAGCCTAAATTGAATTATTCTATTAAGTAACATGCAACACTATCTAACCTTTTGTAAACTGCTGGGCTCTTTTGTGAATATCATTGTACTAAAAAAAGAATGCTTTGGCTCTGAAATGCAAGTAAAGCTGACATTTTACATAATGTGTGTCCCTGCCTGTCTTTTAATATTAACTTGATTTTTTCCCCATCCCTTAACATTATGTAAGGAGATGCTAGGGCATCAAAAGAAAAAGAGGAAAAGGAGAATTTTACGAGGATTTCAAATCTTATTTTAAACCACCGATGAAAAATAATGTGTATGAGTGGTGGCTCATAAATTGAATAAGCAACATGATAACCATGATAATACACTTTATCATGATTGTCTAATAGTACTTCCAACAAACTGGCCACGAGCTTAATCATTTAGTACAGCTGCAGTGGTTCTATGGTCACAAGTCTGTGCAACTACAGCCGTCAGAGAAGAAGTCTTTATACCTTTTGCCTTGAGGCTCAGTCATTTTTTCTAAAACATCCAAACAGATTAGACACAGACAGTTCAACTCTAAATGATATACTGGAAAATCTTGAATCATTCAGTAAATCTAAAGGTCAATGCTAGTTTATGTGAAATATAATAAGCATGAAATCAATCAGAAGTGATTTAAAAAGTAATTCAAAGTCTTCCTTGTTCCTGAAATGAACATCTCTGAGAACAGGAATTTCTACTACTTGACAATAAATAACAGAAAGTGGAAGGGCCCAGAGTGCTGGTGAGTTTGTAGTTTTCTGGGTTTCATTAGTGTTTCTCTATGACCAGGAAGGGTCAAAATGACCAAGAATAATTCTTCAGCGTCCCTCCTTCAAAAGCTCCTTAAAAACAAAAGGGAATGCTAGTCTGCTTTGTGAATCTCAGAATCAAAGCTTCTACTTCTACAGATGGAAAAGCTGAGCCTGAAAAGGAAAGAGACTCATCAAAGTCACAAGACAGTGTCACTGCAGAACCTAGCAGTATAAGTGACTAGGAGGTCCACTGCAGGGCACATCCTGGTCTTCATCACTATCCCTTCTCCACGAGACCCAGACTTTGCACATAAGAAATCGGGATCTTCTTAAACTATGATTCTCAACAACCTCTAAGTTGGCACCATGTCTTTCTAATACACTGGTTACAATAGTCATGGGCAGAAACTCACTTGGTACATGTGGTGGAGTTAAAAGAGAACATCAAGGCCACTTATGATTAAATGCAACCTATGAAAACAGTATTAAGCAAACTTCTTTTTGATGAAAACTGTCTGCTTTAAAGAAAAGGGAATGAGTTCTTTTTATCGTCATCAAGAGAGAACATGTGACATCAATTAATTCTCAACTACTTTTAAAGTGAAGAATTAAACACAAAATTACCTTTGAAGGTTTCAAGTTCCTTCCTGTAGGACAAAAAAAAAAAATGCAAATTAAAAATAATCTATTCCCAGTGGAAATTTCTCTTAACAGTATAATAAAAATTTATGTACTTTAAATACCTAGTTCTGGATGCTCACACATCTATTATGCTTTACCGAAATTACCAATACAGTTAGCCTAAAGCAACTATTTTCAGTTATTTCTGCTATTACCTATTAGTGGCTCAAAAATTCTACCAGAATTCAAACTGTGAAAACACTGATATAAGAACACAGAACACTGTAATGCAGCTATGAACCATCTTACACAT